>JAPZIH010000658.1:663437-1035937 GCA_027410445.1 Discoglossus pictus
TCTATTCTTCTATTGCTCTGTTTATTTATTATTTGCAGTGTCTGCCCTGGCTAATTTTAGGACCCTGTCTCTGCTGGTGGATCGGTTTAGGACCCGGTCTCTGCTGGTGGCTCGGTTTAGGACCCGGTCTCTGCTGGTGGCTCGGTTTAGTGTCTGCCCTGGCTAATTTTAGGACCCTGTCTCTGCTGGTGGATCGGTTTAGGACCCGGTCTCTGCTGGTGGCTCGGTTTAGGACCCGGTCTCTGCTGGTGGCTCTGTTTAGTGTCTGCCCTGGCTAATTTTAGGACCCTGTCTCTGCTGGTGGATCGGTTTAGTGTCTGCCCTGGCTAATTGTAGGACCCTGTCTCTGCTGGTGGATCGGTTTAGGACCCTGTCTCTGCTGGTGGATCGGTTTAGTGTCTGCCCTGGCTAATTGTAGGACCCGGTCTCTGCTGGTGGATCGGTTTAGGACCCGGTCTCTGCTGGTGGCTCGGTTTAGGACCCGGTCTCTGCTGGTGGCTCGGTTTAGGACCCGGTCTCTGCTGGTGGCTCTGTTTAGTGTCTGCCCTGGCTAATTTTAGGACCCTGTCTCTGCTGGTGGATCGGTTTAGTGTCTGCCCTGGCTAATTGTAGGACCCTGTCTCTGCTGGTGGATCGGTTTAGGACCCGGTCTCTGCTGGTGGATCGGTTTAGTGTCTGCCCTGGCTAATTGTAGGACCCGGTCTCTGCTGGTGGATCGGTTTAGGACCCGGTCTCTGCTGGTGGCTCGGTTTAGGACCCGGTCTCTGCTGGTGGCTCGGTTTAGGACCCGGTCTCTGCTGGTGGCTCGGTTTAGGACCCGGTCTCTGCTGGTGGCTCTGTTTAGTGTCTGCCCTGGCTAATTTTAGGACCCTGTCTCTGCTGGTGGATCGGTTTAGTGTCTGCCCTGGCTAATTGTAGGACCCTGTCTCTGCTGGTGGATCGGTTTAGGACCCTGTCTCTGCTGGTGGATCGGTTTAGTGTCTGCCCTGGCTAATTTTAGGACCCTGTCTCTGCTGGTGGATCGGTTTAGTGTCTGCCCTGGCTAATTTTAGGACCCTGTCTCTGCTGGTGGATCGGTTTTGTGTCTGCCCTGGCTAATTGTAGGACCCTGTCTCTGCTGGTGGATCGGTTTAGTGTCTGCCCTGGCTAATTTTAGGACCCTGTCTCTGCTGGTGGATCGGTTTAGTGTCTGCCCTGGCTAATTTTAGGACCCTGTCTCTGCTGGTGGATCGGTTTAGGACCCGGTCTCTGCTGGTGGCTCGGTTTAGGCCAGTGTCTGCCCTGGCTTGGTTTAGGACCTTTCTCTGCTGGTCGGTCTCTCTGGTGTTTTGCTTCTTGTCCTGAGGTCTCTTTCTCCGGCTCCTTCTCTCAGGGCAGAGCTGGCAGTCAGTTCAAGGAAAGCAGAAAAGAGCTATCGCTTTACTGGTACCTTTTCCTGTGCTAAATATACTCACTGAGCAACAGCTGAGGCACCAAGACGAGGGGGCATGGAGGTCCTCCTGGTGACACTGCACAAAATAATCACAGAGTGCAGGGGAAGCAAAGAGTTAATGCCTTGCATTGTTACCAAATGATCACACATAGACAACCCAGTGAGTAGTATGTACTGTTTAGTACCTTCACATTACTGTCTGTATTAAAGGAACTGTCCAGTTAGAGCATGTGGTGTTTGTATAGCTGGGGCAGGTTCCATCATCTTTACTATATACATGTACTTTATCTATAATTCTGCCCTTATACAGTAACTAAATAGTGCTGTCTGTACATAGGAGTTACAAGGACAACACTGTCTAGCTCCTCAGACTCTCCCAGGCTAGTAGAAACATCCTGTCTAGCTCATAGAACATCTGGCTTCTGAGTATTCAGTATTTTTGGTGACAGGACATAGAGGTAGCCCTGTATACGTCTGGTGGACAGGACATAGAGGTAGCCCTGTATACGTCTGGTGGACAGGACATAGGGGTAGCCCTGCCGACGTCTGGTGGACAGGACATAGAGGTAGCCCTGCCGACGTCTGGTGGACAGGACTTAGAGGTAGCCCTGCCGACGTCTGGTGGACAGGACATAGAGGTAGCCCTGCCGACGTCTGGGGGACAGGACATAGAGGTAGCCCTGCCGACGTCTGGGGGACAGGACATAGAGGTAGCCCTGTATACGTCTGGTGGACAGGACATAGAGGTAGCCCTGCATACGTCTGGTGGACAGGACATAGAGGTAGCCCTGCAAACGTCTGGTAGACAAGACATAGAGGTAGCCCTGCAAACGTCTGGTAGACAGGACATAGAGGTAGCCCTGCAAACGTCTGGTAGACAGGACATAGCGGTAGCCCTGCCGACGTCTGGTAGACAGGACATAGAGGTAGCCCTGCCGACGTCTGGTGGACAGGACATAGAGGTAGCCCTGCCGACGTCTGGTGGACAGGACATAGAGGTAGCCCTGCCGACGTCTGGTGGACAGGACATAGAGGTAGCCCTGCCGACGTCTGGTGGACAGGACATAGAGGTAGCCCTGCCGACGTCTGGTGGACAGGACATAGACGTAGCCCTGCCGACGTCTGGTGGACAGGACATAGACGTAGCCCTGCCGACGTCTGGTGGACAGGACATAGACGTAGCCCTGCCGACGTCTGGTGGACAGGACATAGACGTAGCCCTGCCGACGTCTGGTGGACAGGACATAGACGTAGCCCTGCCGACGTCTGGTGGACAGGACATAGACGTAGCCCTGCCGACGTCTGGTGGACAGGACATAGACGTAGCCCTGCCGACGTCTGGTGGACAGGACATAGACGTAGCCCTGCCGACGTCTGGTGGACAGGACATAGACGTAGCCCTGCCGACGTCTGGTGGACAGGACATAGACGTAGCCCTGCCGACGTCTGGTGGACAGGACATAGAGGTAGCCCTGCCGACGTCTGGTGGACAGGACATAGACGTAGCCCTGCCGACGTCTGGTGGACAGGACATAGACGTAGCCCTGCCGACGTCTGGTGGACAGGACATAGACGTAGCCCTGCCGACGTCTGGTGGACAGGACATAGACGTAGCCCTGCCGACGTCTGGTGGACAGGACATAGACGTAGCCCTGCCGACGTCTGGTGGACAGGACATAGACGTAGCCCTGCCGACGTCTGGTGGACAGGACATAGACGTAGCCCTGCCGACGTCTGGTGGACAGGACATAGACGTAGCCCTGCCGACGTCTGGTGGACAGGACATAGACGTAGCCCTGCCGACGTCTGGTGGACAGGACATAGACGTAGCCCTGCCGACGTCTGGTGGACAGGACATAGACGTAGCCCTGCCGACGTCTGGTGGACAGGACATAGACGTAGCCCTGCCGACGTCTGGTGGACAGGACATAGACGTAGCCCTGCCGACGTCTGGTGGACAGGACATAGACGTAGCCCTGCCGACGTCTGGTGGACAGGACATAGAGGTAGCCCTGCCGACGTCTGGTGGACAGGACATAGAGGTAGCCCTGCCGACGTCTGGTGGACAGGACATAGAGGTAATATACATACATCTGTGTTTCGGAAACCTACAGCCTCAAATGCCTTGCTTCTTTGGTCTAGTCAGCACCCGGTCACATTGAAATCCGGAATACCGACAGTGCAGTACTTGAGATTAAAAAGAAACTGTGATGACATAATGGACTTTAAAGAATAGGCGAAAGATCTGCGATTTAAGATTTAAACAACGCGAATATCCGAACCGTGTTTTAAAAATAGCATACAAAAGAGCATTATTAAGTAAACGTGAAGACCTACTATATAAGGCTAGAATACTGAGAATACGGAAACTGATCAGACAATACGTTGCATAATGACGTATGGCAAGCTATCAGGTACATACTGAAAAGACATTGGTATATCTTAGGAAATCTCTCAAAGTTGTGTCCTTTCTTAACAGAAGAATCTTCAATTACGTATAGGAGAAATAATATCTTCAAAGACACTTTGGTTAGGAGTTTTTATAACCCTCCAAAGAAAACCGCAAATTGGTTAACTGCCACAAAAGGTCTTTACAAGTGCTGTCATTGCAGGGCATGTCGATATATTAAACCCTGTAAGGATTTTGTAGATGTAAATACAGGCACTAAATATCCAGTGAGAAGTTTCATTAGTTATGAGACCACTCATGTTATATATGTGATGACGTGTACCTGTCAAAAATATTATGTAGGAAAGACGTTCCGCGAGCTGCAAAGGAGAATATTGGAACATGCATACTCTGTCATAAAACAACTTGACACCCCTGCCTCGAGGCATATACATTTTTTTCACGGAAATCAACCAGAAACTATGAAGTTTCAAGTTCTAGAAAAATTGTTTCAAGAGGGGGCGATAAAGACAAGAGACTTCTTTAAAGTGTGAAAATCCATTTACTTTCAGCTTGTAGTAAAAATACCCCAAAGGGCTGAATGAAGGATACTCTTATACAGCCTTCCTTTAAATCGACATTATCCCGGATAAACATTTTAACACATTTCCTGAATGCCTGTAAGGACAACTACTTATTCATTTATATCAAGTTTTAGGGAAGTAGTAGAATTATATTTTTTGAAACACTATCACTTGATTTTAGATAGATTATCCCACAGGATACATTATTTTTATCACATCATTATTTTTAACTAGCGAATTGCCCGTCAAAATATGACGGCAATTGTAAGTGAGCTAATGCTATTTGGTGTATAATAATGAAATAAATAATACATTAATAAATTAATATACTTTACCTATTTTGAAGTAATATATGCAGGAAGCATTGTGTTGAAGAGCTGACAATCTGTTTTGATGTTGCAGCAGCATTAGTGGTGTGGAGGTGCTGTGTAAGCGTCAAACCGTTAGCGTAGTCGTGTACTTCTGCATTAAAATGGCGGCAAACGTGTGGTATGCGTCTGTAGCGGAATATCCGTAGGTGTTTTGTGGTGTTTTGCGTGTTTCTTGTGGTGTTTTGCGTGTTTAGAATGCTGTAGCCTCGTTTTCGTTTTGTTCGGCGGACATTTTTTAACGATTTAATCATGGTAGAAGCACTTTATATATTTTTAATTAGTTATTGAGATATAACAAACAGTCAATATTAGTGATCACTATAATATCCATAAAACCGCAGGCTCAGGATATCTACAAAGCCTTTTCTTTAACATTTATATTAAATATTCAATATTTAATATTTAATATAACAAGTTTAAGAGCTTGTCTTGGTTGAGATTGCAATGTAATGAAGTTAGCAACTCTTTGAATAATGTTAATATGTCTACTGGTTGTTTAATAAAGTTGCATTATTGTAGAATAGCGTAATGACGCTCACATTGACTGAGTGACGTCATCGCGTCTAAGACGCAATTACACAATGCCTACAACGTAATCCGGAGGTAAACTGGCTTTATAAGCCAAAGAGGCCAGCATACTACATAGCCCTCCACCTACGCAAATGTGTCCCATCGCTTTGCAAGGGTCCACATTTGCGGTCCAAAAGTCGCAGGGGGTTGTAGGGATGAGCGCCTAGCGAGCCCGCAAGCGTTAGCAACAACGCGCATTGCTGACAACTATATATGTGTTGTGATTGAGCCTCCAGTTCATTTAGGATCTCTGTCCTACCCTGTATCTTTATTTATATATCACTTTTTATCATATCCAATGATTATCAGTTTATTCTGATATATGAGGATTGACTATTATAGTTATAGATATTTAAACCCTTTCTATAGGGGATGTCCCTTGATTTGGAATCTATATTCATTATCATACCAATCATGTTATACTTGGGATTTATTTTATAGGGCGCTATTTTGCAAATATTTTGAGCGCCGTTATTCTCTGATTCTAAGTATCCTATTAAAGTTATTTTTTTTTCAGGCATAAGAAGTGTTAAGCACCAAAGCTATCCTAGATATAGATCATATCTTTTTCCTTTTCTATATATAAATTCATTGCGTTGTTATTTGAAGGGTTGGTTTTAGGCTTCTTCTTACTGCGGAGGGCATGCTTACGTTTCCACTGCTGGTTCTACATTACATATCCTGCAAATCATAGACATGTTTAGGCCAGTGTTGTGATTGGATTGTGTGTTGAAGTCCCACCACAGGCCCTTTTTTTTTTAAATAGTATATTTTTTACTTTGGTCAGAAGATAAAACTAACAATATATATAAACTATAAAGGGATGATATGAGACAAAAATGAGGAGGGTGTGGACAACAATAGATAAAGTATAAGGATCAGCCGAGTTCTTCTCCATAGGAATACCTAATAGGTACATGGTAAAATGAGGACATATGGTGACATTATGAGCCCTACTATCTCATATCATTCCTACAAGTGATAGAAGGGACAATGACATCGCTAGTAGTCTCTCTGTTACTCTGCTATATGGTGCTTCTCCTGTTTAATTACTCTCTATCGTTCTAGTTTCTGAGGGAAGACCTGAATTACCATGATCCCACTGTGAAACACAGCACATTTCATGGAGAAGACAAGCTGATCAGCGTGGAGGACCTCTGGAATGCCTGGAAAACCTCAGAAGGTAACGCATCATGTGCTTAATCCTGTTTTATAGCTCTCTGTGTTTGACTGCCATTTTGTTTATTTTAATGGCTATTTACAGATTATAGTTATGCAATAATTCTTTTATCTGATATATGTAATGTGTTGTTACAGACCAGGTAACTTTGCATATAGCTTGGGATGTACTAACTGACAGAATTGTCCCTTTATGGGCTAGTGACAACTAGTATGGACTTTTCATGGGAATCCTTGGCTTGTAGCCTGGGCCGTTCATGGGACATACAGCCTTGACCTCTCGAGACACACAAACTAGTATGCTCGACTGTACATGGGACACAGGGGCTTTGGTGGCATGCCTTGGCTTATAGCCCGGATCTCATGGCTGCAGTCACCAGTTACATGCATTTTTTTATTTCTGTAGCCTAAAACTTATTTCTTGGTTTTCATCCCTGTGGTATGTTGTGTAATAAGTGCTCCCAGACCACCATACATTGAGTTGTTGCAGTAAGAAAGTGTCTGTGCATATGAACTTCTAACCACAGGAAACCCGCCATCAGCTCGGGGGTGTAGGGTCAGTGCCAGTAGGGTGTGTACAGATGGTCCCGTCCCAGCACCCAGTGAGGAGATGATCCCTGCACAGTCCTTATCTACATCCACTCCATGGGGGTGCCGTTGTCTTGCAGGGTTACGTTGATGATTATATGCTTTTGGTTCTTGTGGTTATCCCAGGCAGGGGGAGGGGTGCTGTGCCTTAGTCTGTGTTTGTCCCTTTCACTGTTTGTTCAGGCGTAGAACCACCTGCTAAATCAAGAAACTTCTGTTGGTACAAGGAGGTGCCATTAAAAGTATTTTATTGGACTGTTAATTTGTTCTTAAACAATAAATTCCCAAAAACTGGGCACCGTTTGGTTCACAAGAAACCTCTGACAAAGCAATGTGTCCACGATCCAAATCCTCTATTGTGCCTCCAAATGGCCATTATAGTCCTATATCTAAAATATACTCTTGAAAATAGGCATTTGGCCAAGGGATGTGGGAGGAAACGTTGCATACATGGGAGGTTTGTATCTGCACAATGGGAATTTGGAATTTAAAACTGCCTAGGCTCTCAACAAAACAAACTGAGCATTAGATTACAAGGACACTTCCTCCTGAAAGTAACAGTAGTGAGATGAGAAGAAAACTGGACACGATAATACAGAATAAACGCACACAAAACTTAGATGTAAAGCCTCATATTATGTATTTATGCTAATTAGCATAGTGGTCCTTTAATGGAGTATTATTTTATTTATTTTCCCATGAGTGATGAGTTTGTTTACATCACTTATTTGTTTGTGGACTTTGTTTTAGTTTTGTTTAAGAAAATCTCTTAAGTGCATGATAGAAATGTCAGAAGATTAGATTTAGTTTAACTCTGGAAAACAAAGAATGTCAGAGGGATGGAAACAATGAAAGAAATAAACTGATTTTGTGCTCTCTCATCATAGGAAGAAAGACCTTAGATCGCTAAGTCAAGGCATTGGAGGCGGTGTGATACGTTACCCGTCTCCTCTGGGCTTGGCCCCATGTTTCAGGCACTTGGATAGACTACACAATACAAGAGGCTGTAGGTACTTTTCCAAGTTATATTAAAAAAATGTCTTCATTGATATAAAGATTAACAAACAAAGCAAATCAAAGACAATAATAGGACTAACTTAGCAGGACCTAAACCAATATAAAGTTCTCCTCACTAATCCGCTCTGATCCAGCCTGGTTGGAGTAAAACAAACAGTCCAAGATCACTGGCCTGTATATTCTTCAGGTTTCCAAGTCTCCATTCTGCTCCAAGTGGTCATGAGCTGCAGGCTGCGGTCTCTGTGCGTCTCCCTCCAGGTCAGGCACACAATAGGTCCATTAGCAGCTCCTCCCATACTCCAGAAGCAGTCTTAAATCAGGGCTGCTCACGTGCAGCTAAATACCTGAGCAGGATAGTAAATCCCTGCAGCTTTGCAGTGGCTCACATAAACCCCTTGGATAACTCTGTCATATGGGATGGACTGTGTATGGACTGATTGTTTGCAGTGTCTGACCCGGAAACTCGAGCCTGAAGCTTGTGACCGCTGTATTGGTAGTGCTTCCCTGGATGATAGGCCTAGTATTTTCATGGATTTGCGTTGGTTTGTTATTTTTATATCCATGCCTAAACTTGGAAAAAACTATACAGCCTCTTATATTGTGTTCCTCCATCAAAGTGCCTGAAAAAACACGGGCACAGAGGAGACATTCAAATGTATTACCTATTTATATAAATGCATAATGGCCTTGGTGCCTCTTGTTGTCGTCTTATTAGGACTCTTGCTGTTACTTATCAAACAGCTGGAACCATTGGACGTTTAGATATATGCCCCTCAAAGAAGAATGAGTCTGGAAAGTTGAGACAGGGCTAATAGGGAGGCTCTTGAATCTCTTCCTAAATGGACGCTCTAAACAATATGAAAGGTGCGGGGGAGAAACTTGTTTTCCACTTGCGTGGGACTAGCCCCCCCGTAACAGTAAAGTTGGACTAAGTATTCACAAAGTTATTCGGTTATTTCCCCAAAGACCTTGAACTATAATATTTAGATATGTCTCTTCTGCTCTGTTATGGTCTTTTGTCTGGTCAATGGCCGACCCTTTAGTTGGATGATCTACTGCAACTCTCTCCTTGCTGGCCTCCCCATCACCCATCTAACTCCAATCCATAATGAACGCATCCGTTAGATTCCTCTACCATCATCAACGCTCACCGTCTGTCAGTCACTCCACTGGCTTCCCGTAGCCTCCAGAATATAATGAGGCGCTTATCGCAAGGCAGTAAAGTACACTGTGGGAGGCTCGCACTGAGCGCTCAGGCGCTCATTGCGAGGCCGGTGATGAGTGCCAAAGGCGCTTATTGCGAAGCCAGTAAAGTAGAGGGGGAGAGGCTCCCATTGTGTGGCAAACAGCATTGCCAGGCGTCACTTTTTATTTCCGTCATTTTTGACGGGCAAGCCGCTAGTATATATATATTGATCTTGGTAATCACATGTGTTAAGAGTTTCTAGACAGAGTTGCTTATGGGGTTCAGGGGGTCCCTCCCCCGGACCCCAAATCAGTCATGGCAGTGGCGTTCTCAACAGAGGTCCACATATTAAAAAACAGTATGGTATTCCCAGTAGTAATATGGATGTGAGAGCTGGACCATAAAGTCAGAACACCGGGTAATTGACGCCTTTGTATTGTGATGGCGAAAAACTGCTTGGAGTCCCTTGGACTGCAAGAAGATCCAATCAATCGGTACTACAGGAAATGAAGACAAGCTGTTCACTGGCAGATATGATCATGAGGGTGAAGGTCAGATATGTTGATCATGTCATGAGAAGATAGGATTTCCTAGAGAAAGATTGAAGGCACTAAAAGAAGGGCAATACAGAAACAGAGATGGATAGATGAGATGATTGAGCATTATAAAGCTCATGTTCATCGCTTCAGAGGGTCAGTGACTTACGGATGTGCCTGGCGATGTGCTGCAGTCCATAATGTCACGTATAGTCGGACCAGACTGAACAGCTCAAAGACAGGGCCCTCCATTCTTTTGCAATAAGTTATTATTGTTTTTTCCTTGTACTTAACCACATTACACATAAAGGATAATAATACAATGAAGATGTCTCTTACAAAGCCTTTGTTTCTGGGACATTAAGCTCTTCCACTTTTTCATAGTAGATTAGTTACCAGTTGGATGGCAGCCATATTAAGATGAATTGTTTTATTCACCCGATTAAATAAAGAAGCATTAACCTGACAGCACATTTTCCGATGTTTGAGGCCTCCCATGTGGCTATAATTCATGTGATCTTTGCTTTCAGTATAAACATCTGAGCCATTGTTTATAAGGAAGGTGCCCAAGAGCCTCTGCAGCCTCCCGGCGCTGCCATGCCTCAGAGGATTGGAGGGAATCTTACTTGTCTTTGTATAGAAAACCGCAGGGCAAGAGATTGTTGCTCCTCCACCAAGCGGCACGGTCATAGATAACCGGCAGAAACGTACTCATCATAAGTGCCTCCAACTAATCAAAGCATCAGCTTGGGGGGGGGCTTGTATCGATTACTTCAGATGGATCAGTTGCCTTGTTATAAATTCACATATCTTCATACATTTACATATCCTCTTTTGAAGACCTCCACTTGAAAGGAGGCTACTTTTATATGCAATTATGCTTCTACAATCCAAGCGATCCCTCGGATCCCGAGCCAGCCACCTCTCAATGCCACCAAACCAATTCATTGATGCACCAGCTGAGCGGACACGTCCTGTAGCATTAGTATGTAACATTATGGGGGATTGTGACGGGCGGCTTTGGATGGTCACAACTAAATTGCACGTTTGAAACCTTACATAGTGCACATTATGATCTGTTTATTGTCTGTAAGGTTGTCATTGAGGTCCTTACAGTCTGTCTGGGAGTGTCCTGAGATTCAGCTCCTTCTGTTATCCCCAGCACTTTTATCTTTACCTCTTGCACCTGTAGCTAAAAAAACTTCTTCAAAGCAGCCACAGAGGTGAAACCGGTAAGACCGGGTGCACAAGCCGGGTGCACAACCCAGTGGCAGGCCAAGCCAATGGGGCTCCACACCTTACTATGTGCAGTCACAGCTCGCAGCATTTTATAGTTATCAAGTAATTCATATAATTTCAGACCTGCGGTATTACCATTTCCAGTTGAGATGGCTCCATTAATAAATGTGTGAACTTTTGGGTGAATAAATGAAAATTCCTTCCGGTGCGAAAGAAGTTTATATGTTTGTAATTGTTATTTGAGCAGAAGTCGCACATGGGATGCTATGGGCTGTAGAATGCCAGGTACATCTGTCAGACACTGCCCGCTGAGCTCCCTCATGCTCATGTTCACTGCTTCAATTACCTCATATACCCATCTCCGTCTCTGCCGTTCCCTTCTTCATGTGTGTTCAGTCTTTCCCAAAATCAGAGTCTTCTCTAGGGAATCCTGTCTTCTCATGATATAGTAAAAAAAATGGAGCTTTAGCCTTATGATTAACCCCATCAGTGCACAGTTTGGCTTTATTTTCTGCAGCACGGAGTGGATCTTCTTGCAGCCCAGGGGACTCTTAAGTAGTTTTCGCCAACACCACAAATTAAAGACGTTAATTCTGTGGCGCTCAGCCTTCTTTATGGTCCAGCTCTCACATCCGTATCTGTTATCATAGATCTAACTATGCGGACCTTTGTTGATCGTGATATATCTTTACTTCTTAATACCTTGTCCAGACATGCCATAGTCCATCTTAATTTCTCTAGAGGACAGAGGAAGTAGATACTATAAAGCCTTTTCAAGAGCGGTCTCCATTCTTTGGAAATCCCTCCCTAATAGGGGACTCCAGACGTGGACCCCTTGCTCACTGTGCCTTAGGGAGTTCAGCTGCACCTCACTGAGGAGGCCCATAAAGGCTGAAACGCGTCTGGGGTTTGCCGTTTCTCCTGTTCAGGGTATCCCACCTCTCCCTCCATTACCTTTTATCCATCATACTCTTTGATTGAAAGCTTACTTGAGAGCCGGGCCCTCATCTCCTCCTAACTTATTTATACTTAAATGTGTACTCCAATTGTACCAATGTGCTTACCGTACCCCGGGCTCCTCAGACATAACATATAATAATGCTACACGTCTCTCTTAGTACGTCAGTGGAGGGCTCTTGTCTTGATGTTTGGTATCAACATTGAATCTAATCTGATAATATTATTATCTGTGACCAAAACTGAGCGGTAAAAGGATTGGTATTTTGTAAATATAACTCTACAATAAGACATGTCAGGAGCTAATGGAATATTATTATGTGAGTGAAAACAGGATTACAAACCTCACAGACAATGGCTCAAATGGATGTATCTGTGAGGAAGTTTTATCAGGGATAAAGGGTTAAACCTTTCCTAACGAGGGACATGTTATATAGGTCTGTGATTTGTATGATTGCTATGGTAGCTAATATTTTAGGGCAAGTTGTTTATGCAGCAGATCCTCTGCCAGTGTTACCTTGCTCCTTGAGGACTGTCCATCTCCTGTATAACTAGAGGGTTGTCATTACAAGATCCAAGAGGCCTGCACATACTCTCTCTAATGGCCGTCTCTTCTTTCAGTGTATAACTGGACCATGGATGAGGTGGTTCAATGGCTGATTACGTATGTGGAGCTGCCTCAGTATGAAGAAACCTTCAGGAAACTGCAGCTGAGTGGACGGGACATGCCCAGGTAAGTGAGGGCACAAGGAACGAACATGTCAAGATGTGGGTGAAGGCATCAGTGGAGTGCCTAGGAGTGAGTGGGGGCATAAGGGAATGACATGTCAAGATGTGGGTGAAGGCACCAGTGGAGTGCCTAGGAGTGAGTGGGGGCATAAGGGAATGACATGTCAAGATGTGGGTGTAGGCATCGGTGGAGTGCCTGGTAGTGAGTGGGGGCATAAGGGAATGACATGTCAAGATGTGGGTGAAGGCATCGGTGGAGTGCCTGAGAGTGAGTGGGGGCATAAGGGAATGACATGTCAAGATGTGGGTGAAGGCATCGGTGGAGTGCCTGAGAGTGAGTGGGGGCATAAGGGAATGACATGTCAAGATGTGGGTGTAGGCATCGGTGGAGTGCCTGGTAGTGAGTGGGGGCATAAGGGAATGACATGTCAAGATGTGGGTGAAGGCACCAGTGGAGTGCCTAGGAGTGAGTGGGGGCATAAGGGAATGACATGTCAAGATGTTGGTGAAGGCATCGGTGGAGTGCCTGAGAGTGAGTGGGAGCATAAAGGAGTGACATGTCAAGATGTGGGTGAAGGCACCAGTGGAGTGCCTAGGAGTGAGTACGGGCATAAGGGAATGACATGTCAAGATGTGGGTGAAGGCATCGGTGGAGTGCCTAGGAGTGAGTGGGGGCATAAGGGAATGACATGTCAAGTTGTGAGTGAAGGCATCGGTGGAGTGCCTAGGAGTGAGTGGGGGCATAAAGGAATGACATGTCAAGATGTGGGTGAAGGCATCGGTGGAGTGCCTAGGAGTGAGTGGGGCATAAGGGAATGACATGTCAAGATGTGGGTGAAGGCATCGGTGGAGTGCCTAGGAGTGAGTGGAAGCATAAAGGAGTGACATGTCAAGATGTGGGTGAAGGCATCGGTGGAGTGCCTAGGAGTGAGTGGGGGCATAAAGGAGTGACATGTCAAGATGTGGGTGAAGGCATCGGTGGAGTGCCTAGGAGTGAGTGGGGGCATAAGGGAGTGACATGTCAAGATGTGGGTGAAGGCATCGGTGGAGTGCCTAGGAGTGAGTGGGGGCATAAGGGAATGACATGTCAAGATGTGGGTGAAGGCATCGGTGGAGTGCCTGGGAGTGAGTGGGGGCATAAGGGAATGACATGTCAAGTTGTGAGTGAAGGCATCGGTGGAGTGCCTAGGAGTGAGTGGGGGCATAAGGGAACGACATGTCAAGATGTGGGTGAAGGCATCGGTGGAGTGCCTAGGAGTGAGTGGGGGCATAAAGGAATGACATGTCAAGATGTGGGTGAAGGCTTCAGTGAAGTGCCTAGGAGTGAGTGGGGGCATAAGGGAGTGACATGTCAAGATGTGGGTGAAGGCACCATTGAGATGCCTAGTAGTGAGAACAGCGCGGGATTGCTCTAGAGAATGGCACGGCAAGGTGTTTCGTGACAGGGTATAGAGGGGTTAGTGCTGGCACAATAGTACAAGAAACATGTTGTATGGGCAAGGGTGACATGGCATAATATAAAAGGCACCAAAGCTTGATATGGATAGAGGTAGTATGTCCAGCAGTAGCATCTCTGAGGGTGGACACCATGAGATGACATGTCCAGGTCTGATTGTAGAGTGTGGTAGGGCATGTGGAGGAGACATATCCAGACATCAGCTGAGGGACACCATACACAACACCATCGATAAAGTAATAAAACGTTCACTCTGAGTGGGAGAAGATGGTTCTGTGGAGCCAGTCATGATTGCATATGGTGAGTGCACAGGAGGCCAGGTTAGTCCTGGCACGTCCCTATGGGGTCTGTCCTGGTAATCTGTCCTTAGTCTTGATACCGGATGTTCTCTGATCGGTGCTCATCCTCACAATCGGATTCTCTCCTTTTCCACTTGCATTAAGCATTCAGTCCGCTCGGTGCATCATCAAATCTGTGTTTAGCTCAGTAATGATTGCCATTACTACGGTGTGTAATTACTGCTACCCAGTGATTATGTAGTAACACACACTAGTATTATATCTAAGTAGATCCTCATTACTTTATAATGTGTCGGCATCCAGGGAGAGTATTAAAGGAGTCACTGCACTGTTATATGGTTGTTATTATTGTTATGAACACGTTACAGACGTGATGTTACGTGATGTTACGTGAGCAGCATCCGGCCTAGGAGAGACGTGCGATGAAGAGATCGATATCAGGAGATATGAGCCAGAGGGGGGACAGCGTGCTAAAGAGATTCTTCAGATTATAGATAGATATAGATAGAGAGATAGACAGATAGATAGATATATAGATAGATAGAGAGAGAGATAGATAGATGTATATATATAGATATATATTTGTTCTCCTCTAGGTAATTGTCGTAAAATTCCCAATAGCTTTTCTGCATCTGGAACCACCCTTCTTCCTGCCTGTACGTTCCCCTACATGCTGCCATCTTTTATATCTTGGACCTGACCCACTTCACTGCGGTGCTCGGATACTCGAAGGCCACGGTGGCAGCGCTTCACGTACCAGATGGCAGCATGCATGGGGGTATACAGGGAGAAATGGTAGTGGATAAAGCTAACCTGTAAAGGGACTGATTTGACCATGCCAGTTTGTTTAAGCCCCCTTATACCCCACATTATAGAGCTGGATGCCAGTGGTCTCTCTGATCTCCCCCTCTCTCTCTATTGCAGACTGGCAATAACCAATGCCACCATGACAGGTACCCTCCTGAAGATGACTGACCGGAGCCACAGGCAGAAGCTGCAGCTCAAAGCTCTGGACACCGTGCTCTTCGGACCCCCACTGTGTGAGTATTGTGATGGCGCGGGTTGCGGGGGCTTCCTAATTTCACAACAGAGCTCATCAGTCTGTTATCATTTAAAACTGTGATAAAAATGACTTAATCGGTTGAATGGTATTAAAAATATTTCATTTCCTGATAGCTAACTTTTACTTGTCAATCTGATTCACCCACCATGAACTGGGTCTGGTCATGAGAAGTGGAGAAAACTGGGCATGACCAGAGTCCGGGTCCCATGGCTAATGAGAAATTATTGGCAATTATCTCACATTAGCAAGATATATCACACTGCCCTTAGTGGCTTTAATCAGACATAATGTTATTTGGAATCCCTTATCGTATGCTTGTGGATGTTACTAAGTGTATAATATACCTCTCTATCACATATATAGTTGTGAGCGTACGAGTTGTTGCTAACGCTGCGGGCTCGCGTAGCGAGCCCGCGGCCCTCGCGAAGCGAGGGCCGCGGGCTCGCTACGCGAGTCGCGGCCCTCGCGAAGCGAGGGCCGCGACTCGCGTAGCGAGCCGCGGCCCTCGCGTAGCGAGGGCCGAGGCCCTCGCGAAGCGAGGGCACTGCCCGAGGGTCTCACTTGCTGCAAGGAGCGCCGAAGGCGCTCCTTGCCAGCAACTGAGACCCTCGGGCAGTGCCCTCGCGAAGCGAGGGCACTGCCCGAGGGTCTCAGTTGCTGGCATGGAGCGCCGAAGGCGCTCCATGCCAGCAACTGAGGACCCTCGCGAAGCGAGGGCCTCAGTTGCTGGCATGGAGCGCCGTAGGCGCTCCATGCCAGCACCTGAGGACCTCGCAAAGCGAGGGCCGCAGTTGCTGGCATGGAGCGCCGAAGGCGCTCCTTGCCAGCAACTGCGACCCTCGCAAACTTCACCTCGCAACCCAAACAGTACGACGCACACATTACGACACTCGCAAACAACATACGACACACGTTCACACACATTACGGACTCGCAACACTCGGACGCAACTCGCGAACATTAGAAAATGTCAAACACAATACATACACACACCACATACATAAAAAACTTACCTACACCAAGAGGGAGCACCCAGCACCTCAAAAATACAACTTACACCTCGATTTTACTTCAAATAAAACAGTTTAGACACTAAAAAAAAAACGAAGCGAGAGAAAAAATGGCCGCCGAACAAAACGAAAACGAGGCTACAGCACTCTAAACTCGCGAAACACCACAAGAAACTCGCAAAACACCACAAAACACCTACGGATATTCCGATACAAACGTATAACACACATTACTCGCCATTTCTCGCCAATGCGGAAGTACACGACTACGCTAACGGTTTGGTCTCGCGCACGCACAGTGTTACACTGCACACATTCAGCACGCTTACACAGCAGATCCACACCACTAATGCTGCAGCAACATCAAAACACATTCACAGCTCTTCCACACAATGCTTTAAAATAGGTAAAGTATGTTCATTTATTAATGTATTATATATTTCATTATTACACACTAAACAGCATTAGCTACCTTACAATTTCATTGCCGTCATTTTTTGACGGGCAATTCGCTAGTCTATTTAATATTATGTATTTTATTTTGTTAAGATGCTCATGGCCCCTGATAGGCTAGAATACTACACTAAACATGCAGCCATACAGAGTCTGAGACCCATACAGGGACTATTTGGAGGATTCAGGCAGTAAATACAGAGCTTATACATTATTATTAATAAAATACATTCCATGTCTGTAAATAAATACAAAGGGATATTATATACCTAGTAACACCAGGAACCTGCCATGTCCCTTTAACATCACATGACCCATTTGTGTGTAATAGCCGTATGTCTGGCCTCCCTGGCCCAGGAGTCCCTGGTGCAGCATCATTGAGTCTCTCGGCGTGACCTTGGCTCCATCACTCCCATTAACATCACAATTTATAGCGGCCGCGACTTTTACAGCACACTTTACATATTTCCAGTCAAGTGGCTGTTTAGATAACCTGCAGCGCTTCGTGTCTGATAAATCACAGAGCTGTGAAGGAGGTCAGTGCCAGGAATACCGGGGTTTAGGGAAAACCTCGCGTGTTTGTGAAGTGTATGTATGTATGTATATAGATATATATATATAAAATGCTATTTTGATAATTCAGATGAACGCACCTGTGGCCTCCTCCGATAATCCCATAAAAGTCTCTTCCTGTGACCTGATTCCATGACTTATATGAGCAGCTTATCCCCAAAGTGCCCGACATTATCTGTATTAGAGGCATCTTCTGGGGTGACCACTTAGCCCTGCGTACATGCTCAGACCGCTCCTTCCTGGTGCCGGAGGATTCATTAATTATTTTATCTACACATTAAGAGCCCTTTAGAGAAGAATTCCAACAGCATTTTGAGTTAAAGGGACATGGCAGGTTCCTGGTTTTACTCGGTATAGAATATCCCTGGGTATCTATTTACTGACATCTACTTTATTTTATTAAGAAGTGCTTATAAGTTGTATATATACTGTCTATAATCACACAAATAGTCTCTGTATGCGTCTGCTCTCTGCAGCATATGCAGACACAGACTTTGCTGTGCAATGTCTCACTAACCTATCAGTGACCATTCTGCTAAGATGGGGTCCCTGATAGGCTAGGACACTACAGTGCTTATCCAGACTGTGGTGTTGTAGACCTGGGTTCTAGTCCCACAAAGGCTATGCAAATATATATTAACTGTAAGTGGTGATTTATGATAAAAAATTGGTGTAGTATTAGTGTGTGTGTGTGGTGTATATAATGTGTATATAATGTGTGTGTGGTGTATATAATGTGTATATAATGTGTGTGGTGTGTATATAATGTGTGTGCGGTGTATATACAGCGAGGGG
The DNA here is from genome assembly GCA_027410445.1 of Discoglossus pictus. Taxonomy (NCBI): domain Eukaryota; kingdom Metazoa; phylum Chordata; class Amphibia; order Anura; family Alytidae; genus Discoglossus; species Discoglossus pictus. The sequence continues at coordinate 681,864 of JAPZIH010000658.1, forward strand.
AAAACAAATATTTGATCCCCTGCTGATTTTGAACGTTTGCCGCTGACAAAGAAATGATCAGTTTATATTTTTAACAGTGAGGGAAAGAATAACAAAATATTCAGAAAAAATGCATGTCAAAAGGTTATAAATTGATTTGCAGGTCAATATTTGACCCTTTCGTCTTAGTACTTGATGGCAGGACCCCTGTTGGCAATCACAGAGGTCGGACGTTTCTTGTAGTTGGCCACCAGGTTTTGAGGCTGATGTTTGGCAACTCGAACCTTCAGCTCCTCCACAGATTTTCTATGGGATTAAGGTCTGGAGACTCGCTGGGCCACTCCTGGCCCTTAATGTGCTTCTTCTTGAGCCACTCCTTTGTTCCCTTGGCTGTGTGTTTTGGGTCATTGTCATGCTGGAATACCCATCTATGACCCATTTTCAATGCCCTGGCTGAGGGGAGGAGGTTCTCACCTAAGATTGAATGGTCCATCTCCTCTGATGCGGTGCAGTTGTCCTGTTCCCTTAGCAGAAAAACACCTTTGCACACAGACAAATGCACACCCATCAATAAGGCGCACAGACATCAGGCGCGTAGGAGTTCAGGTAAGGTGCGCTTAGGGGTGTTAGGTTGACAGGTTCTAGGGTTAGGGGTCTAAGGGTTAGGCTGCGGGCTGTAAGGGTTAGGGTTAGGCTCCGGGGTCCAATGGTTAGGGTTAGGCTGCAGGGTCCAAGGGTTAGAAAGGTTCCTGGTGTTAGGCCATAGCACTTGCGCCGCCATTTGTCGTCCACTTTAAAACTGCATGCTGCTGTCGACGCACTGTTGTCGGCGCACATTTGGTATCCGGCTAAAGTCTTGGTGCTCTATAAAAGACACCTTGGAGACAGAAATCTTGCTGATTGATAGGGGATCAAATACTTATTTCACTAAATGACCTGCAAATCAATTTATAACTTATTTGACATGCTTTTTTTGTTGTTTTTTTGTTATTCTGTCTCTCACTGTTAAAATACACCTACCATTAAAATTAACGTTCAAAATCAGCAGGGGATCAAACTTTTTTACCACACTGTAGTGTGTAGTGTACAGTGCCTTGCAAAAGTATTCACCCCCTTGACATTTTTCATGTTTTGTTGCCTCACAACCTGGAAGTAACATGGATTGTTTGAGGATTTGCATCATTTAATTTACAGAACTTGCCACAACTTTGAAGATGTTTTTTTGTTTTTTTTATTGTGAAGTAAACAACAAATAGGACAAAATAACAGAAAGTCCCTGTGCATAAGTATTCACCCCCTAAAGTCAATTCTTTGTAGAGCCACCTTTTGCAGCAATCACAGCCCCAAGTCGCTTTGGATAAGTCTCTATGAGCTTGCCACATCTTACCACTGGGGGATCTTTGCCCATTCCTCCTTGCAAAACTGCTCCAGCTCCTTCAAGTTGGATGGTATGCGCTTGTGAACAGCAATCTTTAAGTCTGACCACAGATTTCCTATTGGATTGAGGTCTGGGCTGTGACTCGGCCATTCCAACACATTTACATGTTTCCCCTTAAACCCCCCAAGTGTTGCTTTAGCAGTGTGTTTGGGGTCATTGTCCTGCTGGAAGGTGAACCTCCATCCTAGCCTCAAATCACGCACAGAGTGGTACAGGTTTTACTCAAGAATATCCCTGTATTTAGCGCCATCCATCTTTCCCTCAACTCTGACCAGTTTCCCAGTCCCATCCCCACAGCATGATGCTGCCACCACATGTTTCACTGTGGGGATGGTGTACTTTGGGTGATGTGATGTGTTGGGTTGCGCCAGACATATCGTTTTCTTTGATGGCGGAAAAGTTCAGTTTTAGTCTCATCAGACCAGAGCCCCTTCCTCCATACATTTTGGGAGTCTCCCACGTGCCTTTTCGCAAACTCAAAACGTGCCATTTTGTTTTTTGCTGAAAGTAATGGCTTTCTTCTGGCCACTCTGCCATAAAGCCCAACTCTATGGAGCGTACGTCTTATTGTCGTCCTATGTACAGATACTCCAGTCTCTGCTGTGGATCTCTGCAGCTCCTCCAGGGTTACCTTAGGTCTCTGTGCTGCCTCTCTGATTAATGCCCTCCTTGCCTGGTCCGTGGGCTTCGGTCGGCGGCCGTCTCTTGGCAGGTTTGCTGTTGTGCCATGTTCTTTCCATTTGGTTATGATAGATTTGATGGTGCTCCTGGGGATCATCAAAGATTTGGATATTTTTTTATAACCTAACCCTGACTTGTCCTTCCCAACAACATCGCCCCTTACTTGTTTGGAGAGTTCCTTGGTCTTCATGGCAGTGTTTGGTTAGTGGTGCCTCTTGTTTAGGTGTTGCAGCCTCTGGGGCCTTTCAAAAAAGGTGTGTATATGTAATGACAGATCATGTGACACTTAGGTGAACATCATTTCACTAATTATGTGACTTCTGAAGGTAATTGGTTGCACCAGAGCTTTTTATGGGCTTCATAACAAAGGGGGTGAATACATACGCACATGCCAAATTTTCTGTTTTCTATGTTTTTAAAATAGTTTTGTGTATATATTTTCTCATTTCACTTCACCTACTTAGACTATTGTGTTCTGATCACATAATATTCAGATTAACAAAACATTGAACTGGCTGTAATGTAACACAATAGGTAAAAAGTCAAGGGGGGTGAATACTTTTACAAGGCACTGTATAGAGTGTGTGTAGTGTATATATAGTGTGTTTGTGTGGTGTATAATGTTTGTAGACCAGTGAGCCACCTGCAGAGCTGACAATCTACTTGTGTTGGGATCTTCTGGGTATACAAGATGTCTGTGTGCTCGGTGCTGTTCTGTACAGGTCGTCCCCCAGGTCTGTCCCTGCCATAGTTACAGAGCTCCCAGTACACTTTGTACACGGCTCACGTACAGTAAACACAGTGTATTTTTAGGTTATTTAATTTACAAATTCAAAGTCTGGTAACGGAGAGACCCGGGCCCAGAGAGTGCCAAGATCAGGGCTTCATAATAGGAGGAAGTCGGGGTCCCCCAGGGGCACCTGGAATAAAGCGGGTGGAATATTGTACTCACAAAGTACTGCATTAGATTAGTATCCCATTATAATTAGAATATGTCATGTTTATTTTTAATGGGATGATTGTGTCCCCTGTGTCCCCTTTCCCCCCTCTCCCTCCCCTGTGTCCCCTTTCCCCCCTCTCCCTCCCCTGTGTCCCCTTTCCCCCTCTCCCGCCGCACATTGCTCATGCACGGCGCACTTTGCGCATGAGCAACTCGTAGTGCAATGTGCATGCGTGCCTCATGCCGCGAGTTGCCCAAGCTCATAGCTGGCATGTGTGGAAGCAAAGGATACAGCTCCACCCAGGGCCTCCCTATATGCAGAATAAGAACCAGAGCCTTAGTCTCCAAATGTATACTAGCACTGCATGGTCATTACATAGGGAATAATACATTTGGGTCTGTTTGTACTCTGGGTATGTCTGCAATGTAAAGCAGTGGTATGGATAGGAACCACCGACCCACCCGGTCTGCTCGCTGTGTGCTTTAGGATGGGGCTCTGCAACCTCTCATAATTAAAGGGCCAGTTAATTCAGTACAACTTGGAGCACACCACTGTAAAATACCCCTTAACACATGTTGAAATACTTTTTGAATTTTTTTAATTGGTGCCTTTTTAACAGTAAAAAATCATAAATAGAAGTTTTTGTTTACATGATAATTAGGCATGCCTCCAGACAGACTGACAGCAAGAGCTGTGTGCAGAGAGTAGAAGCAACAAATGGTTTAACCCTTCCCAAATTCATCTGTGCAGGGAAATGACTGCTGGAAACTCCTAAATATGTTACTTGTGGGTTAACTGATGGCTGATGATGTTCTTGAAAGCAGAGAGAGACCATAATTCTTGTCTTTACCGGAGCTTGCCAGGGTCATAGTCGACAGATGCAGTTGATCATGAATAGTCAGCAGTGTGTTTGTAAATAGGCCTATGACTGCGGATTTTTAGGTGTTAATATTTTAATTAAAAAATATAAAATAATAGATCATTTTAACCTATAATCTTGCGCTCGTTCACACCATGAAGAGCACTTATAGTGAGGTAAATGGCCCTTTAAGGACACAATGTGAAGTGCTGTTGGCAACCAGAGCTCATCTCCAGAACCCTTTGATAGGATCATACTACACATAACACAATATATTGGCATGTAGTTTTGCCCTCATGTGAATAGAGTACATTATATGTTTAAAGTGACAGCCTCTCCTCGTCCATCTTTGTTCCCAAAGACTGACATATAAGGTCTCCTAGGATGAGAATTGGTCCATGAGACTCTTCATCCCAGTTCTCCTCCTAGGATTGGATGTTGAGAACCGCTGCTTTAGACCCATAGGTCGCTGACCTTTGCTTTTGAAATGCTAACCTTATCCTAGGTTCAGAATAGCCCTCTGGCCATGTATACATTAAACAGCACTCTTAGAACATTACGTATCTAGGTAGGTTACACCACGTGCCTAGGTGCCAGATACTCCTCTGTATTTGTGGAGACTGGGATCTGCCATTTTATTTCTTTCACTGACACTGATTGGATGAAACATTTTTGAGCCAGTACATTATTTTTCTTTGTTCTTTAGCAGCTCACAGCACTCTATATGGTGGCGGTTTCCATCACTCTTGTCCACCATATGCTAAGATGATGTTGTGGTAGATAACCTTCCCAAAAATCTAAAGTTGGGTACCAGCCGTCCATTGATGAAATCCATTTAAGATCTAAACCGTAATGTCTGGGGTTTGGTTTCCTAACACGTACATAATCCACCCTATGCTATGTTTCAAAGTGGCATTGGAATAAAGGGTGAAATTGCATTATGGGCTCATTTGCATGTACCTACCCAGTTTCCCAGAGTGCAGTGCAATTTCTGTATTGCTCAGAATTCTAAGTAGGAAATATGATTTTAACGTATTTTGGTTATTCAAGTGGGATCACAAATGAACTATTTGTTTACTGTGTATTATTAGTCACGTTAGTGCTTCTATCTCCGTACATATGTGTACGTGATTGGCTGATGACATGAGATGCTCTGGTAACCTGGATCTCTCCTCCCCTCAGTGACCCGTCACAATCACCTCAAAGACTTCATGCTCGTGGTGTCCATCGTCATCGGGGTTGGAGGATGCTGGTTTGCCTACATTCAGAATCGCTACTCCAAGGAGCACATGAAAAAGATGATGACCGACCTGGAGGGCTTGCACCGTGCGGAGCAGAGTCTTCATGACCTGCAGGAGAGGTCAGTGCCGTGTTCATTTGTACCATGTCTGTCGTGCGGGGCAGGTGGGTGTCTGTCGTGCGGGGCAGGTGGGCGTCTGTCGTGCGGGGCCGGTGGGTGTCTGTCGTGCGCGGCCGGTGGGTGTCTGTCGTGCGCGGCCGGTGGGTGTCTGTCGTGCGCGGCCGGTGGGTGTCTGTCGTGCGCGGCCGGTGGGTGTCTGTCGTGCGGGGCAGGTGGGTGTATGTCCTATGCATTCCCCACACATTGTCCTTATGCCCCTCTCTCTGTACCCACTATTGCTGTCTTTTGGCCCCTTGGAGCACATGTTTTCACTTTTGCAGATCGCTCTTCTATGGACATTTTGCGCTCTCACAATCTCTTGTGTGCTAGACTGTCTCTCTTGTGAGCCCCTTCCTTCCATACCAGATGGTCTCTACAGTTTTCTCTTGCAGTCCTCCATCCACACCATATATTGCTATCTCTCTTGTCCTTCCCTCTGTACCAGAAGTTGTTTTCTCTTTCTCTTCCTTTTTTTCGACCCTATTACTGTGCTAGGCGTTCCTCTCGCACGACATTCCCTTTTTGCCAGGAGTTGCACCATGGCCAACACTCTCCACAAGGCATTGCACTGTCTCTCATGACCCTCCCTCTTCACAAGGAATTCTGGTCTCATGGTCCTCCCCCCTTTGCCAAGTGTTCTCTTGTGGCCCTTACCTCTTCCCTAGGAGATGTTATCTTGTGACCGTCCCTCTGTGCCAAGTGCTGTCTTCTCTTGTGGCCCTGGAGCTGTTATCTTGTGCCATGTGTTGTCTTATCCCGTCGCCATGTGTTGTCTTATCCCGTCGCCATGTGTTGTCTTATCCCGTCGCCATGTGTTGTCTTATCCCGTCGCCATGTGTTGTCTTATCCCGTCGCCATGTGTTGTCTTATCCCGTCGCCATGTGTTGTCTTATCCCGTCGCCATGTGTTGTCTTATCCCGTCGCCATGTGTTGTCTTATCCCGTCGCCATGTGTTGTCTTATCCCGTCGCCATGTGTTGTCTTATCCCGTCGCCATGTGTTGTCTTATCCCGTCGCCATGTGTTGTCTTATCCCGTCGCCATGTGTTGTCTTATCCCGTCGCCATGTGTTGTCTTATCCCGTCGCCATGTGTTGTCTTATCCCGTCGCCATGTGTTGTCTTATCCCGTCGCCATGTGTTGTCTTATCCCGTCGCCATGTGTTGTCTTATCCCGTCGCCATGTGTTGTCTTATCCCGTCGCCATGTGTTGTCTTATCCTGCAGCCCTCTCTGCCTGGCCTAACTCTTTTTCACATCCACCTTCAGTAAGACATGCTGTGGAAGCCGCCTCCTTTCTCTGGCTAAGGATCACAACCATTGTTTGTCCAGGTGGAAAGTTGGCAGCGCCTGTGCTGAGCTCGAGATTTCCTCTTTCTGGATGAGATTCAGACCTAGTCTCATCCAAAACGCAAACCAGCCAGACATGGAACATGCCGACTGGCTCCTGCTCATGAGTACGGGTTGGATCTCTCTCCCAAAAATGGTTTTATTTTTGGCTCCTTGAGGAGCACATTTTGTGGCGATGGGAAAATGTGGCAAGAAGATCATGTTCAAGACTTTTCAGAGAAAAGTCTCAAGTTCACGTTAATATATTTTCTAAACCTTCTGAGAGAAGGATTTATATTTCAATAATAATAATCTAAATATATTTTAAAATGATAGGTAATAACAAGTACTTTATGTTCTAATGCATTTTACTACAGTAGACTTGGCATGAGGTTACTATATATTGTCCACCAGGCGCTTCTATGATCTCCCCCTCGAGCTTTGTGTTGTATATTTATTTAATGCTCACTTGTGGGAAATATTGGTCAATAGGGGAGTAATTAACAATAATTAAAAGTTGACCCAAAAGTAAGAAGTTCAGGTTGATGGTCAAGTATTAATAACAAAGCGATCAAAAACTTGTACCATGGGCCAAACCCTCAAGGAGCAGACTATTTCTTGAAGATGGGGATGTTTGGCCACTGTAATTAAAGTGCAACAGGAACATAAATAATATATAGGTCTATTGTTTTCAGAACTACACTCGGCTCAAGCCTCATTTAATTTAATATAAATTGTATTTAAATATCTTGTTGTTTGGTCATTCTGTCATGTCCAACTTTTCATGACCCTATGAACCCAGGCACATCTATCAGCCACTGCCCCTCTGTGCTCCATGAAGCACATGCTCATTGCTTAGAAGACCTCATCTATCCATCTCCCCCTCTGCCGTCCCCTTCTTCATGTGTCTTCAACCTTTCAAGCATCAGAGTCTTCTGATGATATGGACATAATATTTGAGCGTCAAACCTTCCAGTGAACAGTTTGGCTTCATTCCCTGTAGTATTGATTGGATCTTCTTGCAGTACGGTAGACTCTAAGTAGTTTTTGCCAACACCACAATACGAAGGCATCAATTCTGCGGCGTTCAGCCGTCTTTATGGTCCAGCTCTCACATCTGTATGTTACGACTAGGAATACCTTAAATATCTTACCCCCTATACCTTATAATATAATATTTTAATCTGCTAATAATAGATTAAATCCATTATCGTAATTGATCCTCATCCAGATTATTGCCTGAGCTTTGTATTTTGGCACAGTTGTGCGGGAACTAGGGGTGCAAAGAGAGAAGTTCCAATACCATGATCCATATTCTCATTCAGATGGTCACTGAACTTCTGCTAATAGAGCCAAGTATGATGATATAAACAGAGAGAAGTAGTATAGCATTGTAACATACATGAGTTATACGTGTGCATCCTGCCAGTAGCAAGATTGTGTGCATCTAAATATATCACTATATAAATATATATATACCCTGCTGACAGACGCAGTGGGAGATGACGGCCAGTGGTTTTCGACAGGAAGGAATGCAAGTCATTCAAGTGCAGATAGTAGGAATGCTGGGCCCGATGGTATTATACGGATGGCTCCCCTACTTCCTCTAGTCTAGCATTCTGGGTGACTTCAACATACCTGCATGCCCATCTGTCGTCCCATATCTCTACTCCCCCTAAATGCCTGGAACGGCTAGTCCTGCTTCACTCACGTCTTAACAAATTGTTCGTTACTCGACCCCTACACTCTGGCTTCAGTCCCCAACAGAGAGCAAGTCCAGGGGACACTTCTCCTTAGTAATACTACTTGATCTCTCTGCTACCTTCAGTTGACCATCCATTCGTCCTGCGCACACTCCATTCCTTGGGCCTTCATGGCACAACCCTCTAATGGTTCAAGTCTTATCTCTCTAACTTTCCTTTGTTGCCTACCATGGCACATCCTCCCTTCCACTACCCCGTTCTGTTGAGGTTATCAAAGGCTCAGTGATAGGTCCATTGCTTTTCTCTTTCTCCACCTCCTCTCTTGGTAAACTAATCTGCTACTATAGGTTTCAGTACCATCTTTATGCTGATCACACCCAAATCTATCTATCCTCTCCGGACCTATCCCCCACCCTACTAAAATGTCAAAACAGGTCTTTCCCACATACAGTCTTCAGGATTGAGCTGTCCTTCACCTCCTATATACCTAAAGTATGTCTTGATGAAGACAATGCAAACATCACCCCCATATCTCAAGTCAGATGTCTTGATGTCACCATTGACTCTGAGCTCTCCTTCATCCCCACATTCAATCACTAACCAAATCTTGTCTAATTCATGTTTTCATAATGTCGTGAGATGACTATTGCAACGCTGTCCTAATTGGCTTAACCTCATGGATATGTAATAGCCCTACGTCACTGGCCAGTTAATGATCTCTTCATTACTAAATGCCATGATAATGCCCTAACAAGAGCGAAATATGTTAATGATGGTATTAATGATAGCACTTTGGAAACCACACAATATTGGTATCCAACCTAAATATCTTGGTTACACCAGCTATAAAACCATCAAGGGGAGTTTTAAAGTCTTCCCATGATATGGAAAATATGTTTTGGGCTTCAGCCTCATGATCAAACCTTCCAGTGACCGGTTCGACTTAATTTCCTGTAGTATTGGATCTTTGTGCAGTCCAAGTTATTTGGGCAGTAGGATGTGTTTGGAATCTACTGTATGTTCACAAGGCTCTGGGTGACCCCTGTCCTTTCTATAGTCTCTGTGTGTATAGGCGAGATGACTCTGATCTCTCATCACCCACTGACTTCGGTTTCTGTTAAATACATCTCCATTGTTTGAGCAGCTTTAGACCGTTTCCTCCTCTGGGACCGCAGTGGTTTCACAGTAAGTATTAGCGCTTGACCTCGGGCGACTTCACTCCTGTTTGAGTGGCTGCCATAATGTTAGTAGTTAGGCTACTGAGTAGACACTGCAGAGATCATTTTATTAGAGCCCCATTAGCCATATTTTTAGGAATTACACTTAAAATTGGCTTTTTTATTTTTACATGCTGTTCTACTGTTTTGAAATGAGGGAGAGGGTGGTGAAAAGAGACACGGGGGATGGGGTGGTGGAAAGAGACACGAGGGAGGGGGTGGTGGAAAGAGACACGGGGGAGGGAGAGGGTGGAAGGAGACACGGGGGGAGGGAGAGGGTGGAAGGAGACACGGGGGAGGGAGAGGGTGGAAGGAGACACGGGGGAGGGAGAGGGTGGAAGGAGACACGGGGGAGGGAGAGGGTGGAAGGAGACACGGGGGGAGGAGGGGTGGTGGAAAGAGACACGGGGGGAGGAGGGGTGGTGGAAAGAGACACGGGGGAGGAGGGGTGGTGGAAAGAGACACAGGGGGAGGAGGGGTGGTGGAAAGAGACACAGGGGGAGGAGGGGTGGTGGAAAGAGACACAGTGGGAGGAGGGGTGGTGGAAAGACACAGGGGGAGGAGGGGTGGTGGAAAGAGACACAGGGGGAGGAGGGGTGGTGAAAAGAGACACAGGGGGAGGGAGAGGGTGGTGAAAAGAGACACAGGGGGAGGGAGTGGGTGGTGAAAAGAGACACAGGGGGAGGGAGAGGGTGGTGAAAAGACACAGGGGGAGGGAGAGGGTGGAAGGAGACACAGGGGGAGGGAGAGGGTGGAAGGAGACACGGGGAGGGAGAGGGTGGAAGGAGACACGGGGAGGGAGAGGGTGGAAGGAGACACGGGGAGGGAGAGGGTGGAAGGAGACACGGGGGAGGGAGAGGGTGGAAGGAGACACGGGGGAGGGAGAGGGTGGAAGGAGACACGGGGGAGGGAGAGGGTGGAAGGAGACACGGGGGAGGGAGAGGGTGAAAGGAGACACGGGGGAGGGAGAGGGTGAAAGGAGACACGGGGAGGGAGAGGGTGGAAGGAGACACGGGGGAGGGAGAGGGTGGAAGGAGACACGGGGGAGGGAGAGGGTGGAAGGAGACACGGGGGAGGGAGAGGGTGGAAGGAGACACGGGGAGGGAGAGGGTGGAAGGAGACACGGGGGAGGGAGAGGGTGGAAGGAGACACGGGGGAGGGAGAGGGTGGAAGGAGACACGGGGGAGGGAGAGGGTGGAAGGAGACACGGGGGAGGGAGAGGGTGGAAGGAGACACGGGGGAGGGAGAGGGTGGAAGGAGACACGGGGGAGGGAGAGGGTGGAAGGAGACACGGGGGAGGGAGAGGGTGGAAGGAGACACGGGGGAGGGAGAGGGTGGAAGGAGACACGGGGGAGGGAGAGGGTGGAAGGAGACACGGGGAGGGAGAGAGGGGGGCAAGAGACACGGGGGAGGGATAGAGGGGGGCAAGAGACACGGGGGAGGGATAGAGGGGGGCAAGAGACACGGGGGAGGGATAGAGGGGGGGCAAGAGACACGGGGGAGGGATAGAGGGGGGGCAAGAGACACGGGGGAGGGAGAGGGGAAAGCCTTACATTGTGTGGCAAACCGCATTGCCAGGCTTCAAATTTTAGTGCCGTCATTTTTGACAGCCATGTCGCTAGTAGACATAACTGGTTTCTAGTGAATATTAAGACGTGTCAGGTAAATGGCCGTATCTGCAGGACTCGCTGTCCGTGCTTCCTTTGTTAGACCTCAGTAAGGGAACCTATTTGTATTTTGTTTCCTCTCTATTGGGAATGTGCAAAATGATGTTAGAGAGCAAAACACAAACTTTATATCTTTAACATTTACTGGCAATTATTTTTGCTGCAGGCGGTGCGTCCTTATAAACAAATTAATTTTCTATTACACCTAATGAAAGCAGTGGCAGTTTTAGCTGCCATATTTCATTTGTACAGATAGCATCTCCTTGTGAATTTAAAGTCTACAACCTCAGAAAGTAGATCAGTGGAACCTAAAATGGGTTTCCACTGCACATAAAATGTAATAAAAAAGGCTATTTTTTAAAATATAAAACATTTGCCTATGTTCAAGTGCAGTTCTTCAAACCAAACTGGTATATATTGTGGTATGTAAATCGGGATAAACCAGTACCGCCAAACAGAGCCAAGTCGTATAACTGACCCTGGACGTGTCCAATGGCCCCACCCTGGGAGCCTCGTGTAATGACGCAATGCGAGTCAGCACAGTGACCTCTGCTGGTCTGTAAGGGGATGCACACTCACTGGATCCAGCTTACACGATCATGCGTCTAATGCAGTCCTGAAGGGCCACACACAGGCCTGGATTTGAAGATATCCTTTGTGTACAGGTGAGTCAATCAGGATGACTGAAGAAGTGATTGACTCACCTGTGCACAGCAGGGATATCCTCAAATCCAGGCATGTGTGAGGCCCTCCAGGATCGGACTTGCCACCTCTGGTCTAATCAGTCATGTGTGTATCTAAACAAGAGGGCAATCACGTGCCAGGACACAGAGGATGTAACAAGAGAGACTGGCACGTGTTTGCTCTCTTGTTTAGATACATACATGACCAATAAGTGAACTGGATCAACATACCAGTAGAGGTCACTGGTGGACAACACTCACAATGTATGAGCGTAAGACAGATCAAGAGGGCGAAACGCATGTCTATATCTCTTCTCTTGCACCCTCTGTGTCCTCATATCTCCATCTTACTTATTTCACACATTATCCATCATAACCTGGCACTCTAGATCATGGTTTATATCCACTAATCACATGTAACTTTCATGGAATTATTTTGTATGATCTCTATTCACCATACTGATGCACACACATTCTGAGTCTGCAATGGAAGCTCATGACTGTTTTGTACATGCAGGTTGCAGAAGGCCCAGGAGGAACATCGCACGGTGGAAGTGGAGAAGGTTCATCTGGAGAAGAAGCTGCAGAATGAGATTAGCTTGGCCAAGCAAGAAGCACAAAGACTGCGCGAGCTGCGGGAGGGTACAGAGAACGAGCTGAGCCGCCAGAAGTATGCCGAGCAGGAACTGGAGCAGGTGAACATGCCCAACCTCAACACAGTATAGTATATAGGTCTCATTGACAGACAAGTATGACTCCTACTCATGTTCATCATATTACAGGGTCAATAGTTATATGCGCCGATATAAAAGTTGACCGCTCCGGTTTCACCCGAAACCCTCCATGTGTTGCGTGTGGTGTCTTTGCTGACCGCTCCGTGCTTTGTCCCCCTGCAGGTGCGCATGGCCTTGAGAAACGCAGAGAAGGAGCTGGAGTCTCACAGTGACTGGTCAGCCCCGGAGGCTCTACAGAAGTGGCTGCAGCTGACCCATGAGGTGGAGGTCCAGTATTACAATATCAAGAAACAGAATGCGGAGAAGCAGCTGCTGTTGGCCAAGGAAGGGGTAAGGAGCACGGACCGGTGTGTGACATTAAGCCTCCGGTCACGATACTTGCTTAATCTTCATTCTCTCTCTTACATTATAGGCAGAAAAAATAAAAAAGAAAAGGAACACACTATTTGGGACGTTTCACGTGGCGCACAGCTCATCGCTAGATGATGTGGACCATAAAATCCTAACCGCAAAGTGAGTTATATATATAATAAAAAAACAGTAAAAGTCAGTAATACAATTTGAAGCTGACCCTATAAAATATTGTCTAACGCTCTCTCTCATGACCTCTTAGACAGGCTCTCAGTGAGGTGACCGCTGCCCTGCGCGAGCGTCTGCATCGCTGGCATCAAATTGAGATGCTCTGCGGCTTCCAGATCGTCAACAACCCTGGACTGCACGCCCTTATCCAAAACCTGAATATAGACCCCAGCATTATGGGGGGTGCGCGGCCGGCACCCACGCACTTTATCATGACCGATGACGTAGATGATATGGATGAAGAGATTGTGTCTCCCATCACCATGCAGTGTAAGTCATGTGGTGCATGCTGGGTATGGGTGGGCAGGGCCTCTCTGAGGTTAAAGGGTCAATCAATATGGCTCTACATGGTCAGACCAAATGAAACATACTTCACAGTTCTAGATAATGGTTGTGGAGCTTCCTAGACATGCAGGCTCTGAAAGCATCCAAAATAGCAAGTGCACTCAAATAGCAATACACTCTGCTTGCTGCAACCACGTATGCCACCTTATTAACCCCAAAGGAGAAACATGAAAAATGTATTATTGCAGTAAAGGCAGTATGTGTTAACATGACAGCATCACATAAATAGTTGTGGATCTACGAATGTTGTTCCTGTTTGCAGTGTTGGTTAGACTTTGTGGCCCTCGCGAGGCGAGCAGTTGAATCGCGTGACCACCAAAAAAACACAGTTATGCCTTAAATTCAATTACACACTTCACACAGCACAGGGGGAGTGCCAGGGAGCCTATGAGTGAGGTTGCAAGTGAATTTGGGGCATATTTGCTAATTTTTCACAATAGAAAATCATCTAAGCAAAAGGACAAAAATGGCGGCCGAAAAAAGGTAACAGGATGAAAACGAGGCCCAAGGCAGTAACACTTGCAACCCAAGGCAGTAACACTTGCAACCCAAGGCAGTAACACTTGCAACCCAAGGCAGTAACACTTGCAACCCAAGGCAGTAACACTTGCAACCCAAGGCAGTAACACTTGCAACCCAAGGCAGTAACACTTGCAACCCAAGGCAGTAACACTTGCAACCCAAGGCAGTAACACTTGCAACCCAAGGCAGTAACACTTGCAACCCAAGGCAGTAACACTTGCAACCCAAGGCAGTAACACTTGCAACCCAAGGCAGTAACACTTGCAACCCAAGGCAGTAACACTTGCAACCCAAGGCAGTAACACTTGCAACCCAAGGCAGTAACACTTGCAACCCAAGGCAGTAACACTTGCAACCCAAGGCAGTAACACTTGCAACCCAAGGCAGTAACACTTGCAACCCAAGGCAGTAACACTTGCAACCCAAGGCAGTAACACTTGCAACCCAAGGCAGTAACACTTGCAACCCAAGGCAGTAACACTTGCAACCCAAGGCAGTAACACTTGCAACCCAAGGCAGTAACACTTGCAACCCAAGGCAGTAACACTTGCAACCCAAGGCAGTAACACTTGCAACCCAAGGCAGTAACACTTGCAACCCAAGGCAGTAACACTTGCAACCCAAGGCAGTAACACTTGCAACCCAAGGCAGTAACACTTGCAACCCAAGGCAGTAACACTTGCAACCCAAGGCAGTAACACTTGCAACCCAAGGCAGTAACACTTAACCCAAGGCAGTAACACTTGCAAACCAAGTGATGAGTGCCGAAGGTGATCATTGCAAAGCAGGAAAGTTGAAGTCCATAGGGGGAGAGGCTCGTAATGAGCGCCGAAGGTCAGAGTCGGCCAAAATCTTAACATTGTGTGGCAAACCGCATTGCCAGATTTAGAGTTTTATTCCCGTCTTTGACGGGCAACTTCCTAGTTTAAACATATTTATAGAACAATGAATAGAGCTTTTATGACTGTTCTCCTTGATTATGCCTGCTTTACATGAGTGCAGCGCAATATTCATGTGTCCAGATTGTTTTTAGCTTTGTGACCCCATGTTAGGAGGTTAGTTTGCACATTTTTAGTGTATACGATGAGCAACCGCAAAAACAGAAGAGCTTAATGTGAGAACGAACAATACTAAAGGCTTGTTCTATAGGCATAGTGACCTACTCCGAGAGTAGCCTCTTTTATCTCACTTGTGCTGTAAGCAGGGAGAAATATCCTGTAGTATATCATTCTGGTATTACGCAATACAGTGATCCAGCCCCAAAATACCAGGCAATTCTGCCCTGAACAGGAGAATCTGCAGCCCCCAGATGTACGTTTTGGCCTCTCTTGGGCCTCATCTGTGAGGTGTAGAGGCACTCCCTAATGCCCAGTGAGTCAACATCTGGAGCTCTTTAGTCCCAAGTTACGTTTTAATAAACAAAAAACAATTTAGAGGAGCTCAATCAAGGTTCAGCTAAACACTACAGATGAGGCCCAAGAAAGGCTGAAATGTACGCCGGGAGTTCGCTGTTTCTCCTGTTCAGGTTAGAATTGCCTGTTATTTTGGGGCTGGATCACCATATTGAGTGAGACCAGACTGATATACTTCAGGGTATTTCTCCTTGTGCAGGGCACAAGTGGCTCAAAGAGGCTGCTCTCCGAGTAGGTACCCAGACCTATAGAACAAGCCTACTTTAGTATTGACCGTCCTGATGAGTCCTCAGGGGATGTGTAGATGGACATGTCTGTCTGTGCGGCCAGTGTATGTGTGCCCGTTGTTTCATACCTTGTGTGGCTTAACGGTGGTTAGAATGCCCTCACTATATATATTTGTGATAACCCCATGCCAATATCATTAGGCTATAGCATTTTGCATTAGTGTCCAGCTCAGACCACACACTCTGCACACACCTCACCTGGTCCTGCAGCTAACGCCTTACATGTGGTTCCTCCCATCACATCCATCGTGTGTCTTTTGGCTCCTCCCCTCCCACTGATTGGTTGCGACAGATGCCGCCTGGCTTATGGGACGCAGGTTCAGTGACCGTCCGTCTGCCTACTCTGAGGATCCCTCCCTCTGGAAGTTCCCCGGTTTGATCATCTTCTGATTTTGGACTCTTCCTACACCTACAATTTCTCAGTCTGCCACCCCTACTGCTGCTGTACCAATAACCTGTCACTTTACCATTCCTGCCTTGAATGAGCACCATGATACTCTAACCTTTTGTGTTTGGAGGTGGGATGTCTGCATGTACATGTATAGAGGCTCCTTTATATAGAACACGGATGTACACTATCTATTATACATGTCTGTCAATCATGGCTACCTACCTAATGCCTGTCTGTGTTCTTGTACATGCAACTATTATATCCTCATATATCTGTCTGACCGTGTATAAAGTATGGCGCTATTTCCCCTCCACACACAGACTCTTCAATGCAAAGTAACTGTACATTACGGCCAGTCAGAAAATAATAGACAATCCAACATGGTGCAAGTATTGGAATTCAAGAATACCTGGGCTATTGAGTCTGTGCGTCCTGATTTATTAATGGACCACTGAGCTCACTGTAAGTGCTCTTCATGGTGTGAAAGAGTACACGTTTGTATGTTCAAATAATCTAGATATTTTTTTCAATCAAACTAATAACAGAAAAAAAAATCCTGCCTTTTAAATGTTTACTTGCAGCTTATTCTCCCCACTAGTTGTTGCATTAGCAATTAGTACTGCATTCACTTATGAGTTTGAGACTCTATAGGGGAAGGCTGTGATTGATAGTCTCCTTGGACTTTGGTTACACTGCACTGACCAGTTAACCCATAGTTTTCCTGTTTTACATGAGTACCGGTATTCCATTCCTGCACAGATATTGTTAGGGTTAAAGTTTCAGCTGTTGGACATAAGCCCTTCAGACATGGAGCAGGCTGTGGACAGTCTTTTACATTTAAACGTCCTCTCTTGAGGTAGTGACCTGTATCTTTTATTGGGATGCAATGTGTACCACATAGGAACACTGTGAAATATAGTGTAGGGCTGGAAGAGGGTCCATTTAGTCTACTTTGTGTGTTATACTATTTAAGCCTGTTTTTTTACGATGATGTGCTCAACCTCTTTAATTGTAGTGTTGAGGATAGTCCGTATCGTTTTTCAGAAACTATAAAACCTTATATGTTATGTCCTTTGGGTACCTGATCTTCATGTTTTAACACAATATTACTTAGCCCTTTATACTTCATTCAGAATTCTTCCTTCCTGACCATGTCCTCCTACACCTCTTGACTGTGCATGTTCTCTCTGTGCCAGGATTGGCTGCACTCACTTGTGCCTGTTTCCTTAATTTTAATTTCCTTCCTTTTTTCTTTCCCCAGCACCCAACCTGAGCTCTCTCCGCCATCGGCACATGGACCCACCGCTCCCACTTGGATCTCAGAGGTTGGTAGAAGGTTATGTGGTGAGCCAGACTGAGGCCAACCCACCTGTTCATTACCGAGCTGGCAAAGTATCTCTCCACCGAATGCGTAGCCTCTCTCATGGACAATCTTTCAGCTCTGACCACCCCTCCAGCTCCTCAGCCACTGCATCTTCCACTCCAAGCCCACCTTTCTCTGCACCCCCACCACCTTCTGCTGGGGCACATGGCCACCCTGTCTATTACCATCACTCCACCACTTACTATCTGCAGATGGACTCCCTTCCTGATCTGCCCCCTCCTGATGTCACCTCAGGAATCCCCTGCTGTGCTCCTAGTGTTGGGTATTTTTGCATGTCCTTTCGGCTTTCTGCTTGCCCCAGGAATGCTGATTTTTGGTTGCAGTTTTACCATAACCAAATAATACCTAATATTGTACATCTGATTATCTTCCCAAATGTTGGATGGTCTTGGTTGCATTGGCTGATAATTTCTATTTAATAATGTTCCCTGTGTGAGTTTCAGTTTTTGATATCTGAAGCATGTTTGGGGGATTAGGGTTTTGGCCAACAGTCTTTATAGAGGTTCTACCATTTTGACTTTACACCAGTTGAAGTTGTCAAGCATGTTTGGAGGATTATGGTGTCGGCCAACGCTCTTAATACAGGTTCCGCCATTTAGAGTTTACACCAGTTGTATATGTCAAGTGTACTCTTGGAGGGTTATAATATATTTATTATTCTACGAACAAAAGAAATGTCCAAAGATCTGCACTCGACATAAATGTATTAATGCTTTGTAGGTATCTGTTTTTCTGTAAAGCAGAATGGCTACCAACCCTCACTTGCATATTCATGGTCATTAGTGGTTGATGCTCCTACTCATCTCTGTGGTGGTTGTGACAGTAAATGATTAAGTATGTGTCCAGGGAGATCAGACTCCCTCTTATCTTGGTAACACAGAAGAAGTTGTTACTGTTTTTACCATCATTAGGGTTAGGAACGGATTATAATGTAGAGATAAACAGGAGTCATTTAGATTCTGGGAATCTGTTGTTTAGGATCATTATTATTATGCTTTCTTTAATTGTATATTTTAGTATTTTTGGAGTGTAGGACAGAATCCTCGGCCTATTTCCAGACCTTTTAAGTGACCGCAAAGTTCTCCGTTATTATAGAAATGAAAAGTGCCCATATAAATAAATACAACTGCAATCTGGTGTTATAAAAAAATAATTGTGGAATTGTTAGATAATTGGGTTAGAAGTATAAATGATCTAAAACAACCTCCCTCTTTCTAATTCACCTTATCTATGGCTATTAAGTGTCATAGTGGGGGCTGATAAAGAATAAGGGCATGCCCAGATAGTATGCATAATGATTGATACTTCATTTCTCTTTGTATAGTTACCATTTAGAAAATGGTCATGCTTTTCAGCCCTTCTCGCTCTCGTCCGCTCTCGCTCTTGTCTGCGCTCGCTCTTTCGCTTTCGTTTTCGCTTGCTCGCTCTCTCGTTTTCTCTCTCGCTCTCTCGTTTTCTCTCTCGCTCTCTCGCTATCTCCTCTCTCGCTCTCTCGTTTTCTCTCTCGCTCTCTCGCTCTCTCCTCTCTCGCTCTCTCCTCTCTCGCTCTCTCCTCTCTCGCTCTCTCCTCTCTCGCTCTCTCCTCTCTCGCTCTCTCCTCTCTCGCTCTCTCGCTCTCTCCTCTCTCGCTCTCTCCTCTCTCGCTCTCTCCTCTCTCGCTCTCTCCTCTCTCGCTCTCTCCTCTCTCGCTCTCTCCTCTCTCGCTCTCTCCTCTCTCGCTCTCTCCTCTCTCGCTCTCTCCTCTCTCGCTCTCTCCTCTCTCGCTCTCTCCTCTCTCGCTCTCTCCTCTCTCGCTCTCTCCTCTCTCTCGCTCTCTCCTCTCTCGCTCTCTCCTCTCTCGCTCTCTCCTCTCTCGCTCTCTCCTCTCTCGCTCTCTCCTCTCTCGCTCTCTCCTCTCTCGCTCTCTCCTCTCTCGCTCTCTCCTCTCTCGCTCTCTCCTCTCTCGCTCTCTCCTCTCTCGCTCTCTCCTCTCTCGCTCTCTCCTCTCTCGCTCTCTCCTCTCTCGCTCTCTCCTCTCTCGCTCTCTCCTCTCTCGCTCTCTCCTCTCTCGCTCTCTCCTCTCTCGCTCTCTCCTCTCTCGCTCTCTCCTCTCTCGCTCTCTCCTCTCTCGCTCTCTCCTCTCTCGCTCTCTCGCTCTCTCCTCTCTCGCTCTCTCCTCTCTCGCTCTCTCTCTCTCCTCTCTCGCTCTCTCTCTCTCTCTCCGCTCGTTCTCTCTCTCTCTCCGCTCGTTCTCTCTCTCTCTCCGCTCGTTCTCTCTCTCTCTCCGCTCGTTCTCTCTCTCTCTCCTCTCTCGTTCTCTCTCTCTCTCCGCTCGTTCTCTCTCTCTCTCCGCTCGTTCTCTCTCTCTCGCTCGTTCTCTCTCTCTCTCTCGCTCGTTCTCTCTCTCTCTCTCGCTCGTTCTCTCTCTCTCTCTCGCTCGTTCTCTCTCTCTCTCTCGCTCGTTCTCTCTCTCTCTCTCTCGCTCGTTCTCTCTCTCTCTCTCGCTCGTTCTCTCTCTCTCTCTCGCTCGTTCTCTCTCTCTCTCTCGCTCGTTCTCTCTCTCTCTCCGCTCGTTCTCTCTCTCTCTCCGCTCGTTCTCTCTCTCTCTCTCGCTCGTTCTCTCTCTCTCTCTCGCTCGTTCTCTCTCTCTCTCTCGCTCGTTCTCTCTCTCTCTCTCGCTCGTTCTCTCTCTCTCTCTCGCTCGTTCTCTCTCTCTCTCTCGCTCGTTCTCTCTCTCTCTCTCGCTCGTTCTCTCTCTCTCTCTCGCTCGTTCTCTCTCTCTCTCTCGCTCGTTCTCTCTCTCTCTCTCGCTCGTTCTCTCTCTCTCTCTCGCTCGTTCTCTCTCTCTCTCTCGCTCGTTCTCTCTCTCTCTCTCGCTCGTTCTCTCTCTCTCTCTCGCTCGTTCTCTCTCTCTCTCTCGCTCGTTCTCTCTCTCTCTCTCGCTCGTTCTCTCTCTCTCTCTCGCTCGTTCTCTCTCTCTCTCTCGCTCGTTCTCTCTCTCTCTCTCGCTCGTTCTCTCTCTCTCTCTCGCTCGTTCTCTCTCTCTCTCTCTCGCTCGTTCTCTCTCTCTCGCTCGTTCTCTTTTTATATACTATTATCTTCTATCAGATGCATTCATAATCCAGGAAACTTACATATCCCTTTAAGAGCCAACAAATGCTCAAATTTGTTTGATACAATACTTTTATTCAGGGGCTGACTATGGGCCATATTCTATTAGCTGCTAACAAAAATGCCTTGAACTCATGAATTTGGCTTGAACTCATAATGAATGTTTGTTGTTTAGTTGTTCAGTTGCGTCCGACTCTCCGTGACAATATGGACCACAGCACGCCAGATGCATATCTGTCACTGTCCCTCTGAGCGCCATCAAGTTCATGTTCATTGCTTCAGTGACCTCATCTATCCATCTGCATCTCTGTAGTCCCCTTCTTCTTGTGCCTTCAATCTTGCTCAGCATCTGTCTTTTCTAGGGAATCCTGCCGTCTCATGATATGGCCAAAATATTTGAACTCCAGCCTCCTGATCATACCTTCTAGTGAACAGTTTGTCTTGATTTCCCAAAGTATTGATTTTTCTATCTTCTTGCAGTCCAAGGGGACTCTAAGCAGTCTTCTCCAACACCGCAATTCAAAGGCGTCAATTCTACGGCATTTAGACTTCTTTATGGTCCAGCTCTCACATCCGTATGTTACTACTGGGGATACCATAGTTCAATTTATGTAGGCCATTATTGATAGTTTAATATCTTTACTTTTTTACTAGCTTTTCCAAGCTTGCCATAGCTTTCCTCCCAAGAAGCAACCCTCTTTTTTAATTTCATGACTTAAGTCACCATCTGCAGAGATCTTGGATCCAAGGAAAATAAACTATCACTGCCTCCAATTCTTCCCCTTCTATTTGCCAGGAAGTGAGATTGCTGTTTGCCATGATCTTTGTCTTTTAACGTTGAGCAGCAGGCTAACTTTTGTACTCTCTTCTTTTACCCTCATCAATAAGTCCTTTAGTTCCTCCTCACTTTCAGCCATCAGAGTAGTATCATCAGCATATCTGAGGTTGTTGATATTCCTTCCAGAAATATTGATTCCGACTTTGGATTCATCCAGTCCAGCTTTATGCATGATTTACTCTGCATATAAGTTGAATAAATAAGGTGACAATATACAACCTTGACGCACTCCTTTTTCTGATCTTGAACCATTCTATTGTCGCATGTTCGGTTCTGACCTTTGCTTCTTGGTCGACATACATATTCTTTAGGTGGAGGATTAGGTAATCTGGTACTCCCATCTCTATAAGGCCATGCCACATTTTGTTGTGATCCACACAGTCAAAGGCTTTAGAATAGTCTATGAAGAAGAAGTAAATGTTTTTTTGGAAACTCTCTTGCTTTCTTTATTATCCAGCGGACGTTGGCAATTTGATCTCTTGTGCCTCTTCCTCTGTGGCCCCGGCTTGCACATCTGGTAGTTCCTGGTCTATATATTGTTGGAGTCGAGCTTGTAGAATCTTAAGCATTACCCTGCTGGCATGTGAAATGAGTGAAATTGTCAGATAATTGGAGCACTCTTTGGCACTGCATTTTTCTGAGATTGAGATGTAGACTGACCTTTTCCAGTCTGTTGGCCATTGTTGAGTTTTCCAAATGTCTTGGCATAAGGCAAGCAACACTTTCACAGCATCATCCTGTAGATTTTTAAACAGTTCAGTTGGGATTCCATCACCTCCTGCAGCCTTATTATCAGCAAGACATCCTAGGGCTCATTTCACATCACGCTCCAAGATGTCCAGATCCAGCTCATTGGATTATTGAGGTCATCACGGCTGTTAAGAGCCTTCCTGTTTAAATTCTCAGTGTATTCCTGCCATCTCTGATCTTTTTCTGTTAAATCCCTACTATTTTTGTCTTTTATCACTCCCACTTTGGCATGAAAGGTGCATTTTTAGGTTCCCAAATCTCTTGATTTACCCATTTGGTTATCTTCTTCAGTCTCTTTACATCACTCATAGTAGAATGTCTCCTTGTCTCTTCTTGCTATCCTCTGGAATCTGCATTCAGTTGGACACATCTTTTCCTATGTCCACTACCTTTTGCTTTCCTTTTTTCCTGGGCTACTTTCAAAGCCTCATCATATTGCCAGGTTGACTTCTTAATTTTCTTTATTTTGGTGATATTGTTTGTTGCTGTTTCCTTCAGTCCAAAGTTCTTCAGACACTCTATCTTCCATGTCTAGTTCCTTAAATCTGGTCTTTACCTCCACTGCATATTCACAAGGGATATTATTTATTTCTTATCTCCTTGGTCTGATGGTTTCCCCTCCTTTTCTTCAGTTTAATTTTCAACTTCAATAAGAAGCTCATGGTCTGAGCCGCAGTCAGCTCCAGGTCTTGGTTTTGCTGATTGTAAAGAGCTCCTCCATCAGTCAAACTGATTTCTATGTTGTCCATCTGGTGTTTAGACGTATTCTGTTGACTCAAGCTTGCAAACTCCGACTGCAAGGCTGAACTCGTAAACCCGGCCTGTATAAGTCTGATTTCAGGGGGTGTGATCATATGATCTCACAATACTTATGCAAGCCCGTAATTTACAGCCAATAGTAAATCTGTCATCATGACATCAGTAACACATGGAAGTTAGACGTAATCTGCAATCGGAGGCTAAGAATTAATTAGTGCCAATAAGTAATATCTACAGATCGGTCTTGCAATCTAGCACTAAACGCATTAGATCATCTGTTATAGTCCATGTGGGTTTCATTATATGTATTAACCCCTTCACTGCTGGGATATTACTAGGAAACAACAATTTAAAACAATATTATCAGTTGCATATTTGTGGGCTTGAGACTGTTGTGTAATTAATTATTATGTCTTTCCATGCCTTCCAATGGTTTTATAGTACAGTATTGTGTGTTTAATTGCTGTTACAGCTATAATAACTGTTTGAAAAAGCCCATTTAGTACTTGTAATATTTTTGACAGAAACTTGATACTTTTTCTTTAGTTGTTGGTCAGACTTTATTTGCGAGCTAGAGCTACGGGTGAATATCGATTCTGTGTAACTTTAATTTTTTAGAGCTCGCAATATCGAGCTAAAACCAATGGAGTTCAAAGGCCGGTTTTGCTTCTTTGGCTGATTATGGGCTACAAACTTGTAAATGTATTGAGAGTAGCTAATATAATCTGTAAGAATTTTAAGAACAATTTTAAGTGTGTATAAATTTATAAATTTTAGTTTATTAATTTGAACCAGGACCATTTATTGACTACCCCTGCCTTATAGGGTTTTCATATATGGGCTTAGATCATTTACACAGTGGTAAGAGGGACACCTAATATCCAGATTGTGTAACACTTCAAAATATTTTTCAACATATCAAAACTATTTTTCTGGTGTGGAAATTAGCTCCCTAGCGTACGGAAAAACTTGATTTTAATCCTGCAACAAAATGTTAACAAATCCAAGCCTGTGCAACTAGAAGTCGGTAATTACGTCTGCATAGTCAGTTGGTACAGGGGTCAGTTGCAGACGTGTGAGTCAAGTGCAGCCAGAAAGGCCATTTATTTATTTATTTATTTAGAGGGTGCTTTTGTTGATACTTAAAGTATATTTGTTAGGACGTGGCAACAGAGAAAAGAGGAGCGTTGTATAGATCGGGGGTGGGCAAGACGGTCCTAGAGAGCCCCACACATGCCTGGATTTGAAGATATCCTCCCTGTGCACAGATGAGTCAATCAGGATGACTGAAGAAGTGAATGACTCACCTGCACGCAGTAAGGATATCCTCAAATCCAGGCATGTGTGAGGCTCTCCAGGGTCGTACTTGCCCACCCCTGGTATAGATCATGAGAGGGTAGAGGGGTGACAAGGTAAGTGGTGATTGTGGTTTAGATGTAACAGGGGTGGTCATTTTAAAATCGAATTGCCCCAATGGTATTTTATAGTTGATATCTGATGGTCTTCAACAAATCTCAATTAATTTGTTATTATTTTTAGTAAAATCCTTGTGTTATCTATCGGTTTATGAGGAATTTATCTAACAGAGTAGAACAGTGAGTTAATAGCCCCACGTACTAAGACCAAAATCCTGTTTCTTGATAAATGTGTTATAAGTTCCTCAGTGTTGTTTGCATTATTATATTAAAGCACCCCCAGTGTTATCACACATTGGTACATTTGTGTACCAGGACTTTATTGGGGATATTTTCTTTTTTCCTCCAGGATACCAAGAAATCAGTCAGATAGGAAGCTGCTGAAGGACTGATGTAACCTCACTCTGCAGAACCACCTTGTGCACTCTCTTACCCCACAGAAGCGCTACCTTATAATGCATGACGCAGTCTCCTTATTGCTGATGTGTCTTCTGTTCTTCTCTGCTAAATGGTTCATTGGGCGAGAGCGGGATTGTAGAAGGAGAGAATGTGCTTGTGGATGAGAGAGGACATTTGTATGTACTTTAGGTGTGAGAGATGCTGCTGGGATATACAAGGTGATTCGAGAGTGTTTCACGCTTTAGCCCGAACTGTGGACCATGGACCACCAGAGGTCTGTGAGCTGCATTTAAGTAGTCCACCAGACAAATAGGATTTAAAATATGAAACAAAATTTAAAAAAGTTACAAAGATGTACAGAGGTGCCTGATGTTTTTTCAACCTATATTTTAAGTGCATTATAATAGTTAAGAAGGCAGAAATATTAGGTGTCCAAGAAGGTTCTCCGCAATGTTCCCCTGGTTCTGCAGGAGGGCTGTGGGCCATTGAAAAATGCTTGGGAACAACTGTTTAGAGCAGAAGAACAATGGTGGCTTGAACTAGAGGAGGGTTTGACTTTGGCTGGTACACTAAAGAGACGAGTATTTGACTAGTTCTTGATGAGGCCTAAGGGGATGCTAAGAACAAGAGAGATTGATTCAAAAGGATAGAGAACAAGTGGGCAAGAGACGATAATTGTATGTGGAGGGCTAAGAACCAATATCATTTTCTGGATTAGACAATCTTGAGTGTTTCTGGTCGAGCAACAGTGGAGCTTAGTTCCAGAGAGGGGCAGGATTGGTTATATGGTGTAGAGAGAACTTGCTGCAGAGGAGGTCTACCTTGTTCTAGATTGAATGGAGATGACTGAAAAGGAAATATTTGTTCTACGAGAAACGTGTGCAAGAAAAAGGTCTTGAGAGAGTCCATAGAAAAGAGAAAGTTTGGGCTTTGTTCTGATATCTTCACCTTTCTAGCCATCTATCTCTTCTACTATCAAGATTTTCCTCTGTTCTGCGCACTCTCTCATGATCTCCCCAACATGTCCTCCTTTCGACTTCTGTTTCACCTCTCTCAGATTTCCTTGTTCCTCTATGCCAAACATGATTGGCTCCTGGTGGCCTTTACTGTTGGTGTTTGTATATTTCCACAATAAAGTCTGAAGGACACATGAAGCTATAACTTTGTTTTCAGTCATCGCTGTGTAATTCTAGGTTATGTGCGTCTTCTGATGCTGCTCTTGTAATAAGAGGACATGCTATGTGACTGTCCTTACATACTGTGTTGTAGTTACCCAGCTGTGAGGCAGCCAATGAAGAGTACGATCTAGTCAAAAGTTTCTATTTGGACCCTCCTGAAATTATTTTGCACCATCTCTAAGACAGAGCCATTCCCTTTGATAACCTTATAGAGGTGGAGACAAACAGCTTGGCTGTAGACTGAGAAGCTAATGTTTGAAACTAAGTTTGATATAGATGTTTTGATGGCTACTTAAACCATCTATCTCATATTGTTAGGGAATTACAGTGGCACGTTAAATGGGCCATTAAGAAAATAATTATATCCAACATGGTTGTGGTATAGATTATTTTGGTTGAACTCTAGCCCTTGAGTGCATGTTGGTCAGACAGGTCCCCTTAGTAGTTCTTGAAAAACTGAACTTATATCACTTTAATAATAACCTCATTATTGGTAAATGTATACCTCATTTAGTAGCCAGCCATGCTTTTGAGGAGCCAGACAGTTTTTTTTAGGGGTCAGGAAATGGTATATTTATATAGACATGTGGACTTCCCAAAAGTAAAATTATACAAGCTTTGAGTCCGTGATTATTCCAGCCCTGTTACTTTATATAGCCCTTTACTCCTAGTAGGACTTGAGGCACTTTACAATTCTGTGTTACCCAAAGGTTTAGATAAAAAGATGATCCAATGATGGGGACCCTTAAACTGTTATGGAGAGAGAGTTCCACAGAACTGGACTCTTTCATTTAGTTGTGATGCACATAAAGGTACATGGAAGGTACCCTGTTTTTATTATTAAAATTAACTTCCTATGTTTGTGTGCATCTAAACATCATCTTACTACCAAGTGCTTAAAAGCTCACATGTCAGATTAGTGGCCCGGGGTCTCACGTGGCCCACACACCACAAGTGTTTGGTCTCCTATATCTTTTAATCCAGTGAAGTGCGTTCCTTACTCTCCTGATGTGTGGCCCCTGCACAATGCCGTATGAAGTGTTAGGTCACAACGGGCCCTCAGTATCTCTGCTGGTTGACGTGACAGGTTGAGAGAATTTTCCCTTTATTCCCCTTGATGCACTGAAAACTTGCTTAAAGGGACAGGAGCAGTTATTGCAGATAACACATAAAATTCTAAATATTTTATAATAATGATATTTTTATAACAATAATAATTGTTATAAAAAAAAAAGTGGAAGTATTTTGAGCATAAAATTCTGAGATTTTAACATAAAGCCCCTGAAAAGGGTACTCTGTAGGGCTGGGGGTGCAATGTAGTTCCCTACCCTCTCAGCAGCAGCATGTCGCTGAGAGATGATCACTAATTGGTTAGTATTAATCATTGCACATCCAGCCCTACAGAGTCTGTGTCTGCAAACGCTGCAAGGAACTATTTGTATAAGTTTAGGCAGTAAAAAACGAACTTATAAGCACTTATTAATACAATAAAGTATATAAAAGTAAATCTATTCACAGGGATATAATATACCAAGCAGCACCCAGTAACATGCTATGCCCCTTTAATATGTCAACAGAGGGAGCGTGTAAAAAAATACATTCTGTATTTTATGGTATGGTGGTTGCCCATTTGTAGAGCTCTTTTACACTTCCCCCTCTAGTTCTCCTCTCTCACTATTATATACAGTTATACTTTACTGAGTGGGCAGATATTATGTTACTTTCCATGTTTTGGGGTCTTGGATTTAGATAATATAAACATTCATAACTGTTAAAAGTTTCCAGAAGAATTGCAATTGGATATAAATCATCCATAAACAATATAAAGTATCTCAACCTAACAATGGCCACCCACAGAAAAGCTTACTAAATACAGTATCTGAAAAAATATATAGTCATTATCAAGACTTGTTCTTCAAAAAAGTATACAGTAAATATAAGACTTCAACAGTCATTTAAACATGACGCTTGTCTCGAGCGCCCGCTATCTCCCAGCGGGCTCATCATTCCCAGGTTACTGCCAGCACATACATGGCGTTTCATGTTGTGGTTGGCAGGGTTATCGGAAGTGAATTTACAGGACACTAGACCCGTTCATGCTACGCCTCTGTGCCCTGGAACAGGAAATTGCTCCATGACAAGAGGAAGTGTTTAGTGACCAGATATCCTGTGTATTCAGAGAAGGCTGTGCTAACGGGGAGATAGAACTGCTGGAATAGTGTGTGTAGGATCGTACTGCCAAATGTACCAAGGAAGGCCAGAATAGTGTGTGTAGGAACGTGCTGCCAAATGTACCAAGGAAGGCCAGAATAGTATGTGTAGGAAAGTGCCGCCGGATGTACCAAGGAAGACCAGAATAGTGTGTGTAGGAAGGTGCCGCCGGAAGTACCAAGGAAGACCAGAATAGTGTGTGTAGGAAAGTGCCACCGGATGTACCAAGGAAGACCAGAATAGTGTGTGTAGGAACGTGCTGCCAAATGTACCAAGGAAGGCCAGAATAGTGTGTGTAGGATCGTACTGCCAAATGTACCAAGGAAGGCCAGAATAGTGTGTGTAGGAACCTGTGCTGCCAAATGTACCAAGGAAGACCAGAATAGTGTGTGTAGGAAAGTGCCGCCAAATGTACCAAGGAAGACCAGAATTGTGTGTGTAGGAACGTGCTGCCAAATGTACCAAGGAAGGCCAGAATAGTGTGTGTAGGAAAGTGCTGCCGGATGTACCAAGGAAGACCAGAATAGTGTGTGTAGGAAAGTGCTGCCGGATGTACCACGGAAGGCCAGAATAGTGTGTGTAGGACGTGCTGCCAAATATACCAAGGAAGGCAAGAATAGTGTGTGTAGGAACCTGTGCTGCCAAATGTACCAAGGAAGACCAGAATAGTGTGTGTAGGAAAGTGCCGCCAAATGTACCAAGGAAGACCAGAATTGTGTGTGTAGGAAAGTGCTGCCGGATGTACCAAGGAAGACCAGAATAGTGTGTGTAAGAAGGTGCCGCCGGAAGTACCAAGGAAGGCCAGAATAGTGTGTGTAGGACGTGCTGCCAAATATACCAAGGAAGGCAAGAATAGTGTGTGTAGGAAGGTGCCGCCGGATGTACCAAGGAAGGCCAGAATAGTGTGTGTAGGAAAGTGCCGCCGGAAGTACCAAGGAAGGCCAGAATAGTGTGTGTAAGAAGGTGCCGCCGGATGTACCAAGGAAGGCCAGAATAGTGTGTGCAGGAAGGTGACACTGGATGTACCAAGGAAGACCAGAATAGTGTGTGTAGGAAAGTGCCGCCGGATGTACCAAGGAAGACCAGAATAGTGTGTGTAGGAAAATGCCGCCGGATGTACCAAGGAAGGCCAGAATAGTGTGTGTAGGAAAGTGCTGGCAAATGTACCAAGGAAGGCCAGAATAGTGTGTGTAAGAAGGTGCCGCCGCATGTACCAAGGAAGGCCAGAATAGTGTGTGTAGGAAAGTGCCACCGGATGTACCAAGGAAGGCCAGAATAGTGTGTGTAGTAAGGTGCCGCCGCATGTACCAAGGAAGGCCAGAATAGTGTGTGTAGGAAGGTGCCGCCAGATGTACCGAGGAAGGCCAGAATAGTGTGTGTAGGAAAGTGCCACCGGATGTACCAAGGAAGGCCAGAATAGTGTGTGTAAGAAGGTGCCACCGGATGTACCAAGGAAGCCCAGAATAGTGTGTGTAGTAAGGTGCCGCTGCATGTACCAAGGAAGGCCAGAATAGTGTGTGTAGTAAGGTGCCGCCGGATGTACCACAGAAGGCCAGAATAGTGTGTGCAGGAAGGTGCCGCTGGATGTACCAAGGAAGGACAGAATAGTGTGTGTAAGAAGGTGCCGCCGCATGTACCAAGGAAGGCCAGAATAGTGTGTGTAGGAAGGTGCCGCCGGAAGTACCAAGGAAGGCCAGAATAGTGTGTGTAGGAAGGTGCCGCCGGAAGTACCAAGGAAGGCCAGAATAGTGTGTGTAGGAAGGTGGGATGACTTGTGTTATGGCCACCAGTAACTTTACTAATGACGGAGCTTCATGCATGGCTTTGCTAACATCTTATGGCTGTAAATAAGGATGGTTTGTAAATAAGGAATGGTGTTTTTCTTACCGGTTTATCTCAAGATTATCCTGCGCGACCTGAAGGTTTGATACTCAGTGGTATTTATCAGATATTGGTGGGGTCGACACCTTGAGATGCCTATGTAAACCTCCCAATGACATCTGCGTTATGTCCTGAAGCATGTATATCCAGAAAGACTTGCACACATTATCGAGGAAATGTCTCAAGGAATATTCAGCTCTCAATATATTGCTGATGATATTTCCCAGCAGGTTTCCCAGTACAGGATATGTGTTTATGGATTTACACGGACGTGACCACGAGGGCCAGTCAGACTCTCGTTTAGTAGTGAATAAGATGCAGCAGACTTTCCATTAAATTTTTCAGGAATATATTTTCATATTGCATTATTTGCGCTGGGAACAGCAGTATTAGTATCCAAAAAGGAAATCTCGCCTGCTTCTACCAGTAGTAGAGTAACTGGATATCGAAGGTTCCTGGGTGTTAATAGGTATATAATGTCCCTGTGTATCTATGTACTTTATTTAATTTATTTTTTTAAATGTTTGCGTTGTTCAGTCATTTCCGACTCTCTGTGACCTCATGGACCGTAACACACCAGAACATCTTAATGTCCATGGTCATGCTGATACATTTTGTATTCATGGCAGCGATACTTGTATGAGTTGCCAGTTCCTTATCCAGTTGTCCACAGCATACAGCTCCTGGTAATACTAGGCGGTCTCCCATCCCAGTACTGACTAGGCCCCACCTTGCTCGGCTTCAGGGTGGTGTGACCTCTTGGTTCCCTGACTTGAAATCAAATCCAGGTAGACACCGTTGGAAGTACCGAGTCCTAACCACTGGACTACCAGGAAACCCTTTATTTTATTAGGAAGTGCTTATAAACTCTGTTTGTCCTGCTTAAAATGAAACCGCCCTGTATGGGTCTTCACTCTGATGCTCATGAAGACTCACATTCTGTAGTTGTGGCTGTGCTGTGTATCCGGGACATGCTACAGAGAGATAGTTACTTATTGGGTAGTTTGAGACTCTGCTCAACCCATACAACACAGTGGGATTCTTCATGAGCTGCAGAGGGCAGACTCAGGCAGGTACTATTTGTATGATTTTAAAATAGTAAAAGCAGAACTTTTAAGCACTTAATAAAATACACTACATAAATGTACATAAATATATAGGTATATTATATGCATCGTAAAATCCAGGAACCTTCCATGTTTATAGTTACTGAATCTTGGTTTTCCTATCCAATTAATTAATTAATAATCTTAATGATGTCTATGTTGGCATAGGAGTCACCCCCCTCCAAGAAGAGGGGGTTATTGGAGTTACAGGGACGCTGATCTGAGCACAAATAAAAGCAAATATTAAAACCGAATGGAAGGTAACATTTTATATAAATGGATTATTAGTCCTGGTGGTTTGTGTTAAGGACAAACAAACCGTAACGATAGCTCTGAATGTCATGGCGTACATCAGTTCACTCCTGTTCTAAATGATCTCTTTAGTATCATTCGTTGCTGTGTGAACTTGCATTTGGTCCCTTGTTTGGATATCATTGTGATGATTTGACTACTGGTTATCAGACTAACGGTTTATTCTCTACTCCTAAGGGACTTGAGTCGTTCAGAATCTGAGTCATCCATCCCATTCATGAGTGATCAGAGAGCCATCCGCCACACCTCGAAAATCCCCAGTTCCAAACAACTGCCTCAGAGCCGAGCTCCTGAAGAGCTATCCTCCAGTGGTCAAACCCCCAATGGCGGCAACCGCCACTTAGAGTTGGCCAACGTGGGGGCTCAGCAGGAGAGACTGCCTGATAGCCCACAACTGGAAAAGAAGTTGTCAGAAAAGTCCCAAAGCTACGGAGAAATCAGCACAGCTGGGACCATCCAGTCCCATTCTGATTCTTCCCGATCACACAGCCCAAGCTCAACTGAACCAGATACCCCATCTCCAAGCACAGAGTCTAGAAGCAACTCCAAAATCACACGGATCCCACAGCTGGCTGGGAAAAAGACCTTGGCTGAAGAGGACAGTGGATCCACAGGGGAGGAGACTGACTCAGGCACGGGCAAGAAGAAGTTCCCATTGAAAATCTTCAAGAAGCCAAAGAAATAAGACCGGGGTTGTTCCCTGGAGCAAAGGAACACAGTGGGGGTGACAGTGCACGTCTGTCGCTTTGGGATTAGATGATATATGCAGAGAACATGGGAGACGAGGCTATGGGGTGGGAGCCAGATGTGAGGGTTCTCCCTTTCGCTCCCAGAGAAGGTCCCAACATATACAATCATGCAGTATTGTCACAAGGATGCGGGAGGCTATTCATCCTAGTATTTATTTTTGGGCCGTTACCTGATCACACTTCTTGAATCTCCCCTGCTTTGCCTCTCCCCCTTTTTAAAGGGCATCCTTGCTTTGCTATGCATGGCTTTTGGGAAGTCTCCTCCCTTTGCCACCAAACCAGCACCCCTTGTGAGGGCATTGATTTTTATTGGAACTGGGAAGAATTTTAATTGGGATGGGTTGAATGTTTTATTTTGTGAGGGGTACGTTTGTATTTTTTCTTTTACTCATATTTGGTTCCTTTGTTTTTTTCTGTATTCTTTGCTTCTGATGGGCATGCATATAAAAAACAATGAAAAATTAAATAAAAAATAATAAAATATTGTCAAAACGTTTGTTTCAACATGTGCCAACATAAGCTAATGGTGGACATAACTTGCCTAAAGGACCACTGAAGTCTCTAAGTGCTCTTCATGGTGTGAAAGAGCACAAGATTGTGTGTTGAAATTATCTATATATTTCTTTTCATTGCACTAAAAACAGCTAAACAAATCTTACTTAAGTCTCTGCTTATGTGTACTATATAAATACTGCCCACTGGCTGTTGACTTCATAAGAAGCAGTAGGTGTATGCTGCACAGCCTTTTACAGGAGTGCCACACAGTGTGTGAGATTCTATGGGGGAAGGCTGTGATTGACAGCACAGCTTCCCCCTGTACTCTGGTAACACTGCACTGATCAGTTAACCTGTAGCTGCCATTTCCTGTTTTAGGTGAGTACCAGTCTTCCATATCTGCACAGATAGATGTGGTAAGATTTAAATTTTTCTTTGTTGGGATCAGTTCACGGAGCCATAAACAGTTTGCAGGTTATGGCTGAATGTAAATAATGATCTCAAAGAAGATATGGAGCTGTATGAAAACATAGCTCAGATTCCAGAGAGGCATGAGTGCAGGGTAAGAAGAAATAAACCCATTACAAGGTATGTTATTACTCTATAAATGTAAATAATATGTTATGAAGCACTAAATATGATTAATGTAAGTACAGTATAAAAATACCATTATGAATGTGACATTGTAATACATAGTGCCATGTCAATAACTTAAAAATATAGAGAGGTTTGAATATAGATTTGCATTATAATAGTTTATTATTCAGTTCTAAGCATTAACTTTGTTTAAGTGTTCCCCCAAATTCTGAAGAAGCAAAATGTTCCTTTCAAATAGGAAGTATACAAATGGGTGGGGGGGGGGGGTTGCAGTAATGAACCAGGACCGAGACCCCTTGTCTCAGATGTGGAGCAGTCTGTGGGCAGGCTTTTACACATATAAACTCAGATTTTATTTATTTGATTTCTCAGTGAAAAATGCACGGATTAGAAGAAGTATCTCAATATGTTTTACAAGATCTGTACAGGGATGTGGTCCGAATTGTGCTGAATGAAGTGGCCCTTTAGTAGAGGATTGTAGATAATTCCCGAAAAAAATCTTGATGTTATCCATATTATTGGTTGGTTCTAAAATGCTCATGTACATCATACAAAGTATTTGCAACACTAATGGTTCTTCATTGATATGTATATTACATTATTGCAGATAGCTTTGTTGGTCCACATCAAGATGTCTGGTCCAATTATCTTATTTTTGGCCCCTATAAATACACGTACCAGTTAACTATAATCTATGATAGCAATAAAACATGTTCTTTTAGTTGAGCTTTTGGGATCCCATTGGCTGACACCATTTATGGGCATGATACTGTGCCACAAACCTTATTGCACAGTCACTTGCTACATATTTTCCCCCTTTTTCTAAGGAGTATAAATTAAAGGTCATAGGGGTTCTGGATACTACTAGGTATAATATACCTGGGTATGTATTTACTTTTATGTACTTTATTTAATAAAGAAGTGCGTATACCTGTTTTTACTGGCTAAAATCAAACAAATAGTCCCTGAATGGGTCTGCCCACTGCAGTGTATGAAACACAGACTCTGTAGGGTTGGATGTGTCACATAGTGTACTAGACTATTAGGATATGTGAGGTGTTGGGTTGGTAAAGACATGAGGCAAGGGGCATATTGGTGGGTAGATGTTAGAGGTGTGAGGGAGCATGGCCTTGTTTAATAGAGAAGTGAAAGGGACATGGAATGTTCCTGGGTGTTACTAGTTATATAATATCCCAGTGTATTTATTTTTATGTACTTATAAGCTCTGATTTTTTTTTTTCCTAAAAGCATACAATTTCTACTTTTTTCTTGGTCTGCCCTCTGTGAATTGTAGTATTTCAGATCTCTCAAGTATGAGACAAACTAAAAGCCACGGCAAAACATGTTTGTAAGATTTTTAGCTATAAAAAAACAGCTTTTTTAAAAAAAAGTACACAAACTTGAATAGATACACAGGTATATTATATACCTTGTGAAATCCAGAGACATTCTTTGTTAAAGGGAGAACTGACCCTTTAAAGAATTAAATGGTGTGCTACTCTTACATGTCTTCTGAAACCCTACCATTCTCAGAGCCGAGCTGTAAGTTGTCTGGTAGTTGGAGACCAGATGTAGGGGAATGAGAAAGTTGAAAGTTAGGCTATAAGTGTTGGGTCAGCTGGATGAGCCTGGCCAAAGAGTTCAGTATAGCTTGGATTGGGCGAAGTGGTCAATGAATATGGAGTTGCAATAGTCAAACTGGGACATAATGAGACTAAAGATTAAGGTATTTGTGAGGAAAGAACACATTTTGGAGATATGCCTGAAGTAGAGCAGTGAGGATGTGATACATAATGACCGCTCTTTATAGCCTAATCTGGAATTGGTGAAGGGTCAACCACTGACCAGCCCTGTAGATGGGAAGGAGTGCTTTCATTGTCATACTACATTATGGACTTTTAGTTATTTTACGGTGTCTCCCTGGATTAGAATCTTCTTACTGTGATCCCCCCCCCCCCCCCATAAATAGTTGTTTTTAATTTCTTTTAAAATATGTCATAAATCACAAAGTTCAAATGTAAGTAATCCCCTATATAGACCACCGAATATTTTATTTTCTCAGTAACAGTGTGTTCAGAATACAATTCTACAACATACTAATGCTGTAGTACCTTTTTGAGACGCATTTTGAAAATAATGAAATTCTTGGTGGTACTAAGGACTTTATAATAAAAATAAGAATTAATTTGTTTTTTATAATTGTTGGAACGAACATGTTACTTATTGAAAAACATGACTCAATCCGACTTAGAGGCCCACTGTGTCTTTTGAATGTCTAACAATAGAGGCTTTTTTCCACTGCACAAGAACCAAGTAAGTTGTCTAAGTGAGGACATGTGTAGAAATGAGGATGTACGACCATGTCTTGCTAAAGAAGATGAGGTGATGGACTCGAAAGCACTGATAGGACAATGAGAAGGCACTGTCAGAGTTTAATGATATGGAAAATATGTATGGGACAAGCACCAATTACATCGCCATATGGAACATTTAGGTGATGTCATTGGATTTTATACATTTTTGAAAAGTTTCAATGACATCACCTAAATGCTCCAGTGATGTATCTGCAGCACCTACCAAGGAGGTCAAATTCAGGCTGATAATAACTTGCAGCAACTGTCCATGGTGAATCTGTATGAATCCTAAATGTAGATGACCTTCTGTGCACTGCATACAGATTTGTAATGGATTTATAGGAACTGTAAATTGTCAGCTCCTTTAGCAACCAGCAGAGTCCAAGGAGGCAGCTAGAAATCGCCAATGGGCATGAGAATTAGCAACAGGAGTCGGTGAGGGAATTTATTGGAACGAACATGACCTATACCAGCCTGCACTTGTTATTGGATTCAGACATAATATTTGGCAACCATTAGTGTCCATGGAATTCAATATGTGGTGTAGTATTAGCTGGGTGTTTGTCTCCATTAATTATCCTAAGTGGTGCCTTGTAAAGAAAAGTTTCTGAGGAACAATGAGTTATTGTACAACACACTCTTCTTTTTGATGGTTGTTTATATTTTTTGTGTGTTGTTTGGATGTTGGGGAGCCATAATAGAAGTGTCTGCTCCTGTTCATCCTTTATAAGAGAAGATTATTACAGGTACTTTTTCAATATCAGAAATGAGCTTTGTGTCTTCAATATCTGCTTCTTAATACTGGTTACACAGGATGAGGAATTCAAACGTGGTCTTCCTATCAGCTCACTACCTGCTCACTTGATCCTATTCCTTCATATTTTGTACTACCCTTACCCCATATTCCTCACTTATTTTTTTCAATCACTTTCAATTGGCACACTCCTCCAAACAGTCCCTCATCACGCCTTTCTAAAGAAGCCCTCCGTTGATCTTCTTTTCTTTTCCAACCAAGCTTAATAACTTGAGTTCCACAACAATCTGGCTTCCTTCCCCAACATTCTACCTAATTGCTCTCATTAAATAACAAATGACTAAATGTAATCAAAGTCTACTGTACACTTCTTGCGAATACCTCTTGACCTTTGCTTTACCTTTGACACAGTTGTCCACCCACTCCTTCTACACACTTTCAAATCACTAGGCCTGCATGGAACAACCGTTTTTGGTTTGAGTCCTATCTCTCTATCTGTTCCTTCAGCATCTTCTATCATGGCATCTACTCCCTTCTACTGGCTTTTCCTCTTTCCATCGAAGGGTCAGTATTGGGTCTATTGCTTTTCTCTTTTTGCATATACTTTCTTGATAAACGTATTGGCTCTTATTAGCCACTACTGAAACACTAATCCACTCTCATGTTACGCTTTGACTATTGAAACTACATCCAGATTGGCCTTCAACTAACCTGGATTCATCTCTGCAGTCTGTCCTATGATCTTCCACCAGACTCATCCACCTCATCTGTCATGACTGACTTTTGGAGTAAGGGTGGGATTCCCCTGAAACCCCACAAGCAAGGGCCCTTTATGGCCCAAAGCCAAACTGTTACAGCCCCTGACGTCATGTACTATTTTTGACTCTAGCACATGGGGTTGCTAATATCAAAGGCTATTACAATAAACATGAGACTTGTTTTAAGGACTGTGACATGTTGTTTTTATGTGTAATATAATATTGGCCATGATAATGAATGTTGCAGTTACTATTTGATGTGATATTCACCATTGGTTGCTTATCGGTGGTAAAAAAAAGGATATTCTGAATGGAATTACATTTACCAGTATTTTGTCATATGTGTCTTATGTACTCATTGTATCCCCTGTAATTAGTACTATGGAATATTCCAGTGCTTTAATATTATGATTAGACTTTATTTATAAAGTACTGAGGGTAAGGCCCTTATAATGTGCATTTTTTTTTTATACATAAGCAAATGCTTTTCTTGGTTTGGGTATGTTTAGTTTAACTAATCTGATTAGAGGAGACTTTGAAGAGTGATGAAAAATGTGCCACAATAATTAAATGGAAGTGTAACTTCTAAAAGCATCACTTTCTCAGGAAAAATACCTGCCCCAGTAAAGCAACATGTAATGTAATATAAAGAAAATAAATTAAAAGGCTGCATTTATTATTTATATTATCCTTCAAAAGAGCATCCTGTAAAAAATTTGACTGTACTGGTTCTTTAAGGTTGATGTTTCCGGTTTATATTCGTTATATTATTTTATTTTTCTTTGTAGGGCATTAGTGAAATTACAGAAGCCCAGATGACCATTTGCTACGTGTCAGCTGCTGTTTAAATAAATGTAATAAAACTTAATTTTGTTTACAGGCCACTTTCAAATAAATGTATGATTCAGCAAAGATCTGTCAAGGTACTTTGTTACAGAGATGGTTACCGTAATATATTGCATCTAGCATATTCTTATGTGTGGCAGGGGTGGAGCAAGTGGCGCTCCTGGGAAGACCAATGTAATTTACTCTTAGCAATTCGTAAGAACTCTTAGAAAAAGCTGCCAATGTTTTCTATAGGCCTTTATCCATTAACACTCCTTTCAAGAGGAGGGACCTGCTGGACCGGCCATTGAATGGATCCCATAAGTTAGGTCCTCTCCACTGTGGATTTCTGTCTATTGGTCCGAGGGATTCCCTGGAAGGGTCTGGGCAAGATGGCATTTAGTAAGTGACTCTGTCACAAGCACTGAATAGAAAATGGTTTTAATGCATCATGTGTCCTCGCTCTGTTTCAAACATGCAGCAATAAGTAGAGAAGTATTAGGTATCTATAATGTTGGGATAATACTCCTCATGAGCCAAACAGCACTTAGTCTCATGCAGAAAACTAATGTACACTTTTCAACTGTCACTGTTGCCATGACAACGCATGTCACCACAGCACTTAACCTCAGGATTCTTAAGGCTGTTGTCACAACTCCCAATGTGACACCACATCGGCGTGAGGTTAACAAAATGTAGTATTTTAGTAGTTGTCTGATCCTTTTACTCTGCCCTGTTTTTGTTTTCTTCCTGAAGATCTAGTTTGTTCAGCTCTTCTGGTAATTTACAGCAATGTCCAGGTCATGGGGTGGGTCAGACCCAGTGGGATTGTCTGTTTGGCTTCTATAAAAGCTTGTATTTCACTGAGGAATATGAACTATAAGCCAAAATGTTCAGTGGCCACTTAGACAGGAGACGGTTTACTTAGCGGAGGGGTCTATATAGTTTTATGTATATTCTTTACATGCCGGTATGTTCAGCTCAGTAAGTGTTGGTGAGAAAAATTCAACTGGTAAGCTAGGCACGTTCTATAACTTTTCCACAGATCCTCTCTAAGGCTTGTTTATATAGCAAAAATGAGGGGCGTTCCCATTTGGGGGACCCCAGTAATCTATAGTATCAGATTATTTATTACCATGAAAGTCGATAAAACTGAACATTCACTTTCTAAAATTGTTTTTATAATAGAGCGGTGTACTGCTAAGATCAGGCACAGTACTGCCCTTGTACCCTCCTGTAGTGCTGGCTGGAGGTAAGGGAGTTTGGGAGGCTCACGAGCTGATGTCTAGGGCCAAGTCATCTCCAGCCTTGATTCTCAGGCTCAGTCTTCCATTAAACTGGAATAAGCTAAACAATCACTTTTTATTTTATTTACGCCCTGTCTTCCTCCTTTTGGATTTGGGGGTGATTAAATGTTTTTGTGGCTGCTTCAGACTCTGCATTTCAGGGAGGTATGTACAGACAAGAAAGGAGGTGTTCTAGGACTGGAGCTGAATTACGGCCAGGAATCTTTCCTTACATCAGCCATCTGAATCCTTTCGGCAGAGTACTTCCTGTAGCATACGGCCTTAGATTGAAAACATATAACACTGGGCAGATGAGATATAGAGTAAAAGAATTGTCTCCTTCATAGATCTACTTTATTAACAATCTCAGATGTTGTACACTCAAAACCAGTGATACCCTCCCCAGATATCACAGCCAATCAGGAAGGCTCCGTGTTACTATATTGTCCCTCCGCACCAGCAAATTATGGACTTGGCACATACATTTGCCAATCCTTGCAGAGCTGGGTCCTTTACATGGATTCCTTTCCAATAGATCAAAACAATGTCCTGTCGCCAGTAGTCTCGTCCATCCTCAGCGGTAGATAAACAAATCCAGCACAATCACTGATGGCCACATCAATAAGGACAGAGGTTTTACATTTATCTTAGGGGCCAGAATCCAATGGTAAGACATCAAAACCTCCACCCATGGCTGGTCCATCTTGTACACATTTCATGACTACGCATGGAGCACAAGTTCAATGATTAAAGTTTTTCATCAAATTACTGTGTTGAACGTTGTTCAGAGAACAGTACAGTTGGTGACCAGAGTCCAGTGCCAGGGATATCCTGAAGCTCTGTTGGCTAGGAAGACAAGGTGGCAGCGATGCTCTTGGCCCCGGTCTCATAGCGCTGGACTGGTTTTGATTTTTTCGGCTCATGAGTTCATTTGTTTGTTTACTCTTCACAAGACGTTTGAGGCTAGAGGTGGTTTTCAGAACAAACTTTACATTTTAAAAACTGTTATATGCAATTACTCTATTCTATGTGGTCCTGTTGAATTCATTAGCAGTTTGAGAAGCCACATTCCCATTGTGCAGACAGAAGCTTCTTCTGCCTACAAAGTCTCCTCTCACCTCAGAAAACTGAGCAGCAAAAAGCAAAATGGCAGCTTCCACTGCAGTATCCTAAGTCATACGAGATAATAATCCAACGAAGGGGACAGTGGCTGTGGAGATGGATAGATGAGGTCATTGAAGCAATGAACATGAGCTTGAGGAAGCTCAGAGACTGACCGATGTGTCTGGTAGAATGCGATCCATAGGGTCACTCACGGGAGTCTGACACGACTAAACGAAACAACATATAATAAACCAAAAGAACAAATTACACCTTTATTTATAGTAACAGTACATTGATCATGGGGTTCATTATCCACTTCCCCCCTGTAGCATTTTGCCAGACACTTTGTGACAAATTTACTTCCATCTTAAATAAATATAAATGTCTCAATTCAAGTATAAATGTTAATAAATACTCATGTTTGGAAATCAAAGTGAGAGAGCAGTTTGCAGAGGCTGCCCATGATAAATCTAGAACCTTTTTTTCTGTTCGGTCTAAACTAGTCATGTAAAGGTTAAAAAAAACCTTCCTAGACCCACCACTAATATTTTTGTTTTTGCTTATATCACTTCCTGGCAGCACCATTATTAATCTTACAGGGCATGAATGGCCAATAGTTTAGACCTACTGACAGGCCTGCCACTTAGGATTGCCATCCTGGTAAACACTTCATTGTACAATGTTACCTCCTACGTGAAGAAGCGAGCAAGGAGTTACCACTACATTACATATATTTTCCTTGTACATGTAAGTTATCCAAACCTTGGCTCCAGGTTCGTGATCCGGTTTGTACTTTCATGTAAACTTCCCCCAACTGTGAACAGAAAAAGTACTTGTTGATTGTACATCATGTCAAGAGGATTGGAAACTAATCACACAAGAAAACTGCAAGAAATACCAGTAGAATGCTGGGATGTAATGGTAGAAGGACCAGGAACAGATAGACGTCAGCAATAATGTCCCCCTGGTCAGACCCCCCAGCTACTGTGCCCACTTCTGAGACCAGATCTCCAAAAAGACATTAATAAATTAGAGAATTCAAAGGAGTCAACTAAACTGGTGGATTGGCTAAAGGACACAACGGCTAAGGAAACATATAGATTACTAGAGAGGCCATGACATTAATATGTATAGATTAGAGAAGAGAGGGAGAAGGGATGATATAAACCTTCAAACATATCTAAGGATTTCATAAAGTTCAGGAGTAAAGTGTCTACAAGAAAAGAGGTCATGGTGGGCAAAGGGGGAATGTGGTTCTAGTTCCATCATTTCTGGTCCCTCCATCCATAGCCTTATACCGGGAAGATTTTCAAAATGCCAATGTATACTGAACTGGTCGTTCTAGGTGCTCGGGGAGATGCACATAATAGTCTGTTCTAGAAAAGGGTAAACACTAGGAAGCAGAAGTCCATGTGGCAGGAAGAGCACCCATAACCTTCAGTGCACAAGAGAAAGCGATGAACAGGGTCTGATCTGTTTCCATGAATTATAAGAACATAAACATATTTATTTTCAACTTAAATATAGTTGTAGTGTAATATAGAAGAAGAAAAGATCAGATGAGAGGGTGTGGACTGAAGGTTGGCTTTCAATGGAAACTATATAATGGAGAAAAGTAGACAAAATTTTAAAATGATGGCGATCATTCAGAGAACGAACTAACCTTAATAGATAAGGTAATCTACTCTAAGAGTAGAAATACAGACAGTAACATTGTACACTTCAAATAGCCAATTGATGGCAAAAGATAAAACTTTACCTATAAATAAATATAATGGTTGTGATAAAAAAAAAAAAGTTTCAGATAATTGACCTTGAAAATTGCTACTAATAACCAACTGGGCATGCTCTTCTTGCTAATCACCCCCCACAGTTTGCATAAATTAAGGTCTTGAGATAAGATCCTTTTTCCTGGCCTGCTCTCTTGAAATACAAATTTTCCCTAAAATAGCATCATTCAAGGTCAATTAAATTAAACTAGACTTTTAATAATTATTTGGCACATGGCCTACAGTGGAAACAAAGTGAAACGAGGATACTTGAAATTGGTTAATATTACAGATATAAAAATAGTCTTTTGGTGCATCCTTGATAAAGTATACAGCAGATATCCAGCCCCACAAGGTTAAGGAGTAAACTTGTTCAGTGATGGTCTACAGTACACAAAATGTGTTGTTACATCATCTATACACTTTTGTGACTATATGGCCTGTTGTAAAGAATCCCAATGGATTGTCAGTTCTATGGCCCACATCATCGTTAACTGTGGCAGAAATCGATTGAGAAGCAATTGCTTAGTGATCATGAGACAGAAGCCAAGTCATGGAAATGGATGCTCCTGGACCTTACTCATCGGTAGAGCTGGCTATGTTACTAGAGACCATGGCACGATTAAAAGCTGTATCACAGTAGTACATGGTGCATGGATGTCCATGGCAATGACAAAATCCATGATCCTTGTTCCTGTGAATATTTCTGAGGTTTGGTTGTTTAAATATTTGTACTTGAGGTATTTGGTTGGAAAGTTCAGAGCACCATTCTGGATGTGGACCTGAGCCCTGTAAGAAACAGTCCCATGATGCAGTTGAACATCTACCAGGGTCATATAGTGTCCCTATATCAGGGACACCACTTCTGGGCCACATGACTTCTACAACAATCACATGACACTGAAACTCAGGGCCCATTCTCTCCTCCTCCCTGCCACACTGGGTCATTGAAGTCTTGTTCTGTCAAGTTCACTGTGTAAGGGACGTCAATGATCCCACGGGTATGATCCTGTTGACCATTAGAAGTCCTCCAGGAGTTCAGTGGCCGGAGGGATTTCTTGAATCTCTGATAATAAAAAACAGATAAAGTAAAATTACTTCCTGGAGTATTGATACGGGTTATTTAAAAATTCAAATAAAAATAAAAAAGATAAATCAGATAAAGAACTAACCTTAATAGGTTAGTTCTATGTATATGATAACCCAATATGAGAGCAGCCTCTTAGTTCACTTGTGGCCTTCATGGGGAAAACTATTGTGTAATATAGAAGTCTAGTCTCTCTCAATAGAGTGATCCCGCCAGAAATACCAGGCATAACATATTAAGTTAGTTTGTTCTCCAATTGATCTCCTCAATTTTTTTTTTTTTGTTAAGTCAAATGACCTTTAGGGTTTAGTCTCCCTAAGTGTGTCCAGTTTCCCCATAGTCACCAGGGGGTTACTATGCCCAAAGAACTAACCTATTAAGGTTAGTTCATTTTCAGATTGAGCAACTCGAATTAGTTTTTTGAGGGTTATTAAAACCAGTATCAGGGTAGGGTTCTTCCTTATTTATGTTTACCTGAGGTTTCTGAAATACATTTCAAATATACTGATACTGCTTGGACCAGCGTCCAGTCCCATGATCACTCAAACTTATCTTGGATAAGAGGGAGCTTCTTCTGTGTCATTTACCCACCTATGCTCTCATCTGGATCTCCTAAATATCTGGCCTGTTTCAGTCCATAAAACTGTTTTATACCATTATTGTATTTTGTAAGCTGGATAGTTAATAATTTGGAAAAAAAAA
The DNA here is from genome assembly GCA_027410445.1 of Discoglossus pictus. NCBI lineage: Eukaryota > Metazoa > Chordata > Amphibia > Anura > Alytidae > Discoglossus > Discoglossus pictus. Next base: position 725,828 of record JAPZIH010000658.1, read on the forward strand.
AAATCCAAATTCTTATTTATATTAATTTATAATTCTTATATATTACAGTTGAAGTTAGGGTAAGTAAGGGTAGAACATTTTTGAGATACTACAAAAAGTACTACATTACAGAAAGAAGGGAAATAAAATGGAAACGTCTTCCAGTGGTAAAATCCAATACAGAAAATGAATTCATGCATGCATAAGGCCATCTTGATGATTAGATAGATATAACAGGATAGCTAAATATGTTAATGTGTTCCTTATCCGACATCAAATCTGACTTTATCTGTATTTTTCATGTGAATGTATTAATACTGATCTAAGTCATATACAGAGTAATACTAGTTTTGATCTCCAGAGGTTATCTAGGCTCTCATAAGAAAATATGAAATAATACCATACATTTTTAATTATATTTCAATAGAGAAACATAGAATGGTGGTTGATAGGAACCAAAAAGGCCCATCTAGTCTACCCACTCTATCTACTTAAAAATTGTCAGGATGACCGTATGTGTCTGCTGGACACTGTTCCATTTATCTACTAACCTTTCTGTAAAGTAGCACTCAATTATATTAAATCTGTAGATATTGAAAGATTTAATATGATTGTGTATATTCAGTGTCCTACAGAAAATATTCACCTGTGCAGGACTTTTCTACAATTTTAATAGTAGGAGGAGGAGGAGGGATTTGTCTGTATGTTAAGCCTGGTTTTAACCCTGTAGTCAGGGAAGATATTTATATTGGAACTAGCGACAGCATTGAATCCTTGTGGGTAGAGTTAAATAGCGGAGGAGCTAATTCTAGAATAATATCCGTATGAATATGCTATAAACCCCCAAATATAGTTGAGGGTGATCTGCAGACAGATAATTCAGCTAAGCATGGGCAAGGTCTAATAATGGGAAATTTTAAACTACCCTGAAATTAGCTGGACAATAAACACGCAATGACTAACTATGGACTTACACAAAACACTACGAGCCGCGGGACTTAGATAAAATCCATTATGGACTCGCAAAAATACGCTCACAGCTGCAAACATTAAAAAAACACAAAAATACACACAAAAATAAAAACCTTACCCACAGCAAGGGTGGACACCCAGGACCTCTGCAACGCAGCTTAAACCTTGATTTCAAACAAATTTACAAAGTTTAGATCCCCTAAGCGACAGAAAAAATGGCAGACAAAAAAATAAAAACAAGGCTACACGTCCCCTAAAGACGCAAAATACCACAAACCAAATACGGCTTTTCCAAAAACCTGTGCAACCTACATCAAACACCATTAGCAAGGACGCTACATCATACAAACCCGCCTACCACAAACACAATTTCCGCCATTTTACAACACCAACTTAGAGAATGTGGAAGTACCCAGCTACACCAACGGCTTCCCCTCACGCACGCAGCTTATTTACACTACACACATTGCTGACACTTACACCTCAGCTCAACAACACTGCAAACCTACATTGTATGCTGCAGGAACATCGACAGATTGTCAGCTCTTAAGCACATTCCTTGCTGAATATATTAATTACAAACAGGTAAAGTATTAATTAGCATAAAAAATAAATAAATATACACAAAACAAAATCAAACCAACACCACACTATCGCAAACAACCACATAGGCCTTCACTGCGCCACCCCCATGAGCGCCAACGGTGCTCATAGGACACCAGTGGAGAGCCTTGCAATAAGCGCCAAAATCAGATCACTGTGGCCCTTACAATAAGCGCAAAAGCGCCTACGATAACAACAAATACACCAACCCAGAGGCTTGCAATGAGCGCCGAAGGATCTCACACGACCAAAATACTTACTCTCTGTGGCAAACAGCATTACTCGCCTTACAATTTTATAGCCGTCATTTTTTGATGGGCAAGTAGCTAGTATTGATATAAAATCAAATGTTAAATCATTAAATTATACATCCCACTTAAGGAATGAGTATTGTATAATATAGTACCATTGTATATAAGATATTCTGCCACAACCTAACAGGGTTTTCGTTTTTTAGTAGTGTGAGGTATTTAGAAGGGTCAGATTAGTCTTCACCTCTATGCACATTTAGGGAGGAAGTGGCAGGCTCCCCCTAGGCCACTCTTATAAGGTTGTATATAGGTATATAATATTGCACTTAAGCACTTTATTTCCTAAGTGGTTTGGAGATTACCACAAGCAATACTTTGCACATAGACTTTATGCATTGACGTAATTTATATGTTCGGGTGTTATTGGCTGCAAGGACAACCATTTTTATTTTAATCGTTATTTTTTAATAGTGTTATACTTGCTAATAAATTCAAAATATTTGATTCTACATTATTATATTGTTTATTTATAATGAAGAAGGGTAATGTAATAGGGCATACTGGATCAAATGGGAGACTTTTTTCTTTTTTTGTTTAAACAGCACTACCTGTTTTACAATTTTATTGCCGTCATTTTGTGACGGGCAAGTCGCTAGTATTGATATAATATCAAATGTTAAAATAGGGGAACCCTTGGGGAATAGTGATCACAACACAGTTTCATTTGCGATTGAATAAGTTGTAAGCGGCCAACAAAAACTCAACATTTTAAAAAGGGCCAACTTTAATGGTCTGAGGGCAGCAATACAATATATAGACTGGGACAAAGAACTTACAGGGAAAAATACTGACCATAAATGGACAACATTCAAATCCTTACTAAATAAACATACTCATCAGCATGTACCATGTGGAAATAAAATGAATAGGAGTAAATCACATCCCATGTGGCTTAGCAATGACTTAAAAATCATGATAAGGAAAAAAAAAATGGGCATTTAAATTATACAAGAAGGAGGGAACAGAGGCTGCTTTACGTGACTATAAGGAAATCAACAAGGCTTGCAAAGGGACTATTAGACTGGCTAAAATAGAAAATGAGAAGTTAAATGTAATTGAAAGTAAGACTAACCCTTAACATGTGTATAAATATATTAATGGGAAGAAGGCGATGAAGGAAGCTATAGGAACATTACAATGTGACACAGTCTGATAATTAGTGACCAGGAAAAGGCAGATGAGCTAAATAGGTTCTTTTCTTCGGTATACACAAGGGAGGTACCAGTGGTTGGGTCACTGCAACATAATGGAGCTACACTACCTTTACCAAACAATTGGTTCACGCAGGAAGAAATCCAAAAGAGGTTGAAACAAAGGCATTTTAATAAAGCCCCAGGTCCTGATGGAATACATCCAAGGGTACTAAGGGAACTGGGTTCTGTAATAGCCAAACCATTATATGTAATTTTTCAAGACTCACTCAACACAGGGTCACTACCAGATGACTGGAGAAAAGCGGAGGTGATACCTATAATTAAGAAGGGGGCAAGAGCAAATCCAGGGAGTTATAGACCTGTAAGCCTCACTACTGTAGTGGGGAAGCTTTTAGAAGAGTTAATATGGGATAATATACAAGAATATGTCTATTTGAACAAGATCATAAATAGAAGTCAACATGGAGGGATAGGTCATGTCAGACAAATCTAATTAGTATCTATGAGGAGGTTAGTAGGAACTTGGATCAAGGCAACTCAGTGGATGTAGTCTTTTTGGATTTTGCAAAGGCTTTTGATACAGTGCCACATGGGAGACTATTGGGCAAACTAAGGGATACAGGAATTGCAGTTAATATATGCACATGGATTGAGAGCTGGCTAAAAGACAGGAAGCAAAGGGTTGTTGTAAATGGAACATACTCGGATTGCACTAATGTAGTAAGTGGGGTTCCTCAGGGTTCAGTATTAAGTCCTCTCCTTTTTAACATATTTATTAATAACTTAGAAGTAGGACTGGAAAGTAGTGTCTCCATTTTTGCTGATGACACAAAGTTGTGCAAGGTAATTAAATCAGATAATGATGTACTTTCCCTCCAAAGGGATTTGCATAAATTAGAGAAATGGGGCGGCTAAATGGCAGATGAGATTTAATACAAATAAATGTAAAATTATGCATTTGAAAACTAAAAATAGCCATGAAATGTATAATCTTAATGGAATAATCTTAATGGAATAAATCTAGAGGTATCAGATATTGAAAGGGATTTGTGAGTGCTTGTGGACAACTACTTATGTAACAATTCTCAATACCAAGCCGCAGCTGCAAAGGCAAGTAAAATATTTTTTAAATAAAGAGGGCATTCAAGATTATCCTAGATAACTAGCAAAGGAATATTGATCCAGTGAGAGACAGTATCTGAGGTCAGGAAGGAATTTTGCTTTTTTTTTTTTGCCTTATGAGACAAATCTGCAAAGTTTCAATGTTGTTGTCTTTTTTCTGTTTACCTTCCTTTGGGCCAATTAACAACTAATCTGCATATTGCAGATCAGAGGAGATCGTAAAAGTAACAGATTACTACTCACATCCATCAATGTCCCAGACTCTTTAAAGATGGCAACCCCAGCCCAGATGGGGATCTGGATGCAGCAGAGAGTGCCCATACAGATGCCCAGTGCCTTCCCCCAGCGAGGGTACTCATAGGTTCCATAGCGTAGAGGTGTGTTGTACATCTCTATGAAGATGTAAATCAAAATAAACTGCAAAATAAAAAACAAAACAAGAACTTTAAATATATTCTAGGTCACATGAAGTCATTTAATTTATTTATGGATTATATAAATTAATTTGGCTGCCATTGTTAATCTTGAATACTAGAAGGTCAGCAATACAAAGAAGATGTGATCAGAAGTGAATTAGCAGGGACGGGAGTGTGAGCTCTGCCATGAGCGGTACCCTAAGCCAGCTTAGACTGCACCGGCCGCTAGGTATGGGCAGTTATGTAGAAGCATTTACCAGGATGCATGCTGCTTCTAGCACCCCATTGTGAGCAGGTTGTGCCTCCTGATTGTGTTGAAGAATTTGCATAACTGTCAAGAAACTGTCAGTAAAAGACTAACAGGAAAGATTTGAGGTCATTGACCTAGTAGTTAATCATGTTATGAAGCACTGTAGCACTAGCGTGTGTTGGAATAGGTTTATTTTTTTTTTGTACTAAAATTTTAAATAAATTTAAGGTGAAGACTATGGAGGATGAAATGGCCAAAGAGTTAATATGGAGTGCTGCAAACAAGATGGCACAAAATGCAATGTTTTATGGTACCATCTTTTGCAGCTTCCATCACGTCTCTTTCCTTATGTTCCTGATATATAGAATAACCCAGTGCTGCTATATGTCTTTTTGTAACTTATATGTGGCCCAATAGCAGAGGCTGCAGCCAGGGCCTAGTCAGAACAACCCACTGACCCATCACCAGCAATTTATTATGGTATATGACTAACTGGAACATGGGTCTAAGATGTTGGAGGTTGAAGAACGTATTAGATAAGAATGAAAAATGCCTTTCTAAAGCTAAAAACATATATAAAAACAAAAACAACCAAGTCAGAGGTGCTCAGTCAGAGAACAAACTAACCTTAATAGGTTAGTTATCTGTACTTCCTTTATCTCACTTGTGCCCTTCACAGGGAGAAATATCATGTAGTATATCAGTCTGGTCCCACTCACTAGAGAGATCTATCCTAGAAATACCAGGCAATTCTTCCCTAAACAGGATAAACAGCACACCGCAGATGTACGTGTTTGGCCTCGGTTGGTCCCATCAGTGAGGTGTAGCTCTCTGGGTGGGTTATCATTTCCATAGAACTCATCTATTAAGGTTAGTTTGTTCTCTGAGCACCTCTGACTTTGCTATGCATGCAAATGACCCTTAGGGATTAGTCTCCACAAGGATGATAGGAGTCTCCAGACATGGACTCCTTGCTCACTGTGCCTTAGGGAGTTCAGCTACACCTCATGGACGAGGCCCATAGAGGCTGAAACACGTCTGGGGGTTTGTGGTTTCTCCTGTTAAGGGTAGAATTGTCTGGTATTTCGGGTCAGGGTCACTATATATATATATATATATATATATATATATATATATATATATATACACATATATATATACACACACACACAAGGTTTTATTTTATTGGTCAAACTCAAAACACATTTCCTGTCTTTCTCACAGTAATGATGGACGTGACCAATGGCCGGACAGGTCTCCCCCTTATAATTCACTTTCCACAGAGATGTTTGTACGGAGATCCACCTACCAGCAATAGACAAGGAGTGAAGAACACCCAGCATGCCTTGAAGTACAACAGGAACTTGGTGCACCAGGGTGGACACCTGCAGACCATGTCCACGATGTCCTGACAGAACTGGTTCACACCTGGGAGTAGAGAAAGGAAAAAAAAAAAACCCATCACTTTAGGACCCTGTAATGCTCCTACAAGAGGGTTCAATGGATTATTCGTAATATAATCAGTATTTAGGAATAATTAATAATGTAGCTCTCAAAATTTACACTTACAGTTTAGTTGTGTTTTTTTTTTTTTTTTTACTCCTCTCTAACCCCTTATCTGGTGTCCATGGAAGAGACAGAACCACCCAGAGAAGTGTCCTGTTGGGAGTCTTTATCTGTGATCCTGATAACATTGTTTATTTGCTCCTTCTCTGCAGTAGCTGTTGTCGGCAAACCTACACAGTTCAGACCCACCTGGGCAGATACCTTTCACCCATGGACACCTAATAGGGTTTGAAGGAGGTAGATCTACTGGAAGCAACAAATTTAATTTCAAAAGTTTTTTTGAAATCTATATTAATATTTTATATATAAATGTATTAATATTTTTCTTCAAAATCTGATTTTATTGATAACGGGTAACTAAATAAACACATGAAACGTTTTTTTATGGCCACTATAATGACCCTTTAACACAATAGTCAGTTATGTAGTAAGAGTAGCCATGTCACCACAGGAAGGAGGTACTCACCATAAAAGAAAGCGATGCCCAGGCACATGAACAGGGTGATGATGATCAGTCCAAAGCTGGTACTGAAAGAGTCTATGAGCGTGAACCAGTAAATCCCACCCTGTGTGAGAGAGTAAGGAGCCGGGCAATAAGGGAAGGCGAGACCCCGTTAAACGTGTCTCCTATTCAATCAGATCCTCACCAAGTGTCACAGTACTAGTATATAAAACAACATAAACTGGGAGGACATATCTGCCTAAATCACATACTGAATTTAACAAAGAAAGAAAAAAAAAAAACAGACAAAAGGAGCCCTAAGTTACAGAAAACGGCCAAAACAAGTGTAACCCGCGATGTCCCTTTAGAAATACATTTTTTTTATAAGGCAGATCTCTGAATGGCCCCTATATCCAGAATATCATTATGAAGAGGTGAGAAGGCCACTAGTTGAATGTATACAGGATCTATATTGTTTGCACAGAAGATATCAGCCTTTAAAGGTCGGGGGCAGTCCCCTCTTACCTCTGTGATGAGGAGCAGCCCCATCAGATAGAAGAAGAAGCAGAGGGCCCCCAAGAACATTGTCTTTTTCTTCCATTCCCGAAGAGACGGGATCTCATCCAGCACAGCTGTGGTGATCCCCTCCATGTTACCAAACTGATGGGGACAGAGGGGCCCAGAGTGAGATGAGTTACATGTTATGGTCCTATCTGTTGTATGTGCCAGACTATAAGGTATTGTACAGAGCATCCTATCAGTGATCTCCAGTGATTAATGTTACAAACATGGCGCCCCCATATTACTAGCAAAGTGCTGGGGAACGGATTGTATTAAATCTTTTCTCCTCGTTCTCTGCATCATTAAAGGTTTAGAGGTCTCTTCTCCTTGTACTTCTGCCAAGGTGGCGCCCTAACATATCACAAAATAGCCTCTGTCCCATGAGTCCCAGCTTCCAAAAAGTGTATTTACCAGAGTGTCGACTCCCAGTGTGAACAACATCAGGAAAAACAGAATGGACCAAAACACAGAGCCTGGTAGCAGAGCAAGGGCTTCTGGGTAAGCTACAAAGGCCAAACCCGGTCCTGAGAGGATGAGAGATACAGGATATTAGGAGGTAACTAAATCACAATTAAAAATACAGCTTTAAAAAAGTGATTTTTATTAGATTAATTGACAATTAGCAATATGTGTCTGGTATAAGAGGTCGGACAATTAAAACATTTGATGTACTCATTTTCATATATCATATACATGAGGCAACTAACAGAGAAAACATGCCAAGTAGTAGGTGCCCAAATTGCAGATCAGGAGGAGCAGGCTCAAAAATAATCATATATTCCGAACATGGACAGTGGTCACAAGTGGAAGGCCAAGACCAGAATGGACGGATACCTCAAGGACAGGTGATAAATGTTAGAAAATACATCCTTGAAAATGACCACAGAATTGTATCATTTACACAATCTCAAAAAAACTATATATTGTGAGCTTGACCTGGAATGGGCTGCCATTCGTAAACTACTAGTATCCAAGGCCAATGCAGAAATGCTCATAACTGGTTCGAGGACCATCAAATCAGGACCCCTGATGAATAGAAAAAGTAATATGGTATGAGGAGTCATCTTTCACTTCCTACAAACATGGTCATGGTATTATTATATGTTATTTGCTAGTCTGAAATGTATGATATTTGGAGATTCCAGATTAAACCCCCCATAATAATGGTGCCATGTTAGCTCTGGTACCATCACCACATCACACTGAACATCATGCCATGTATTTCCCGCTTACCAGAATCCGCCACTTGGCCCACAGGCACCTTCTTCTTCCAGGCCATGTGTCCAAGCACAGAGAATATTGCAAATCCTGAGAAGAAGCTGGTGCAGCAATTTCCAATGACAATGACTATGGTGTCCCTGCAGGAAACAGGAGACCAGAAACCTTTATACAAATCAGAAATAAGGTCAGATTTTCATATAAAATAATCTCAGGGAGAGTATTATTTGGGAGTATGGTAGACCAGGGCCCCTATTTATGGAGCAATGGGACAAAATAGAACACGCTACAACAATAGTAGAGGTTTATATGGCACATGCAGAGAGGACATCTTAAAGCAAATAAAAGATCTCTGTGACCAACAGCATAACAGGGGGAAATGCTCAAGATGTCCAACTTTGATGAGGTACTCAAGCTTTCAAACACCCTCAATAAGGAAATAAAGCTTGAAATTGACAATTTTTTGGGTGGAGGTGATAAGACAATTAATCAGAGCTGACCAACCCTGGATTAAGGTTATTGTTGGTTGGCAGCATGGAGGTTATTGTACGACACAGTCTTGAAGCTTTGTGGTTGGATGTTCCATAAAGACCAGGGGTGCTGGATCTAGAGGTGATGGCATCCCCTATATGATGATAGACATCCCTCAATGTAAAAGAGGTTTTCAGTTGCAGAGAGTCGGATTGTACAATGACTGCGCCATGCTGGGCACCTCTGTTGGCATCAAACTGACCTTTATCTGTGTTTGTCACCTAATTAACTTAGAATGAGGAATCTGAACATTTTAGAATCAAGAAAACAGCCAAATTAGCTTAAAAAACAAAAACTTCAAGGCTGGGTTTCTCTGCACCCAATATCTTTGAATCTTGCACTTTCTTCCATTAGATTTATTATTGGGTGACTCTTTTGGTACTTCTCAAGCTTGGCCTAATTAATCATCAGGATAGCCTTCAGATTATCCCAGTCATGTGATGTTTGCCCTGATAGATATGGTGCATATTTATTATACTATTACAGTTAGCAGTCTTTGTATGGATACGATGGTTGGTTACTTGGTTCGTTGGTTGGTTAGTTAGTTAGTTGGTTGAAGGAACCTTTATTACTGAAGAGTCAGGCACTATCAGGCACTACATTAATATAAAAAATAACTGAATTCTCACCTCACGACATTGTTATCGAACTTATTGTAGGAGGCCATGGACAGCAGGCCCCCGAAACCAATCCCCAAGGAGTAAAATATCTGAGAGGCAGCATCATTCCATACCTGAGAGACACCAGAGAGGCAGCCATATGTGAATAGGGCATCCAGAGCATTCAAATAAAATACATTACAAAGTGATTTTACTAAATCTAGAGTGTTGTGATATTAATTGGTGCTGAATCTGAGTGAATCTGCCCTGAACTAATATGTCGCACTGAGCATTGTGAACATGGCATCCAGTATCGGAGCACCCAGTAGCTCTCTGTATAGTACATTATAATACTGAGCTCTGTGTACAAGATGTCCGTGTGTGTGACCTCTGAGCATGGTGTATGGGTTGTGCATGTGGCAACTCTCTATCTACCCAAGAGCTCTTCAAAGTCTGTATTTCCCATGTCTCTCTCTTTGTATATGTACATGAGCACTTTACATGATCAGTCTCTCTCTATGTTCACCTGAGCACTCTGCAGTCTCTTCCAGTCGGCCGTCAGGTAGAACTTCACTCCATCTATGGATCCTTCTAGTGTTGCTCCTCGTATTATCAGGACAACGTATGGGAAGGTGGCCGTGAAATAGACAACCTGTAGGGAATGAGTGGTATAATGGCTACGGTTATGGAAGGAGTTAAACATGGAGATAAGTACCAACACCAAAAAAATGAGTCACCATTTTATATACTATTAGAAATAGAACTTGCATTAGGAAATACAGACACTCACTGCCCCATATAACATATTACACGTCATCAGTGCTGTATTTTATTGCTTAGACCTACAAAGACACAGGCCTAGGGCAGCAGGTAGCCTTGGAATAGTATGTGTATATGCAGAGTTCTCCTGTCTAAGCATACACATCAACCTTCATGTCCTGCTATATCGGAGTTTCCTTGAAGAGGTCTTACCTTACCAGAGCTGTGGATTCCCTTTAACATACACAGGAAGATGATGATCCAGGCGGCAAGCAAGCAAAGAGCGAGCTCCCATCGTACAGGACCAGGGTCACTGAGACCTGAACTGCGCACCACCCCCAGGACCTTCTCACTGTATGACAGAAAGGGGGCATGAAAGGCCAAAATAAAGAGAGAACTGAAGAGAGGAGGCATAAGAGGCCATATCATAGAGAAAGGGGGCATAAGAGGGGATCATAGAGATAGCGAGAAAAAAATAAACTGAAGAGGGGAGGCACGAGAGACTAGAAAGAACCAAAGAAAGGGGACATCAGAAGGGATCATAGAGAGAGATCCGAATAGAGGGGGTCAAAGACAGAGAGAGAGGTCAGAAGAGAGAGGATAAAGGTAGGTAAAGACATACAGAGCTGTACGAGTTACACACACAAGAGGCCGAGTGGCAGACAAACGTGGCACAAACATGGATGTGATCGGGTAATTTACTCACTTCCAGAAAGCTTCTGTTGCACTAAAGTGAGATCCATTTTTGGACACATTCTGCAAAACAACCCAACATCAGATGTGTTATTGGAGGATATAGTCTATGAGGACTCCTTGGAGGAGATCACCTTAACACCATATTATTTACAACATATGTATGCATATCTGAGCATCAACGCCTAGCTCTGGTCTCCTTCCATTGGATGGAAAATGGTGCACACTGCCACTGCTACCTTATGGGATATATCTTCTCCTCACTCTGAAGTTTTCTCTGGGATCTTATACCATTCTGGGACAGGTCTTTCAGGTGAGTCCAGTAAATGCATCAAAATGTTTGAAAGCATGAAGGACAAACCAAAGATCTCCTGCCAGACCGGTGAAGCCTGGGCTTGGATGGTGTAAAGGTTTTATGATTATCTGTTACAAATGCGCTTACTAATTTGACAAAGTATTTAATGAAAATTGGTAGTTTTGCAGCACGTAAAGCAATAAAGGACTACATTACCCAACACTGTGTGTGGATTATCAAGAATAACATGCTAAACAAACTTGTAAAGTCAAATCACAATCCTAGCTTCAGGCACACAGGGAGTACATATCATACTGAGCTCCAGTCATCACCACCATCACCATATTTTGTAGAGCTCCAGCATATTCTATAGCACTGGAGGTTCAAACATGGATAAAATTATTTGTACACATATTTTAAAAAGATTGTGACAATAAAACTAGCACATACTTATTGGTAGCGGAGTAGGGGACGACCCTGCTTTTGTGAAGTCATAGATTGGTAGAGACATGAGGTGAGGGGACTACTGGAGTGCCGAGAAGTGTGAGACCCTCACATTAGAACTGTGGTTAGTGGAGATAATGAGGTAGGTGGTATCCAGCCCAAGCAGGTAGGATTTCAGAGAACACTTTAATATCTAAAGACTAGGAGAGGGTCTAATGAAGTGACGTAGGGAAGTCCAAAGAAGTCCTATATGCAAGGATAGGAGAAGACAATGATGGGGGTGAGACATGCAGATCATAGGCAGAGCACGGAGTTGGGGTGTTTTTTGGAAACAAAACATGAGATATAACTTTTAATATTATATTGAAAATAAAATAAATGTGTATTAAAAAATACTTTTTATTTTTTAATACAACTTTATTTTATTTTCAATATAATATTAAAAGTTATGTTTTAGCTATGGTCCTTTCATGGGCTCATCCACAAGGGTACCTATTTTTTCAGTCAAATTTGCAAAAATTATTACTTAAGTTACCCAGAATTTAATTCCTAATACCAGCTAAACACTTGAGTTTAAGAGATGATATATAGGGAGGTTCTGTACAGTTGAGATCTTAGGATTCTGAATGTATCCTTGATAAGACTACGCCGATGAAGGGGTTGGCACAGGACGAGCACGGAGTAGGGTGGAGGAGTCTTATACAAGGATTCTGGATAGACTGGAGACAGGTGAGTTGAAGGCCAATTCATCTGGAGTTGCATGAGTCAAGTTGGGACATGAGGAGAAAATGGATTAGGGTCATTGTAGTATGGTACCTGAAGAAGGGACTACTTTGGTGATGTTACAGTAGCAAAGACAGCAGGATTTGAGGAGTGATGTGAATGAGGTTGAAGAAAAAAGTCAAGAATCAAGTGTTACATCAATGCAATGACTGAAATGTTTGGGCAATTCTGAAGGGGTATAACGAATAATCCGGTCTTGGAGATGTTCGGATGCCATCTATGAAGAGAAGTTAAACAAACATTGTCATGACCCGCTTCTTCAATTTGGGCTTGCCCAGAACCAGGTTCAGACCTACCCAGCGGATTATGAGGGTTCTTGTGGATATCACTGCTAGCAGGAATAAACCCAGACCAGAATTTGACTACCAAACCGGACGAAGGGACCAGGACCAGGATAGCAAAGTCACTGACTGTAACTCTAGTTAATCAGGTGCAACAACAATATCCCCAATGTATAGGATTATTCCTTCTCCAGAAAGAATAAAACACATACATTATGTATATCCAAAAACGGACAACTGTCAATTAGCAAGAATTCATATTTATGTACAGGTCACAAACTTAGAATACATTCTCTTAGCCATTCCCCAAGCTCTATTTTCCCCACCATGTGGGCTACCTGTCCATCAAGGACTGACAGAGTTCTTAATGACCCCCAAGGTGCTTGGGAGCCTGAAACTGTAATAATGGACTCCTTTGATCAGCCTGTCAAGGGGGGTTAGCTGACTACTCAAAGATGAAGACAGCCTTGTCTGGCTGCCTATGCAACAGCTCATGCTGGGATTTAAGACACAGCCCATTTGGTCAGCTCTTAAAATTGGTGTCACCCTTCACTTAATTGAATTACCAGGGTTCCTAGGAGTCACCTGAACATCGGAAGCCTTCCCAAACCCCATCAACGCTGACCCTTTTCTGGGGGATTTTGTATTCCTCAGGGAAAACCTGTCATTTTGATACCAAAACATGATATGGGCAATCTCATACTTAACATTACATATATAAGTTATATATGTAACAATCATACTACAGATAATATTAACAACTCATGCCAACAGGACAATACCAGTCCATGTATTCAGGTGGTGGGGCAATGTATTTGAAGAAAGAGACCAGTTGTGCCACTTTAACCAGAGCCCACCCAGGCCCATTAGTTTACTCCGTCCAAAAAATCCATAGGGGTACTGGCGGAGCTCCCGCCGGTGCAAGCACCGTGTCCCTGCTCTGCAGGGGCCCCAGTGCAGTAAAAAAAAAAAATTATATTCCCCTGGGCCCATACACCCTGCACCACTGTGCTCCTGGGCACAGTCAGCATCCGCTGGGCACCCTCCGACTCATTCCCCTCACCTCTTCCAATGACTCTTTCTGAAGTCCAGGTGGCAGGAAAGGAGCTGTGCAACCACAGGGGAGATAGGGAAGGAAGTGAGGTAGAGGGGAAGGCGAGAGGGATATATATATATTTTTTTTTTTAAATAATGAATATTGCAATACTGACACGAGATTGAACCCTCAGTTTGAATAAACACAGCAGATGCAGAGAGAGTGCAGACAGCATCAGGTTAATACATATAGGGGGAATAAACACAACATAGCAAATAAACAAAAATCCACAGTGATATCTTTCCTATAGGACAAACACCACACTAAGAGTGCTAGCCTGTTGTGGTAAAATAAGAAAAAATCAATAATTGTTTGTCCAACAAGAAGTAATAGTAAGGTGAAGTGCCCCTTTAATTTGATAGTAAGCAGGTAGTTTGTTACTTTAAGGAGTGTGTTGTTGGGGATGGCAGAAAGAGGACAGTGAGTCCAGTGAGGAATTGTTGGAGAAGAAGTCAGTAAGGGGGTTGTGGTACCATAGGCATGGGGGGAGTGAGACAGGGCGATGGGGAGGCATGAAGGATCAAGAGAAGGCATCTGTAGGATGGGTGTGATGAAAACACGAAAATGTGCCAGTGGAGAGGGAGAGAAGAAGTTGAAGTGATGCATAAGAACTTGGTTAGTGTCGTCGAGAGGGATGGTATAAGGTGTGAAGGAATGGGGTCAAGAGAGCAGGTGGTGACATGGTTACCATCTGTAACTGGAGAGAGGCTGAGGCCCGGTGCCGAGAGATGTCACGGCTTATTGTGGTTATTCTTGATGGACTTGGCTAAGTCTTGTTCTGGGAAGCTGGTGATAGGAGGTGGGAGCTGAAGGGGAAAGAGACATTTGAGATTTGACTGAATGAGCCAGAAGTAAGTCTACTTGGAGAGAGGTAGAAGAGCGAACTCCAGGAATTACGGATGGATGGGTGGATATATATATATATATATATATATATATATATATATATATATATATATATATATATACATATACACACACACACACACACACACCATCATCTTGATTTAAATGATTGCACTTCTAATTAAGTACTATACAGGATAATATAATCATCCTATTAACACATTGACACCTGTACACAAACACGGGAACATATAAATTGCGGATAAGAGAGGACTCACAAGATGTAATTTGGGAAAAGGCTCCTTAAATCAATAAAATAATAACCCAGCTGATAAGATTATTGATCTCTCTCTTGTGTGTGGATCTGCAGACGTGTGATTGCGAGTTACACAATACATTGCTGTACACAGTAAAATACAGAAATAAAAAGAAATGGCTTTAGGAAAAAATTCCTTTAAATAAAATACTTTAAATAAGGTATGTGCTGTGCGCATGCGCTGTATATTCTTTGCAGTGCGCTGTATGTTTGATGTATGTGCTGTGTGGGCATGCGTGCGCATTATGTACTGTGCGTGCGCTCTATGTGCTGTGTGTGCATGTGCTCTATGTACTGTGCGCTCTATGTACTGTGCGTGTGTGCTGTATGTACTGCGCGTATCTAGAGCCGCATATTGTTACATAGTAATTGAGGTTGAAAAAAGGAAAAAAAAAAAGAGTTCCCCTCTTTCGATCTCCTCAGATCCTGTAATATGGGGGTTCATTGCTTACCGCACAGAGCTGAATGTACTCGGGGGCCTCACAGGACCAGGGGAGGGGGCTCTGGAAGGAATTGCCCAAATAATAAAATGTCCAAGCGATGATGACATTATAATAGAGCGAGACCAGAGCGGAGACCAGGAGCATCCCAATGCCGATCCCTAGAGAGAGAGCCAGAGGGTCATACTCAGTAATACTCACTACCGTGTCCTATCTTACAGGAAGTAAAAGGGATCACAAGCACGTATGTAATAATAATAATAATAATAATAATAATAATAATAATAATAATAATATTATTATTATTATTATTATTATTAATAACAATAATCATAATAATGGATTAACCTGTAAATGAATCTAACGAGACTTCCTGTGTTACTTTGCTCCGTGTGATGGCGTCTCTGCATTAGATCCGCTTTGCTCCTCCCATTATTTACAAACTGTGGCACAGTGTGGAGCGCAGTCATTGCTGTAATTGCAGGGAAATAAATGTCACACTCTGCTACAGTTTATAAGAGATGGGAGGAGCTCCAACCTAAATTTATTTTGAAAAACTGCTATTTTCAGTGTATGTATTTTCAAAAAATATTGACTTTTTTAAATCCCAATAAATTCAATAATTTGTTTGTAGCCATCACTATGTTTTCTTATTATTACATTGTATCCCTTATGCTCAGGCCATTGGATGTGCTTCTCATCCCAGTGGTCCCACCTTTCCAGCCCTATTGTATCTACCTCACAGGTTACAGCATGTCACTAGTCACCTTTCAGAATTGGGCAGCACTTCCACACGGTGATGGGCCCGGCGGCCCCGTACTGTCCCAGACTGAGCTCCATGAGGAAGAGTGGAAGACCAGTGAAGAACAACATGATGGCGTATGGGATGAGGAAGGCTCCTGGGAGGAAAAGAAGCAACACATGTTTATGAATACAAGGTTTATGTTACTACTGTGAAGGAAGAAAGAGAACATCAAGGGAGGAGGCACAGGAGACCGAAGAGGCAGAGGGATGGAAAAGGCTGGAGATGTCAGAAGAGAAGGCAGAGGGGCTCCAGGGGAGGAATCAAAAGGGATCCCCAAGGGATGAGGCAGAGGGATGGAAAGGGCTGGAGATGCCAGAAGAGTAGGCAGAGGAGCCCCAGGGGAGGAGGCAAAGGGGATCCCCAAGGGATGAGGCAGAGGGACGGAAAGGGCTGGAGATGCCAGAAGAGTAGGCAGAGTGGCCCCAAGTGATGAGGCAGAGGGATAGAAGAGCATGGAGATGTCCGAAGAAGTCTGCCTCCATCCCAACCTGGAGGCACCACAGAGTCCGCTACCAGTCCAACCCGGAGGCACCACAGAGTCCGCCGCCAGTCCAACCTGTAGGCATGACAGAGTCTGCTACCATCCCAACCTGGAGGCACCACAGAGTCCGCCACCAGTCCAACCTGGAGGCACCACAGAGTCTGCTATCATCCCAACCTGGAGGCACCACAGCGTCTGCTATCATCCCAACCTGGAGGCACCACAGAGTCTGCTATCATCCCAACCTGGAGGCACCACAGAGTCCGCCGCCAGTCCAACCTGGAGGCACCACAGAGTCTGCTACCAGTCCAACCTGGAGGCACCACAGAGTCTGCTACCAGTCCAACCTGGAGGCACCACAGAGTCCGCCGCCAGTCCAACCTGTAGGCATCACAGAGTCTGCTACCATCCCAACCTGGAGGCACCACAGAGTCCGCCACCAGTCCAACCTGGAGGCACCACAGAGTCCGCCGCCAGCCTGACCAGATAGTGATAAATGAATAAGAACTACATTTTATGTTTGTGTGTCAGAATCAACTGAGCAACTGGATTTGGAGAAACCGCTTGGCTGGAACCCAAAATTCCACTATCTAACAGCTGAAAGTGATTTGGATAAAAGCTCCATAGAAATGTGAATAAAAAGCAGGAGAGGATGAGAAGCGATACCAAACATCTAGAGAAGAGAGTGAGGAGATAGAGAGTAAGGAGCTAATCTGCTTGGTGTGAGATCAATGAAGACTCCTATTTTCAAAAGGTAGATCTAAACAGGACCCACCACTTACCCTCTGAGCGATCCTCTCTATAATAAATAAATCTATTGTTACTTCTCTTATTGACTAATCCACCAAATATCTCTTCATAAATGTGAAGTCCTGGAAGTGATCGTATACAATTTATATATAGTGAGAAAAGACAGTATGCTTGCCAAATCACATCACTATAATAGTTGTTGGTATAAGAACGTTGGTCACGATGCGGCATAGCTACAATGGCGAGCCGAGGCGAGCAGTTTAGGCACGTGACTGCGAGGCCCGTGTGACTTAGGCTGCAATGAGTGCCAAAGGGGTTAATTGCAGGCCTTGCGATGAGCGCTCATCACCAGCAGCGCAGGACTTAGGCTGCAATGAGCGCCAAAAGTGCTCACTGCACGCCTTGTGACGAAGGACTTAGGACCGAAGCACATAAAAACGGCCAAACCAAACAACTGGAAAGACCACCAAAAAAAACACAATTATGCCTCAAATTCACTTCCACACAGAGCAGGGGGAGAGCCAGTGAGGCTTATTGAGGAAACTTTGTATTGAGGCATATTTGTCGCTTTCTCATGATTGAAAAATCGCCTAAGTGAGAAAGAAAATGGTGGCCGAAAAAACATAACAGGATGAAAATTAGGCAGACCAAAGTAAAAAAGAGCCCGGAGTCAGTAACATTTAAACCAAGGCAGTAACTTCTCATTAAGAGGCCTATAAAGTACAAGAAGGCGCTCAGCATGGTGCTTGCAATGAGCGCCCAAAGTGCTCAGAGGGGCCATAGCCTTACATTGTGTGGCAAACAGCATTGCCTGGCTTACAATTTTACTCCCGTCATTTTTGACGGGCAATTTCCTAGTTATAATATATCCTCTTCTTGAATCACACAGGAAAATAAACAGTAATCACAGCACAGATATCTATATTAATTAATACGCGTCAGACCAGGTTCCCTTGTCCACTGCTGATGACGTCAGACGCTGGATGCTGAGACGCAAATTGGAGTCTTGTTACACGATGCTGACGATTACCGACGTATTAATATCGATATCGGTGCGGTGATTACGGTTTATTTTCCTGTGTGATTCAAAGAGGAGGATATATTATAATGTGATTTGGCAAGCATACTGTCTTTTCTCACTATATAAATTGTATACGGTCGATCACTTCCAGTAATTCACATTTCTGAAGAGATATTTTGGGGATTAGTCAATAAGAGAAGTGAGAATAGATTTATTCATTATAGAGAGGAGGGTAAGTGATGGGTCCTGTTTATATCTACCTTTAAGATTAGGCGTCTTCATTGCTGTGGACATGTCTATATTGTACATATTCATTTTCTATAAATCAACTTGTCAGGATGTTTGTATATGGAGTCTACACACATACATAGACTCTGCAGCACCCATGGGGATTGGTAGGTGCCGGATAAATGTAGTTCCTGGTTGCTTGAGAGTTACATATAAAAGAGGCTTCGATTAGCTGCACATAGGATGCTATTTGTCAGTGAGGGCTGTTCTAGCAGCAGCAGCTTTCACTCCTCACTTACACACAGGTCAGTTTGGCTGAAGGGTGCAGTGCTGAACCTGGGGAATGTAACCCAAACACTGCCCTGGCTCAGTCACTCATGCCCAGTGAATGTAACCCCAACACTGCCCTGGCTCAGTCACTCATGCCCGGGGAATGTAACGTCAACACTGCCCTGGCTCAGTCACTCATGCCCGGGGAATGTAACCCCAACACTGCCCTGGCTCAGTCACTCATGCCCGGGGAATGTAACCCCAACACTGCCCTGGCTCAGTCACTCATGCCCGGGGGATGTAACCCCAACACTGCCCTGGCTCAGTCACTCATGCCCGGGGGATGTAACCCCAACACTGCACTGGCTCAGTCACTCATGCCCAGGGAATGTAACCCCAACACTACCCTTGCTCAGTCATTCATGCCCGGGAAATGTAACCCCTAACCCCAACACTGTCCTGGCTCAGTCACTCATGCCCGGGGAATGTAGCGCCAACACTGCCCTGGCTCAGTCACTCATGCCCGGGGAATGTAGCGCCAACACTGCCCTGGCTCAGTCACTCATGCCCGGGGGATGTAACCCCAACACTGCCCTGGCTCAGTCACTCATGCCGGGAATGTAACCCCAACAGTGCACTGGCTCAGTCACTCATGCCCAGGGGATGTAACCCCAACACTGCCCTGGCTCAGTCACTCATGCCCGGGGGATGTAACCCCAACACTGCCCTGGCTCAGTCACTCATGCCCAGGGGATGTAACCCCAACACTGCCCTGGCTCAGTCACTCATGCCCCGGGAATGTAACCCCAACACTGCCCTGGCTCAGTCACTCATGCCCCGGGAATGTAACCCCAACACTGCCCTGGCTCAGTCACTCATGCCCAGGGAATGTAACCCCAACACTGCCCTTGCTCAGTCACTCATGCCTGGGGAATGTAACCCCAACCCTGCCCTGGCTCAGTCATTCATGCCTTTCTGCCTCCAGGTAAAACTGAATTGCAGACATATAGTGGATGACATTTAGGTGCCTATAAGCATTTTGTGGCCGGACAACCTGTGCAATATTCATTTTTGTTTCTGCTCGGCCTTTACATATAACTTTTTAATACAATTGTTCTTTACTTCAGACTCCAGTCTCTTTTCTGACATGAGTCTCTGTGTTACTTTCTCAGGAGGGTGTGTGCCGGTGACGCGTGTCCAGCCTCAGGCTCAGATTCCGTGTGCTGGGGTGGTGTCTGAACCTGCCCGGCTGTCACATCCCCGGCCATCTAATCTTCCTTATGGGTGTCTCTTAACCCTTTCACTGCACTCCTCTAGAGCCTTTATGATTATGAAGGAGCTTCAGTTTGGCACCACAGACTGTATTTAAAGGGCCACTGATGTGTCATATTTATATTACACTCTTATGAAGAACTTGACTTAATAATGTTACTTTTTTTTATGAGACACGGGGGAGGGTATGAGACACGGGGGAGGGTATGAGACACGGGGGAGGGTATGAGACACGGGGGAGGGTATGAGACACGGGGGAGGGTATGAGACACGGGGGAGGGTATGAGACACGGGGGAGGGTATGAGACACGGGGGAGGGTATGAGACACGGGGGAGGGTATGAGACACGGGGGAGGGTATGAGACACGGGGGAGGGTATGAGACACAGGGGAAGGGTATGAGACACAGGGGAAGGGTATGAGACACAGGGGAAGGGTATGAGACACAGGGGAAGGGTATGAGACACAGGGGAAGGGTATGAGACACAGGGGAAGGGTATGAGACACAGGGGAAGGGTATGAGACACGGGGGAGGGTATGAGACACGGGGGAGGGGGAGGAAAGAGACACATCAAACATTATTCCGTCAAGTTACTAGTAGATAATTTTGATAGTTTTTTACAATCTTGCCAGGGGAATTTTTTCCCAAACTACAGGGGTCCTTTAAGCTCTTTGGATCTCGGGTTTGTTGACTATATCTAGTTCTGAGAGTGCAGGGATCGTTCGTATCTTTGTGGCTGTCAGATGGGCACAAAAAACAAACAAACAAAAAACAAACAAACAAACAATCTCAGTTGTGCTACGCGTCCAGTTTGCCACCCTAAACCCCCAGATTTACTTACAAATGTTAAAATATTGTGATGAGGTGAGTCTAGCATAAATGTAAAAGAACTCAATAGCAATTTGATTGAATCTTGAGCTGGCTCTTGAACTTTTAGCTCAATCAGCTCAGCATTTTAAGGGTCAAAAACTAAACTTAATAGCACCGTCCCCGTCCCACAAACATGGCGCTTTATAGAACTATTACCTAGAAGTGCCCTTTAAGCATAAATAAAACTCCCGATATCCAATATAGGTCTCTGCGTCACTTGTAGACGAGGCGCGTCGCCATTACACGCCCCACACTGCACCTCTAGGGATTATACATTCCTCTAGGAGGTTATAAATAGCTGATGTTTAATTACATTATCTGCGTAACACAAGGAAGAAAATAACGTGACACGTGAGGTAAATCGTACGTGGTGGGTCGCCAATAGGAAATTATTGGACGCCACAAACGTGGAACATAAAAGGGATATGGGAGATATTCTATAGTAACAAAACAGACCAGGATTTGTTTTTTCCAATAATTATTCCCATTCTTTAGATTGTAAGTCGGACAGTTTTCAGTCTTGCATGGCGCTTGGGGAAAGCACTTTGGACACCGGATTCTAAGCTCAAAAAAGACAGGGTCCTCCATTCTTTGCAATGTGTTAAGTGAATTTCCAGGCAAAGACAAATTCAATATTATGTATAGCGCTATGGAATACGTTGGCACGTTACAAAACAACAACAACACTATGCCCTTCCATAAATACTACCACCCAATAACAGCGCTATGTCCATTCCTAACAATACCATGAATAATAATATTAACACTATGCCCTTCCTTAATGATGCCACTCCCAATAACAGCTCATGCTATTTCCTAGTAATGCCACTCCATTGACAATACTATACCCATCCAATTTACCATTAACCCCAATGGTGTTACTCCACCATCACTAATGATCACTCTCCAACGATAACACTATGCCATCCCTATAATACCTCCCAATGACAGCACTATGCCGTTTTTTTAGTGATGCCAACTCAATGGCCGCAATATGCCCATCCCTAATACACCAAAAAATAGTATTGTGCCCATCTTTCATAATGTCACACCCAATGGCAGCTCTATGCTCGTTCCTAGTGATGCCACCTATAAGAGTTCAGAGACGTGGCGTTAGGATCAAGGTCTAGGGGGAAAGAAAACAAGGGAAACGGAACTGGCAAAATGGCAGTTGGAGGGCGAGATTCTGCGGAGTGGTGCCATTCCGTATATGCCCACTCACGTGATGGTCCTTCTCTCTTATCCTTATCCCATATATGAGAACATTCCTCTATCCTGGTAATTTACCGGTTATTACACTTCCTGATCCTGCCATACTTGGCACATCTAGATTTCCTCAGTTAGTATATTTTAGTTGGCAGATGCCCCAGATTCTAGAGCAGGGGCAGCGCCATCTTGCTTTCCTACAATCATCCAGTTACAAGCAGCGATTCTATTTGTCTTACTCACCACCTCCATTGCGGTAGCAGAGATAAGGAAACCTCCAGACGTTGCCCAGGCCCACACAGTACCCAATACAGGAGAGCAGGAACTCGTACTTCCCTCCCCATTGTTCCCGAGGAGGGTTGGTGGGAGGTGCTGGAGTCACAGGCTGGTTATCCAAGGGGGGCTGGGGGAGGTTGACATTCTGGGGGTTATCAGATGGTGTTCCAGATCCTTCTGGTCCCAAAGAGGAATTCTGAAGAGAAGGAATACAATAGGAAACATGTCACAGAAGAGCGAAGTCATCTGATATATAGTTGTGATCTTGCGATGTTGGTCCCTCGCGTAGCAAGGCGAAACAGCCACGCAGCACTTAGGCGGCAAGGAGCGCCAAAGCTGCTCATTGCAGCCAGCGGCGCTGTCACACATGCAAGCCACGCGAAGCAGGCCTCACAGCACTTAGGCTGCAATGAGCGCTGAAGCGAGACGAAACAGTGGTGCAGTACTTAGGCTGCATTGAGCGCCAAAGGCACTCCATGCAGCCAGCGGCGTAGTACTTAGGCGAGCCAGTGGCGCAGCACTGTTCAAGCGCGTAACTCTAGAAACCCACCAAAAATAAGAAATCATTTTAAAAAAAAAAAAAAAAAAAAAAAATCGCCTAAGTGAGGAAAAAAGTTGGAGGACAAAAACATGCAAAAATTCAGAAACAGCATGAAAACGAGGCTCAAACCTACAAAGTACACAAAGCTTAAGACATTAACACTTACACAAACAATGCCAGGCACGCTGGACTTTGAAAGTAAAACCAAACGGCAGTCAGCGCGCGCCACGCAAACATTCAGCAGACACAGAGGAGACACACAAAGAGGAGAAAGACTCAGGGAAGGGAGATGGTGGAGAGAGACACATGGCGTTCCCAAGCACAAAACTTGCAGGTTAATGAACCCTGCAATGAGCGTCCCCCATATAGTAGATGGGAGGAAAGGCTTGCAATGGGCGCCAAAGGCGCTCCTTGTGAGCCCCGAAGATGCTCAGCGTGGGGCTCGCAATGAGAGCAGAAGGTGATCAGAGGACCAAAAGCCTCACATTGCGTGGCAATCAGCATTGCCAGCCTTACAATTTTATGCCCGTCATTTTTAAGGGCCGTTTCCCAAGTATTGCCAACTAGTGATGCACTTGAGGACCCCAACCCTGTGGTCATCCACTTGACTTGGGATACTCTCACCAGCGAGGGTTGTCAGTTAAGTCATTTTCTTTGACTTACGTATATATTGTTATCTTGGTGCACGGTAAAGAGAATTTATTTCTAACAATATATCAGTTTATGCTGGTGATATTACAAAATGGCGGATATACGTGATCTAGGCCACCATGGACTGAAAGCATAGCAAAATTGGAGTATTTTGTATTCAAGGTTATACTCAAATAACTTTGTGTTAAAGGGTTAACAGAAACTTTTCTAAAGTGAATGTGAAATCCTGGAACTCAGGACATTGCGCCAGCGTGGAGCGAGCACGCCCGGAAAATGTGACAATGCGAGAAACGTACGGACTGGTCTGATCTGATCTCTGGGGGGGTTAGGTTTGAATAACCCTGAATGTAAATAAGGTCATCTCTCCAGTGACAGCAGGAAGTCATCTGTGTGTCATACATGTAATTACATTGGGCTGGGTCCCTATACACGGATTATAAATAAACAGGTAGGTACAAAACAAGCAATAAAAGGATCAGCCTAGCGCATTAAAGGGACACTGCGCAATAATATTTGTATTATTCAATTTTAAAGAATTATCTGATAAAATAATGTAGCAATTAATTAACAAAATGTAGAACCCAACAACCTTTAAAGATATCACCTATTACTGCAGCTGTATGTTGTCCTCAGGGATCCCTGGTGGTCCAGTGGTTAGGATTCTGCCGTTTCACCGCTGTGACCTGGGCGGTATCTGGGTCACATGGCAGGGGCGGGCAGTATCTGGGTCACATTCATTACAGATGCTAATTACTGATGTGACTCAATGATTACCACTAATTGGGAGCCTCTGTTTATACTAAACAATTGTCATTAACCCTGCGTGCCAACATATGGCTCTAGGCCAGCACCGTGAGATGGAGGCGTCAGAGGGCACCCCCATGTCACAGGGTGGGGTCAGAGAGCACCCCCATGTCACAGGGTGGGGTCAGAGGGCACAGTACGGGGAAGCATTGAGTTTTCATTGTGTTTGAAAAGCATATTTTTAAATTGTAATTCAAGATTAGAGAAGTTTTACTACCGGTTTGTCTTGTGAAGCAACACGGGCGCAACGTAACGTGTGTGCGCAACGTAACGTGTGTGCGCAACGTAACGTGTGTGCGCAACGGGCAGTACATCAAGATAATAGCTCAATATAATAGCACAGTCATGACATCATAGGCTGATAATAGGACAGTTCTGACATCATCACTTAGCAATTACACATTAGACAGACATACACCCCCCTAGCGACTGTACATCCATCAGGTGGGCGTGGCCTTAGTTCTATTTCTTGTAGGACAGGTACCGGCAGCCATAGCTCTGAGCTCATTATGAGGAATAAAACCCAACCATGGATATTTAAAGGATATTCCAAGTCCTTGGAGTCTGAGGGTCCCTCCTGGGCCTTTGTGATATATTATTGTGCCTTGTTATCTATAAATTATTTCAACCACTAAAATCCCTATAATTCTCCACGACAGGCCGGCGTCAATATAAAGGTGCACGTACAATGTGGGGGGGGGGGGGGGGGTGGCAGGGGGTTGAGTATTTTATCCCCTGCCAATTTTGAACTTTTGTCCACTGACAAAGCAATGTCCAGTCTATAATGTTAATGGTCGGTGTAATTTAACAGCGAGAGACAGACAAAAAAAAATAAAAAATCAAGAAAAACACATGTCGAAAAAGTTATAGATTGATTTGCAGGTCAATGAGGGAAATAAGTAATTGACCCCTTTCGTCTTAGTACTTGGTGGCAAAACCCTTGTTGGCAATCACAGTGGTCAGACGTTTCTTGTAATTGGCCACCAGTTTTGCATACATCTCAGGAGGGATTTTGTCCCACTTCTCTTTGTAGATCCTTTCCAAGTCATTAAGGTTTCGAGGCTGACGTTTGGCAACTCGAACCTTCAGCTCCCTCCACAGATTTTCTATGGGATTGAGGTTGGGAGACTGGCTAGGCCACTCCAGGCCCTGTGCTTCTTCTTGAGCTATTCCTTTGTTGCCTTGACTGTGTGTTTTGGGTCATTGTCATGCTGGAAGGAGGGAAGGAGGTTCTCACCCAAGATTTGATGGTACATGACCCCAACCATCGTCCCTTTGATGCGGTGCAGTTCTTCTGTCCCCTTAGCAGAAAAACACCCCCAAAGCATAATGTTTCCACCTTCATGTTTGATGGTGGTGATGGTGTTCTTGGGGTCATAGGCAGCATGCCTCCTCCTCCAAACACGACGAGTTGAGTTGATGCCAATGAGCTCGATTTTGGTCTCCTCTGACCACAACACTTTCACCCTGTTCTCCTCTGAATCATTCAGATGTTCATTGGCAACCTTCAGACGGGCCTGTACATGTGCTTTCTTGAGCAGGGGGACCTTGCGGGCGCTGCAGGATTTCATCCCTTCTCAGTGTACTGTGTTACCAATTGTTTTCTTGGTGACTATGGTCCCAGCTGCCTTGAGATCATTAAGAAGATCCTCCCGTGTAGTTCTGGGTGGATTATTCACCGTTCTCATGATCATTGAAACTCCACGAGGTGAGATCTGGCATGGAGCATCAGACTGAGGGAGACTGGCAGGTATTTTGTGTTTCTTCCATTTGCCAATAATCTTACCAACTGTTGTCACCTTCTCACCAAACTGCTTGGTGATGGTCTTGTAGCCCATTCCAGCCTTGTGTAGGTCTACAATCATGTCCCTTACATCCTTGGACAGCTCTTTGGTCTTGGTGGAGAGATTGGAATCTGATTGGTTGCTTTTGTGGACAGGTGTCTTTTATACAGGTAACAAGAAGATTAGGAGCACTCCCTTTGAGAGTGCTCCTAATCTCAGCTCGTCACCTGAATAAAAAAAAGAAAAAAAGACACCCGGGACCCAAAAATCTTGCTGATTGATAGGGGATCAAATACTTATTTCCCTCACCGACCTGCAAATCAGTTTACAACCTTTTTGATATGTACGGGTCTGCCCTCTGCAGCCTATGCAGACACAGATTCTGTAGAACTGACTGTGCAGTGTCTCATTTTAACCAATGTGTGACCAACATGCTGCTGAGACATGGTCGGATAGGCTAGGACACTGCACAGTCAGCCCTACAGAGTCTGTGTCTGCATACAATGCAGTGGGCAAACCCATACAGGGACTATTTGTTTGGTTCTAGAGAGCAAACACAGAGCTTACAATAAATAAAGTACATAACAGTAAATGGATACCCAGGTATATTATACATGTGGGAACCTGCCACGGCCCTTTAATGAACACATCCACTAGTGATCAGGGAGACGGCGCCCAGAGCCCCCTCTTCAACAATACACAGATTATTATATCAATCCAAAATTAGCTAATAATACGCAGTTTATTCCCCAATACTCCATGTTCTATATTATTAATACATTCCCATCTTCTTCTTTCCTACGTGTGGCTTTGGATAAAATAAACAGGTTTAATGACTGAGGTTATTTTAGAGAATTGGGGGAGCGTATGGGGGTCCTCATGGAAATAGAGGGTCTGTCACAGCTTTAGGTCCGTGTTATCAAGTTGGACAGAGGACGTTATATTCTGTGAATAGGCTCCATAGAATAACATAGGAAAATAAGAGCAGCATCTGTGAGAATAAATGTACAAAAGCACCCGCTGTCTGTCTGTGTGCACCGGGTCACTCCCAACACCCTGTATGTCACTAGTACTGTATGTCTCTTTCTCTGCCCCCTCCCTGTCTCTCTATTTCCTAGACAGCAGATTCTCTCCATGTGTTGTGCGTCTCGCTCTCTTTTCCTCTTCTTTCTATCCTGTCTACCCCCCATCCCTCTCTGTCTCACCTGTGCAGTGAAAAGATGTGTACGCTCTCTTTATTTCTCTTTTTGAATCTCTCCCCCTGTCTCACCTGTGCAGTGAGTATATTTGCACACTCTCTCTCTGTCTCCCCTCTCTCTATGTCTCTCCCCCTCTCTGTCTCACCTGTGCAGATCATGGGTGTGCAGTCTCCTCTCCTCCCCCCCCTCTCTCTCTTCCCCCCTCTCTCTCTCTTCCCCCCTCTCTCTGTCTCACCTGTGCAGATGATGGGTGTGCAGTCTCGTCTCCTCCCCCCCTCTCTCTGTCTCTCCCCTCTCTCTCCCCCCTCTCTCTCTCTCCCCCCCTCTCTCTCCCTCCCCCCTCTCTCTCCCTCCCCCCCTCTCTCTCCCTCCCCCCCTCTCTCTCTCCCCCCCCTCTCTCTCTCTCTCCTCTCTCTCTGTCTCCCCCCTCTCTGTCTCACCTGTGCAGTCTCGTCTCCTCCCCCCCTCTCTCTGTCTCTCTGTCTCCCCCCCTCTCTCTCTCTCTGTCTGTCTCCCTCTCTCTCTCTCTTTGTCTCCCCTCTCTCTCTCTCTCTCTCTCTCTCTGTCTCCCCCCCCTCTCTGTCTCACCTGTGCAGATGATGGGTGTGCAGTCTCGTCTCCCCCCCCCTCTCTGTCTCCCCCCGTCTCTCTCTCTGTCTCCCCCCGTCTCTCTCTCTGTCTCCCCCCGTCTCTCTCTCTGTCTCCCCCCGTCTCTCTCTCTGTCTCCCCCCGTCTCTCTCTCTGTCTCCCCCCGTCTCTCTCTCTGTCTCCCCCCGTCTCTCTCTCTGTCTCCCCCCGTCTCTCTCTCTGTCTCCCCCCGTCTCTCTCTCTGTCTCCCCTGTGCAGATGATGGGTGTGCAGTCTCCTCTCCTCCCCCTCTCTCTCTGTATCCCCCCCTCTCTCTCTCTGTCTCCCCCTCTCTTTCTCTGTCTCCCCCCTCTCTCTCTCTGTCTCCCCCCTCTCTCTCTGTCCCCCCCTCTGTCTCACCTGTGCAGATGATGGGTGTGCAGTCTCCTCTCCCCCCCTCTCTCTGTCTCCCCCTCTCTCTCACCTGTGCAGATGATGGGTGTGCAGTCTCGTCTCCTCCCCCCCTCCTCTCTGTCTCCCCCCCTCTCTCTCTCTGTCTCCCCCCCTCTCTCTCTCTGTCTCCCCCCCTCTCTGTCCCCCCCCCTCTCTGTCCCCCCCCCTCTCTGTCCCCCCCCCTCTCTGTCCCCCCCCCTCTCTGTCTCCCCCCCCTCTCTGTCTCCCCCCCTCTCTGTCTCCCCCCCTCTCTGTCTCACCTGTGCAGATGATGGGTGTGCAGTCTCCTCTCCTCTCCCCCCCTCTCTCTCTCTCTCTGTCTCCCCCCCCTCTCTGTCTCACCTGTGCAGATGATGGGTGTGCAGTCTCCTCTCCTCCTCCCCTCTCTCTCTGTCTCCCCCTCTCTCTCACCTGTGCAGTTGATGGGTGTGCAGTCTCGTCTCCCCCCCCCCTCTCTGTCTCCCCCCGTCTCTCTCTCTGTCTCCCCCCCCTCTCTCTGTCTCCCCCCCTCTCTCTGTCTCCCCCCCTCTCTCTGTCTCCCCCCCCTCTGTCTCCCCCCCCTCTCTCTGTCTCCCCCCCCTCTCTCTGTCTCCCCCCCCTCTCTCTGTCTCCCCCCCCCTCTCTCTGTCCCCCCCTCTGTCTCACCTGTGCAGATGATGGGTGTGCAGTCTCCTCTCCTCCCCCTCTCTCTCTGTCTCCCCCCTCTCTTTCTCTGTCTCCCCCCCTCTCTTTCTCTGTCTCCCCCCCCTCTCTCTGTCTCCCCCCTCTCTCTGTCTCCCCCCTCTCTCTGTCTCCCCCCTCTCTCTGTCTCCCCCCTCTCTCTGTCTCCCCCCTCTCTCTCTGTCCCCCCCTCTCTCTCTGTCCCCCCCTCTCTCTCTGTCCCCCCCTCTGTCTCACCTGTGCAGATGATGGGTGTGCAGTCTCCTCTCCTCCCCCTCTCTCTCTGTCTCCCCCCTCTCTTTCTCTGTCTCCCCCCCTCTCTCTCTCTGTCTCCCCCCTCTCTCTGTCTCCCCCCCCTCTCTCTCTGTCCCCCCCTCTCTCTTACCTGTGCAGTTGATGGGTGTGCAGTCTCGTCTCCTCCCCCCTCCTCTATGTCTCCCCCCCTCTCTCTCTCTGTCTCCCCCCCTCTCTCTGTCTCCCCCCCCCCTCTCTGTCTCACCTGTGCAGATGATGGGTGTGCAGTCTCCTCTCCTCTCCCCCCCCTCTCTCTGTCTCCCCCTCTCTCTCTCTGTCTCCCCCTCTCTCTGTCTCCCCCCCTCTCTCTCTCTGTCTCCCCCCCTCTCTGTCTCACCTGTGCAGATGATGGGTGTGCAGTCTCCTCTCCTCTCCCCCCCCTCTCTCTGTCTCCCCCTCTCTCTCTCTCTGTCTCCCCCACTCTCTGTCTCCCCCTCTCTCTCTCTCTGTCTCCCCCCCTCTCTGTCTCACCTGTGCAGTTGATGGGTGTGCAGTCTCCTCTCCTCCCCCCTCACTCTGTCTCCCCCCTCACTCTGTCTCCCCCCTCACTCTGTCTCCCCCCTCTCTCTGTCTCCCCCCCTCTCTCTGTCTCCCCCCCTCTCTCTCTCTGTCTCCCCCCTCTCTCTCTCTGTCTCCCCCCCTCTCTGTCTCACCTGTGCAGTTGATGGGTGTGCAGTCTCCTCTCCTCCCCCCCTCACTCTGTCTCCCCCCTCTCTCTCTGTCCCCCCCCCCTCTCTCTCTGTCTCCTATCTCTCTCTGTCCCCCCCTCTCTCTCTCTCTGTCTCCTATCTCTCTCTGTCCCCCCCTCTCTCTTTCTCCCCCCTCTCTGTCTCACCTGTGCAGTTGATGGTTGTGCAGTCTCCTCTCCTCCCCCCCCCCCTCTCTCTCTGTCTCCCCCCTCTCTGTCTCACCTGTGCAGTTGATGGGTGTGCAGTCTCCTCTCCTCCCCCCCTCACTCTGTCTCCCCCCTCTCTCTCTGTCCCCCCCCCTCTCTCTCTGTCTCCTATCTCTCTCTGTCCCCCCCCTCTCTCTCTCTCTGTCTCCTATCTCTCTCTGTCCCCCCCTCTCTCTTTCTCCCCCCCTCTCTGTCTCACCTGTGCAGTTGATGGTTGTGCAGTCTCCTCTCCTCCCCCCCCCCTCTCTCTCTGTCTCCCCCCTCTCTGTCTCACCTGTGCAGATGATGGGTGTGCAGTCTCCTCTCCTCCCCCCCCTTTCTCTGTCTCCTCTCTCTCTCCCCCCCCCTCTCTGTGTCTGTCTCACCTGTGCAGATGATGGGTGTGCAGTCTCCTCTCCTCCCCCTCTCTTTCTCTGTCTCTGTCTCCCCCCTCTCTCTCTTCCCCCCCTCTCTCTGTCTCACCTGTGCAGATGATGGGTGTGCAGTCTCCTCTCCTCCCCCAGCTGTCTCTCCCGGCTGCATGTCTCCCCCAGGGCCCCCCCTCTTCTGCAGCCCCTCACTCCACTGATCAGGGGGCAGCTTCATGTGGGTGTAGAGATCAGACCCAGAGTGACAGCAACCACAGACCCATCACCTGGAGCCAGGTGAGCCCAGGCCACGCCCACTCCTCACATGTCATCAGGTGTTGCCATGGCAGCTGGGCCTGACCCCACCCAAATATCATTCATGGAAGCACAGGGTGGGAATACCCAGAAATCCACCCCTTCATTGCCAGAGGCCTCCTGTGACCTAGTAACAAAGAGAGTGCAATGATCCATGGGAGGGACAGCATGAGAGAGAGACCTCCCCCACATGTGTGACTGAGGGACAGCATGAGAGAGAGACCTCCCCCACCTGTGTGACTAAGAGACAGCATGAGAGAGACCTCCCCCACCTGTGTGACTGAGGGACAGCACGAGAGAGAGACCTCCCCCACCTGTGTGACTGAGAGACAGCATGAGAGAGACCTCCCCCACCTGTGTGACTGAGGGACAGCATGAGAGAGACCTCCCCCACCTGTGTGACTGAGGGACAGCATGAGAGAGACCTCCCCCACCTGTGTGACTGAGGGACAGCACGAGAGAGAGACCTCCCCCACCTGTGTGACTGAGAGACAGCATGAGAGAGACCTCCCCCACCTGTGTGACTGAGGGACAGCATGAGAGAGACCTCCCCCACCTGTGTGACTGAGAGACAGCATGAGAGAGACCTCCCCCACCTGTGTGACTGAGAGACAGCATGAGAGAGACCTCCCCAACCTGTGTGACTGAGGGACAGCATGAGAGAGACCTCCCCCACCTGTGTGACTGAGGGACAGCATGAGAGAGAGACCTCCCCCACCTGTGTGACTAAGTGACAGCATGAGAGAGACCTCCCCAACCTGTGTGACTGAGGGACAGCATGAGAGAGACCTCCCCCACCTGTGTGACTGAGGGACAGCATGAGAGAGACCTCCCCCACCTGTGTGACTGAGAGACAGCATGAGAGAGACCTCCCCCACCTGTGTGACTGAGAGACAGCGTGAGAGAGACCTCCCCCACCTGTGTGACTGAGGGACAGCATGAGAGAGACCTCCCCCACCTGTGTGACTGAGGGACAGCATGAGAGAGAGACCTCCCCCACCTGTGTGACTAAGAGACAGCATGAGAGAGACCTCCCCAACCTGTGTGACTGAGGGACAGCATGAGAGAGACCTCCCCCACCTGTGTGACTGAGAGACAGCATGAGAGAGACCTCCCCCACCTGTGTGACTAAGAGACAGCATGAGAGAGACCTCCCCCACCTGTGTGACTGAGGGACAGCATGAGAGAGAGACCTCCCCACATGTGTGACTGAGGGACAGCATGAGAGAGACCTCCCCCACCTGTGTGACTGAGAGACAGCATGAGAGAGACCTCCCCCACCTGTGTGACTGAGAGACAGCATGAGAGACCTCCCCCACCTGTGTGACTGAGGGACAGCATGAGAGAGAGACCTCCCCACATGTGTGACTGAGGGACAGCATGAGAGAGACCTCCCCCACCTGTGTGACTGAGGGACAGCATGAGAGAGACCTCCCCCACCTGTGTGACTGAGAGACAGCATGAGAGACCTCCCCCACCTGTGTGACTGAGGGACAGCATGAGAGAGACCTCCCCCACCTGTGTGACTAAGAGACAGCATGAGAGAGACCTCCCCAACCTGTGTGACTGAGGGACAGCATGAGAGAGACCTCCCCCACCTGTGTGACTGAGAGACAGCATGAGAGAGAGACCTCCCCCACCTGTGTGACTGAGAGACAGCATGAGAGAGACCTCCCCCACCTGTGTGACTGAGGGACAGCATGAGAGAGAGACCTCCCCCACATGTGTGACTGAGGGACAGCATGAGAGAGAGACCTCCCCCACCTGTGTGACTGAGAGACAGCATGAGAGAGACCTCCCCCACCTGTGTGACTGAGAGACAGCATGAGAGAGAGACCTCCCCCACCTGTGTGACCAAGAGACAGCATGAGAGAGACCTCCCCCACCTGTGTGACTGAGGGACAGCATGAGAGAGACCTCCCCCACCTGTGTGACTAAGAGACAGCATGAGAGAGACCTCCCCCACCTGTGTGACTGAGGGACAGCATGAGAGGGAGACCTCCCCCACCTGTGTGACTGAGAGACAGCATGAGAGAGAGCTCCCCCACCTGTGTGACTGAGAGACAGCATGAGAGAGAGCTCCCCCACCTGTGTGACTGAGAGACAGCATGAGAGAGACCTCCCCCACCTGTGTGACTGAGGGACAGCATGAGAGACCTCCCCCACCTGTGTGACCAAGAGACAGCATGAGAGAGACCTCCCCCACCTGTGTGACTGAGGGACAGCATGAGAGAGACCTCCCCCACCTGTGTGACTGAGAGACAGCATGAGAGAGACCTCCCCCACCTGTGTGACTGAGAGACAGCATGAGAGAGTCCTCCCCCACCTGTGTGACTGAGGGACAGCATGAGAGAGAGACCTCCCCCACCTGTGTGACTGAGGGACAGCACGAGAGAGACCTCCCCCACCTGTGTGACTGAGGGACAGCATGAGAGAGACCTCCCCCACCTGTGTGACTGAGGGACAGCATGAGAGAGAGACCTCCCCCACCTGTGTGACTGAGGGACAGCGTGAGAGAGACCTCCCCCACCTGTGTGACTGAGGGACAGCATGAGAGAGACCTCCCCACCTGTGTGACTGAGGGACAGCATGAGAGAGAGACCTCCCCCACCTGTGTGACTGAGGGACAGCATGAGAGAGAGACCTCCCCCACCTGTGTGACTGAGGGACAGCATGAGAGAGACCTCCCCCACCTGTGTGACTAAGAGACAGCATGAGAGAGACCTCCCCCACCTGTGTGACTGAGGGACAGCATGAGAGAGACCTCCCCCACCTGTGTGACTGAGGGACAGCATGAGAGAGACCTCCCCCACCTGTGTGACTAAGAGACAGCATGAGAGAGACCTCCCCCACCTGTGTGACTGAGAGACAGCATGAGAGAGTCCTCCCCCACCTGTGTGACTGAGGGACAGCATGAGAGAGACCTCCCCCACCTGTGTGACTGAGAGACAGCATGAGAGAGTCCTCCCCCACCTGTGTGACTGAGGGACAGCACGAGAGAGAGACCTCCCCCACCTGTGTGAATGAAGGACAGCACGAGAGAGAGACCTCCCCCACCTGTGTGACTGAGAGACAGCATGAGAGAGACCTCCCCCACCTGTGTGACTGAGAGACAGCATGAGAGAGTCCTCCCCCACCTGTGTGACTGAGGGACAGGATGAGAGAGACCTCCCCCACCTGTGTGTCTGAGGGTCAGCATGAGAGAGAGACCTCCCCCACCTGTGTGACTGAGGGACAGCATGAGAGAGAGACCTCCCCCACCTGTGTGACTGAGAGACAGCATGAGAGACACCTCCCCCACCTGTGTGACTGAGGGATAGCATGAGAGAGAGACCTCCCCCACCTGTGTGACTGAGGGACAGCATGAGAGAGACCTCCCCCACCTGTGTGACTGAGGGACAGCATGAGAGACCTCCCCCACCTGTGTGACTGAGGGACAGCATGAGAGAGACCTCCCCCACCTGTGTGACTGAGGGACAGCGTGAGAGAGAGACCTCCCCCACCTGTGTGACTGAGGGACAGCATGAGAGACCTCCCCACCTGTGTGACTGAGGGACAGCATGAGAGAGAGACCTCCCCCACCTGTGTGACTGAGGGACAGCATGAGAGAGACCTCCCCCACCTGTGTGACTGAGAGACAGCATGAGAGAGACCTCCCCCACCTGTGTGACTGAGGGACAGCATGAGAGAGACCTCCCCCACCTGTGTGACTGAGAGACAGCATGAGAGAGACCTCCCCCACCTGTGTGACTGAGGGACAGCATGAGAGAGACCTCCCCCACCTGTGTGACTGAGGGACAGCATGAGAGAGACCTCCCCCACCTGTGTGACTGAGGGACAGCATGAGAGAGACCTCCCCCACCTGTGTGACTAAGACACTCTAATTGCTGCAGACCGCTCCCAGTCTGACATCATTTATTATTTGTGTATTTTTAGGTTGTTTCTGTCTCTAAAGGGAGTGCTGCAATGTCTCTACAGCTGGTCACGGCTGCAGAGCTTTCACTCTTTCTGAAGGAGTGGGTCTATCACTCCCAGTCGCACACTGTCTACAATGAAAAGAGCCTCATTCAGACTTTATGTGAATGAGTAATCTGAAATCCAGAAAACACTTTTATTTCCTTTGTAAAGGCCGCTTTTGGAACAATCCGATACGGTACAGCAGGGATTCAGCCGGTTACAATGATAAAAGTCTGTTATAACAGAGATGGTTTTAGAGAGGAAAAGACGTCTTGGGAGCTGAATGAGTTAACACTGTAGGGTGTAACAGCCAATAGATATAAATGTTACCAGACTCCTGGATGTATATTACTTTGTTACTTTGTTACTCTGTTTGTATCCACTTAAAATGTTCTGGATTGTGAGTTATTTGTTTGACATTTTTTGAGTTTATTCTTGAAAACAAATAAACTGAACCAATGTAGTTTATTTTTCAGCTTTGTTTGTCCGTCAGTAATGAACCAAACAAGTGTGAATGTCTCAGTCTGCAGCCATTCTTTGATGTCCAGATTCTGTTTTAATTCAGTAAAAAAAAAAACAAAAAAACATTTATTGTCTGCGTGAGTATTTTTAAAGGAACATTGTACACAACCATTCTATCTATCTATCTATCTATCTATCTATCTATCTATCTATCTATCTATCTATCTATCTATCTATCTATCTATCACATGGGATGCTGGGTGTTTCTTTTACATATTTACAAAATATTGTATTAATCAGAACAAATTTTTTCCAAGAACAACTTGTTTAGCCTTCCCTGTGTCTCGCAGGAATGACTTTTTTGACCTCCTTTACAGGGATCTTGCGATCCTGATTAACCTGTCAGGGCATGCTGTGACAATCACTAATCATGGAGAATGTAAAGTGACTATACAGGCCACATGGTCTAAACGTGACTCCTCCCCCAGTGTAGGCGGTCCTGGGCTGCTGGAGATGTCATTATAGTCATTACTAATTTTCCAGTCAGGAGCAACAAATTTGTTGTTTATGGTCCATTCTTCGAGCCAGCAATGTTCTCTTACCTGGCACAACTTAGTGTCATCAGTAAATATGGAGAGAATAGTTTCCAATCCAACTTCTAAGTCATTAATAAATATGTTAAAAAGGAGAGAATCTAATACTGACCCCTGAGGAACCCCACTTACCTAATACTGAACCCTGAGTAACCCCACTTATCTAATTCTGACCCATGAGGAACTTCACTTACCTAATACTGAACCCTGAGTAACCCCACTTATCTAATTCTGACCCATGAGGAACTTCACTTACCTAATACTGAACCCTGAGTAACCCCACTTACCTAATACTGACCCCTGAGGAACCTCACTTACCTAATACTGAACCCTGATGAACCCCACTTACCTAATACTGACCCCTGAGGAACCCCACTTACCTAATACTGGACCCTGAGTAACCCCACTTACCTAATACTGACCCCTGAGGAACCTCACTTACCTAATACTGAACCCTGATGAACCCCACTTACCTAATACTGACCCCTGAGGAACCCCACTTACCTAATACTGGACCCTGAGTAACCGCACTTACCTAATACTGAACCCTGAGGAACTCCACTTACCTAATACTGACCCCTGAGGAACCCCACTTACCTAATACTGAACCCGAGTAACCCCACTTACCTAATACTGACCCCTGAGGAACCCCACTTATCTAATACTGATCCCCGAGAAACCCCACTTACCTAATACTGACCCCTGAGAAACCCCACTTATCTAATAGTGAGCCCTTAGGAACCCCACTTACCACATTAGTCCAATTGGAGTATGTTCCATTTACCAACAACCCTTTGCATCCTGACTTTTAGCTCTCGATCCATGAGCAGATATTTACTGCAATTCTTGTATCCCTTAGTTTGCTCAATAGTCTCCCATGTGGCACTGTATCAAAAGCCTTTGCAAAATCCAAAAAGACTACATCCACTGAAGACAAACACACCTCTATGATAAAGCACAAAATGGATTCCTGTACTCATAAGTATATTTAGATATTTAGCAGGTTAATTAATTAACCTGGGCTTGTGGGAGGTGCTGGAAGTCCCAATAAATACTCACCTCCTACGCTTACCTCCCTGTATGTGCCAAAATCTCCCTGGCCGTGCTGCACGTTGGTCCTCTTCTGTCCTCGCTCCATGGTCCACTGTCTTTCTCCTTCGTGCCTGCCGCTGCCTCTGCCCTGTCCCACTGGCTCTCCTCTCCCCTCGCCTCTCTCCCACCCGCTGTGCTGTCCTTTGCCTCTCTCCTGCTCCCCGGGCCGTCCCAGACTTCTCTCCAGCTAATTATGCTGCCCTGCCGCCTCTCCTTCTTACTCTCTGCCTTTCCAGCTTCTCTCGTTATGCCCCTTCCTGCGCCGCTGCCTCTCTCCCGCCGCTTACGCCTTTGTGCCGCCTTCCCCCTTTTCCGGCGATGCTCCTTTCTTACCTCTCTGCTCTTTCCCCCGCTTCCGGACTCCTTGGTGCTTCGGTCTCCGTCGGGGAATCCTCAGCTGTCCCCTTTCCCACTCCTCTTGCTTCCGGCGTCCTCCAATTCCACCTGTCCACATCTTCTTTGTAGGCACGCTGCCTGGCACTGCTGTTCTTTGGTGCTCCCACTGCCAACTTTGTTGTGGGCATGCAGGGCTTCTTTCTTCTCAGTTTTCTCCTTGATCCCCTTTTGCCCTCTTGCTGGGGCTCTCCTTGGGCCCCTTGGCTGCAGCTCTCTGGCTATCCTTGGGCCTTTAGCTGAGGCTTTCTGGCCCACCATGAGCTCCCTGTCTGGGGCACGCTGGCCCTCCGAGGGCTCCGTGGCAGGGCTCTCTGGCCCTCCGTCAGCCCCCTGACTGTGGTCCTCTGGCTCTCCTTGGGCCCCCTAGCTGAGGCTCTCTGGCCCACTGTGAGCTCCCTGTCTGAGGCTCGCTGGCCCTCCAAGGGCTCAGTGGCTGGAGCTCTCTGCCCTCCATCGACCTCCTGGCTCTGGCTCTCTGGCCCTAGGTTGGCTCGCTGCCCCTCGCGGGCTCCTTCATATCATAGGCCACGCTCACACTGGAACATGCGCCATGCTTACATAGACACGTCGCAAGCCGCGTTTACCTAGTTTTATCACACTAGTTCTTATGCCACTCTTACCCAGTCTTATTACACAACATCATGCAACGCCCTTACCCAGTCATATTATAAGCCATGCTCACACTGGAACATGCGACATGCTTACCCACTCATATAGTATGCCACGTTTAACCCAGTCTTATCAGGCTACATCATGCCCCACGTGTAACCATTTATATCGCTCTACATCATATGCCACTCTTTCCCAGCCATATCATGTGCCATGCTTAAGTAGTAATATTGCACTATGCCACACACCACGACTACCCAGTCATATTGAGCTATGCCATATGCCAAACTTACCTAGTAAGTCATGCACTGCGTTTACCAGGCTTATCTCACTCACGAACCACATCTGCCTTGCACACCAAGTCAGCCATGTCTTACCTAGTCACGTTACACCATATCATGTGCCACAATTAGCTAGCCTATCGCATTATGCCAGATGCCAAGCTTACCAAGTCAAATAGGCCACCACGTTTACCAGTCTTCGTATCATGTGCCACGCTTACCTAGTCATATCATCTGCCACACTTACCAATTTGCATCACGTGGCGCGTTTACCCGGTCTTATTCCACTATATCACGTACCAAGCTCATTTAATCATATTGCACTATAGCACGAGTTATGCTTATCCAGTCATATTGCATCGTGTCATTTGCCAAGCATACCCAGTCATATCATGTGCCATGCTTACCCGGTCATATCACTTTATATCAATAACCACGCATACCCAGACACATCACACCATACTTTAGTCTTCTCTTACCCAGTCATGTCCCGCTATACCATGCCCTACGATTACACGGTCATGTCGCACTCTACCATGCTCTACGTTTACCCAGTCATGTTGCTCTATTCCATGTTCCACGCTAACTCAGTCATATCTCGCCATATCACGTGCCACGCTTACCTAGTCATATCGCACCGCATTATATGCCTCCCTTACCATACCATACTTTATGTTACTGTAAGCCTCTCTAGTAGTATCTCACCGTATCTTATGCTACACTTGCCTAGTCATATCGAACTGGGCATGTGCCACGCTTACCTAGTTATGTCTCATCTTATATTAATACTCATACCAAGCTACATCACACCGTACCAAACTCCTTTCCTTCCATATCGTACCAAGTCAAGTCCTATCACACCTTATCAAACTACCAACCTCATACTCCTGGCATACCAGGACATATTCCCTGCCTATCGAGCTGCTCCAATCCTTTTTGAACTCCTTGCCACCGTTGCATATCATATCATAACAAACCCTTTGCATACCCTGTCATGCCATAACACTTTGTTCCCCTTGCATGCCAGGCCAATTCATACCGAGTAACACCATGCCATTATAGAACTCCTTGCTTGCCAAGTCATACTATATTGCATCAGATCCTTAGCATTTAATACATCATCCGACTTACCGATTCATGTTATATTGTGCCTCTAGCATGACAAACCTTGTCTTACCTCATCAAGCCCCTATTATATCTTATCACAAGAATACTAAGTCATGTTTAGAGGTAACATACTAGTAACTTTCCAAAATTATACAACTAAATATCATATCCCTGGCATACCCCGGCACTGTACTTACTATTAGCTTATTGACTTTATTTATTGCATCCCTAGTGTACAAAGCCTAAATGTGCCCTATCTAACTAGCGCACCAAGCATTATCATACCATTTTTCTTCCCCTTGCACACCATGCTGTGACGTATCCCCAGTGTATGCAGTCACAACGTACCATTCCCGTAGCCTTTTACAGTATATCCCATTCCTAACCTATAAGTCTGATCATATCGAATCGTACCCATTGCTTACCAAATCACAACGTACTGTATGATCCCCTAGTCGCATCGTACCCCTAGCATACCAAGTAATATCTTACCACATCGAACCCGTCGCATTTAAAGATCCATCATACTTTTTCGCACCATTTGCATACCAGGTCATACCGTACTGCTTCGTACCCCTTGCATACCAAGTCATATCCTATCGTATCGTATCAAGTCCTCCCATTCCACATCATACCCCAAGTCATATATTACCTAATCGTGTTCCTACCATACCGAGCCATGTCATATACATTTGTTGTGCTAGCAAGCTGTTCGTAGCTCCCCTGGCTCGCTTACCTTCTAAACTGGATACCACACGG
Organism: Discoglossus pictus; assembly: GCA_027410445.1. Classification (NCBI taxonomy): domain Eukaryota; kingdom Metazoa; phylum Chordata; class Amphibia; order Anura; family Alytidae; genus Discoglossus; species Discoglossus pictus. The sequence continues at coordinate 766,450 of JAPZIH010000658.1, forward strand.
AAGTTTCTCTAGGGCCTTTTACCCTATTTGCATCTCATAAGCAATCCCCCTGATGTAACTAATTAGTTAGGTTAGAATCCAGAATACATTTCACCTCAAAACTAATTATCAACCACCTATCATCTTTGTACTTTTTGGCCTCTAATCAGAACGACATAGCTAAAATACCATACCTCAAGCTACCTTCACTAGAGAGAAAGCTCCGACTACAACTATATTTTCCTTCTGCTACTTGCAGCACAAACTCAGCCTGGGGATTTTATCACTGTGTCTTTCTTATAATTTTGCTGATGGGGTTAGAGGTCGCAACCACACAAAACAAAACAGAGGAATTAATAGTGTAAGTACATGACTTTGCCATTGTCCCTTATAGGGGCTATTCTGCACCCCCCCCCCCCACTATGACCACCTTAGTCATGCTGTGACCCTCTTTTATTTTAAATATAAACCTGACACAAAAAATAGTAAACCAGATACTGGATTAAATGTCCACTTTATTTAGACAAACTCTCTGGAATATTAGGCATGTGCACAGAGTATCACTATTGGGGCCATCTGCTTGACGAACCCAACCAATGTCACCTGTGCTCCCCGACATCACAGGAGTGATACCAGTATCCTATCTACCTATTAGCCAGCAAGAGCCCCCTCTCTGCCACTAGTGGATTGCCAGTGGTCGTTCCTTCACAATACTCATATAGAGCCAACAAAACCAACTGCCAACTGTTTAATTAAAAAACTGGGAAGATCCCAAAAAGGGGGTCTACTTAGCTACAGACAATACCTGCCTTTGGCCACAGGAATTCCCCTCTACATTGATCTTCATTGAAGGAATGGGCTGCTCGGTATCCGGCTAACGGATCATTAACATGTACATGCGCTTTAGATCAGGAAAATAATAAGAGCAAAAATCTCTATATCACATTTTTTATGTCGGTGGGAGGACCTATCCAAAACCCCCTCCCCGATCCCCTCCCCGAACGGCAGCTGAGCCAATCAGGGGCGTATGAATATGGGGGCTTGGGGGGGGGGGGGGCGGAACACTGGGTCACACCCACAGAGAATCAGAGCGGCAAACAGAATACAGGGCCTGTATTTACCCCAATGTCCTGCAGTGACATCTTGTGGGACAGAATTGGAATTACGTGTCCTTTTCCACAATCCTTTAAAACATGACCAAGTCAAATAGGTAAAATTAGTTAAGGGCAAACCGATCTTCACAAGCACTCCCCCCTTGCGACTCAGCGAAGAGGGGGTGATCTTCCCTTATTGCCCCTGATGAGCGGGCTGATAACCAGTCCTCTTGTTGGGTCAGCCCATCGGCATTCTAGTTGGCACTTCCCTGTCTGCGTTTAATTACAAAGTCCTGTGCCTGGAGCGCAAGACACCACTACAGCAGCCTCCCATTGTCTCCAGCTACTGGGTGAAGCCAGCACAGCGGGTTGTGGTCTGTGACCACCATAAAAGGACATCCGTATACATAGGGTTGGAGCTTTTTGAGGGCCCACACTACCGCCAAGCACAATTTCCCGATGGCTGCGTACGCTACTTCCCAATTTACGGCTCAAGTAATTTACGGCTCAAGTGACCTGGCTGAGGACAGCCCCCAGTCCATTGGTCAAAGCATCTGTGTGAACCAAAAAGGGGCGGGTGTAATCTGGGGTAGCGAGTACTGGTGCTCACACCAAAGCATCCTGCACCGGCAACGAAAAGAAGTTTCACATCGTTTACAAGTGGATTTACCTTAAAAATTAAAGGCTGAGAAACTGCAGAGTGCACTAATTGTGCCCAGGTGAGAGGGGTGTGGCTTGACTGTTAAACTTGGATAAAAGGTTTGGGAGCTGGTTTGGGGTCTGTTTACAAGTGGATTTACCTTACAAGTAAAGGCTGATAAACTGCAGAGTGCACTAATTGTGCCCAGGTGAGAGGGGTGTGGCTTGAGTGTTAAACTAGGAAAAAGGATTTGTGAGCTGGTTTGGGGCCTGTTTACAAGTGGATTTACCTTACAAGTAAAGGCTGATAAATTGCAGAGTGCACTAATTGTGCCCAGGCGAGAAGGCAGAAGTTAATAGAAACCAGAGAAGGGGAACTTGTGAGCTTGCGAACATTTTCAGTATCAAGTGCAATTCTAGTAAAAGCCGAGTTTAAATAAAAGGAGGGCCTTCAAAGAAAAGGGAGGGCAGATTTATAGTGCAAAGGAGGAAAACTTTATATAAATATATTATATTATATTCTTTATTTTTCCCACTGAAATTTCGTAGACAATAATAATAATTATGAGTCAGTCCAGTGGCAACCTTATTCAGTGTACATCCTGTCATATGTATGCAATACTGGAACAGATGATCCAGGGTCCATACCTCTGTGAGAGGTGTGAGCATGTTGCCTCTATGGAAGCTCAAATTGGAGATCTGGAGAGGAGAATTGCAGCACTTAGTGATATTGCTCCACTGGAAAGGGTGTTGATGCTCACTGAGCACAGTTTAGCTGGGCCTAGCATGGAGGGTGGAGCTGGGGCTAGTGAGGATGTCCAGGGAGGCAGCTGGGTTACAGTTACAAGGGGAAGCAGGGGGAACAGGAGGAGGCAGGCTAGTTCTGATTTGCCAGATTGAGTGAAACTGTTGGCGATGTCCATTCAGGAATGGCAATGCCAGATAGAGCTGTTCCCTCTAACAGCCGGGCGAACAGCTCTACTGGAGAAGAGGGAGGGCAGAATAGGCAGAACAGACAGGTTTTGGTTGTAGGGGACTCTATTATTTTGGAAGGTAGACATGGTGACTTGTCACCCAGATCGCAGCAATCGAACAGTTTGCTGTCTCTCGGGTGCTCGGGTTCGTCATGTTGTGGATCGAGTAGACAAATTATTGGGAGGGGCTGGAAATGAACCGGCGGTCTTGGTACATATTGGTACCAATGACAAAGTTAGTGGAAGATGGAGTGTCCTAAAGAATGATTTTAGAGAACTAGGTAATAAGCTGAAGGCAAGGACCTCCAAGGTAGTATTTTCTGAGATACTACCAGTGCCACGTGCTAGCCCAGGGAGGTAGAAGGAGATTAGGGAGGTTAATGCGTGGCTAAAGATGTGGTGCACTAAGGAGGGGTTTGGCTTTTTAGAGCACTGGGATGACTTCTCACTTCGGTACAATCTCTACAGTAGGGATGGATTGCACCTTAATGATGAGGGAGCTTTTGTACTAGGGGATAGGATGGTAGAAAGGCTGGAGGAGTTTTTAAACTAGTAGGTGGGGGGGAGGGACTAGATATAAGTAATGGGGTAAAAAGTGTAGAGGGTATAAGGGATGAATTAACAACTCATAGGGGAGGAGATGGGGGGAGGGGTAGTATAGTCAATATGGAGGTAGTACTTCAAGTTCAGTGGCAGGCACTTCAGAACTGCAGACTCATAACATAAGGTGTATGCTTGCTAATGCCAGAAGCTTGCCAGGAAAAATGGGAGAGTTAGAATTATTAGCAATTAATGAAAGATGGGATTTAATAGGCATTACCGAAACGTGGTGGGATGAATCTCATGACTGGACTGTTAATCTGGATGGTTATAACCTATTTAGGAAAGATAGAGGCAATAGTAAACGAGGAGGAGGGATTTGTCTGTATGTTAAGCCTGAATTTAAGGCTATAGTCAGAGAAGATATTTATGGTGGACCTAGTGATAAAGCTGAATGTTTGTGGGTAGAGTTAAATAGCGGAGCAGCAAATTCCAAAAGAATATTAGTAGGAGTATGCTATAAACCCCCAAATATGGCTGAAAGTGAGGAAATACAATTATTGTTACAGATTGGAAATGCAGCTAAGCACGGGCAAGTTCTAATAATGGGAGATTTTAATTACCCTGAAATAAACTGGATAAATGAGACCAGCAGTTCAGCTAAGGGGGGCAGGTTCTTGAGTACACTCAGGGATCATTATTTGGCCCAGGTTATACAGGAGCCTACTAGAAATGAAGCTATCTTAGATTTACTCATTACAAATAATATTGATATTGTGTCAAATAGGGCAACCTTTGGGAAACAGTGATCACAACACAGTCTCATTTGAGATTGAATTAAAAAAACAACATTTTAAGGGGCCAACAAAAACTCTTAATTTTAAAAGGGCAGATTTTAACGGTCTAAGGGCAGCAATACAAAGTATAGACTGGGACAGAGAACTGATAGGTAAAAACACTGAACATAAATGGACAACATTTAAATCCTTACTAAATATACATATACATCGGCATATACCACGTGGGAATAAAAGTAAAAGGAGTAAATCACAACCCATGTGGCTTAGCAATGATTTAAAGATCAAGATACGGAGTAAAAAACAGGCATTTAAATTATACAAACAAGAGTGGACAGAGACTGCTTTACAGGAATACAAGGAAATCAACAAGTCTTGCAAAAGCGCGATTAGACTGGCTAAAATAGAAAATGAAAAATTTATTGCAAAAGAGAGTAAGACTAACCCTAAAATATTTTTTAAGTATATTAATGGGAAGAAGGCGAGGAAGGAAGCTATAGGAACATTACAATGTGAAACAGGCCGTCTGATAATTAGTGACCAAGAAAAGGCAGATGAGCTAAATAGGTTATTTTCTTCGGTATACACAAGGGAGGTACCAGTGGTTGGGACACTGCGACATAATGGGGCTACACTACCATCACCAAATAATTGGTTAACACAGGAAGTAATCCAAAAGAGGTTGGAAAAAATAAATGTTAATAAAGCCCCGGGTCCTGATGGAATACATCCAAGGGTACTGAGGGAGCTGGGTTCTGTAATAGCCAAACCATTATATTTAATTTTTCAAGATTTACTCAACACAGGGTCTCTACCAGATGACTGGAGAAAAGCTGATGTGATACCTATATTTAAAAAGGGAGCAAGAGCAAATCCGGGGAATTATAGACCAGCGAGCCTCACTTCTGTAGTGGGGAAGCTTTTAGAAGGGTTAATAAGGGATAATATACAAGAATATGTCTATTTGAACAGGATTATAAGTAGGAGTCAACATGGATTTATGAGGGATAGGTCATGTCAAACAAATCTAATTAGTTTCTATGAGGAGGTTAGTAGGAACTTGTATCAAGGCTACTCAGTGGATGTAGTTTTTTTGGATTTTGCAAAGGCTTTTGATACAGTGCCACATGGGAGACTATTGGGCAAACTAAGGGATACAGGAATTGCAGTAAATATCTGCTCATGGATTGAGAGCTGGCTAAATGACAGGAAGCAAAGGGTTGTTGTAAATGGAACATACTCCGATTGGACTAATGTGGTAAGTGGGGTTCCTCAGGGTTCAGTATTAGGTCCTCTCCTTTTTAACATATTTATTAATGACTTAGAGGTAGGATTGGAGTGTGGGGTCTCCATTTTCGCTGATGACACAAAGTTGTGCAAGGTAATTAAATCAGAAAATGATGTGCTTTCCCTCCAAGGGGATTTACATAAAATTGAGGAATGGGCATCTAAATGGCAGATGAGATTTAATACGAATAAATGTAAGGTTATGCATCTGGGAAGGAAAAATAGCCATGCAATTTATAATCTTAATGGAGCAAATCTAGGTGTATCAGATATTGAAAGGGATTTGGGAGCTTGTGGACAACCACCTAGGTAACAGTGCTCAAAGCCAAGCAGCAGCTGCAAAGGCAAATAAAATATTAGCATGTATTAAGAAGGGTATAGAAGCAAGGGAAGCAAATACAGTTCTGCACTATACAAATTTTAGTACGCCCTCATTTGGAATATGGAGGACAATTTTGGGCACCACTTCATAAAAAGGACATTTTAGAGCTGGAAAAGGTACAGAGAAGGGCAACAAAACTAATAAGGGGAATGGAGGGGCTAAGTTATGAAGAAAGACTAACCAAATTAAACTTATTTTCTCTAGAAAAAAGGCGTCTAAGAGGAGATATGATTACCTTATATAAATACATCCAGGGTCAGTATAAAGATTTGTCGAGGGAGCTTTTTGCGCCAAGAGGTTTTCAACTGACAAGAGGACAAAGAAAAGAAAGAAAAGGGTTCTTCACAGTAAGGGTGGTTAATCTGTGGAATTCTCTACCAGAGGAGGTGGTGACAGCGGATTCGATAGATAACTTTAAAAGGGGACTGGATTTATTTCTAATTAAAAAGGGTATTCAGGGTTATCATGGATAATTAGAGAGACAGTAATGATCCAAATTTTTAACATTTTCCCTTTAGACAATTGGCTAAGTCTCGCTTGTTTTTTTTTTTTTTTTTCTATTTGCCTTCCTCTGGACTAATTAATAATAATAAAAAAACATACAAACAAAAAAAAAACATTAAATAATTGATTAATAATTAATTAACAGCTAATGAATTAATAGTTAATCCGCATATTGCAGATCAAAGGAGATCTTAAAAGGTTGAACTTGATGGACTGAAAGTCTTTTTTCAACCTTAAATACTATGGGCCTCATTCAATTGCGATTTGGCCAATTGAATAGGGCTCTAAATAAGCACATAGCATATATTTTTTAAAGTAGTTTTTAGTTAGTGAAAACCTTGCTTTTGGATAGATGTTCACTAACTAAAAACTTATTTAAAAAAAAATGTGTTATGTGCTTATTTAGAGCCCTATTCAATTGGCCACATTGCAATTGAATGAGGGCCTATGTAACTATGCCAGGGTCCACTCCACCATGCGAGGAATCCTTTTCTTGGTTTGGTCTGTCAAGGGCTTTGTGATCTTGCTGTAAAGGACAAATTTACGGTAATACCCTGCCGTGCCCAAGAAAGCAATTACCTTCTTCTTAATTTGAGGGTGAGCCAGGTAGCTAACCCTTGAATCTTAGCTGGCTCCGGTCAGATCTTGCCACCCCCTACCCAGTATCCCAGGTACTGCACCTCAGCTATAGCCCACTGACACTTGTCTGGCCAAATGGTAAGCCCGGCATCCCTAATCCGGTCTAACACCTGCTGGATGTGGCAAGATGTTCGCCCCAGGAAGAGCTAAAGATGGCTATATCCTCTAGGTTCGGCTGGGCATTGGTATGACACCCCGAAGTGCATCACCGTGAACTGGTAGAGCCCTTCTCCGCTCCCTCATTGTCTGCGACACACAATTACGACCCGTGGCACTTAAGAAAAAAATACTCTGCGACCCAAAATTACAACCCGCAGGACTTAGAAAAAAATATACACAAGGTCATAAAACCCACGTAACTGCGCAAACACAAAACCACAAAAACACACTAATAATAAAAAAAAATCACTCACCGAAAGCACAGGGGATAGCCAGGACCTCTAGAAGTGAGGTTGAACGCCAATTTAACCCCAATTTGCCCCGTTTCTCCACTCGAAAATCGCCTAATCGAGAAATAAAATGGACGCTGAGAAAAAAGAAAACAAGGCTCCACGAACCAGGACCCGGAAAAACACTGCTAAACACGTACGAGTGAAAGATGGCGGTTGGTCAGTGGCTCTGTCCAGCTGGATGATGTGGGCCTAGTGTCGCTGGCTGAGCCCTGTGTAGAAGTAGCTGCTTCAGTTCATATGGTGAAAAGACCTGGAAAAGATGGCGGTCGGTGAATCGGTCCAGCACTTTGTCTCCTTCATAAAGCTCATGTCTAACGTGTAACTGTTGCCATGGCAACCCACAACTTTATTTAGGGATTCTCACCCATCAGGGCTGTCGTCAAAGGATAATATAATAATGATAATAAAAGCACATCATGTCCACCCTCTGCTACCCCCTGCTGGTGACATGTAGTCAGCACACAGATCAGTGATACCCGGTGGTATTTTTTATTATTATAATTATATTTTTGGACAATAATCCCGTTTATCTTGTCGCCCCTAATACAACAGACAGAACTTTTACCTGATTTTCACGAGAGATTAATAACGAGAAAAACTTCTGTACATTATTATTATTAGCCTTTATTTATAACGCGCCAACATATTCTGTAGCGCTATACAGGGGTTAAGTCAAGAACAAGTTCAAACAGTGCAAAGGATGGAGGGCCCTGTTATTGAGCTTCCAATCAGACACACGCATAAAGCACCTATCGAGATTGAAACTCGCAAACTTACTTCAGATGCCTAGGACTCTGCCCTGAAGAGCTTGCAATTTATGGAGTGATCCTACAAGTCAATAAGACCAGAGAGCTCCCAAGATGATGCTTACGTTAATAGATCAATAAGCTGAGGGAGGGTGTGAGGGAGGGTGGGTGTTTGCACCGTGTGCACCGCTGTGCAGCACAACACTGCATGGAGTGATAAATATGGTGATGAACCTGTTAACCCTTCTATTGTCAGAGAGGCGTGCAATGAATTGCTTGGAGTTTGTCCCAAAAAGAGTGCAACTAAGACTGAGACTGTAAGCATGTCCTTTCCATTAGTACACCGGTCCTGGTAGGGACTGAGCCCATAAACATGTCCTTTCCATTAGTACACTGGTCCTGGTAGGGACTGAGCCCATAAACATGTCCTTTCCATTAGTACACTGGTCCTGGTAGGGACTGAGCCCATAAACATGTCCTTTCCATTAGTACACCGGTCCTGGTAGGGACTGAGCCCATGAACATGTCCTTTCCATTAGTACACCGGTCCTGGTAGGGACTGAGCCCATAAACATGTCCTTTCCATTAGTACACCGGTCCTGGTAGGGACTGAGCCCATAAACATGTCCTTTCCATTAGTACACCGGTCCTGGTAGGGACTGAGCCCATGAATATGTCCTTTCCATTAGTACACCGGTCCTGGTAGGGACTGAGCCCATAAACATGTCCTTTCCATTAGTACACTGATCCTAGTAGGGATTGAGCCCATAAACATGTCCTTTCCATTAGTACACTGATCCTATTAGGACTGAGCCCATAACCATGTCCTTTCCATTAGTACACTGATCCTATTAGGACTGAGCCCATAACCATGTCCTTTCCATTAGTACACTGATCCTAGTAGGGACTGAGCCCATAAACATGTCCTTTCGATTAGTACACTGATCCTAGTAGGACTGAGCCCATAAACAAGTCCTTTCCATTAGTACACTGATCCTAGTAGGACTGAGCCCATAAACATGTCCTTTCCATTAGTACACTGGTCCTAGTAGGATTGAGCCCATAAACATGTCCTTTCCATTAGTACACTGATCCTAGTAGGACTGAGCCCATAAACATGTCCTTTCCATTAGTACACTGGTCCTAGTAGGATTGAGCCCATAAACATGTCCTTTCCATTAGTACACTGATCCTAGTAGGACTGAGCCCATAAACATGTCTTTCCATTAGTACACTGGTCCTAGTAGGATTGAGCCCATAAACATGTCCTTTCCATTAGTACACTGATCCTAGTAGGACTGAGCCCATAAACATGTCCTTTCCATTAGTACACTGGTCCTAGTAGGATTGAGCCCATAAACATGTCCTTTCCATTAGTACACTGGTCCTAGTAGGGACTGAGCCCATAAACATGTCCTTTCCATTAGTACACTGATCCTAGTAGGGACTGAGCCCATAAACATGTCCTTTCCATTAGTACACTGATCCTAGTAGGGCTGTTACTTTTCTAGCTCTGCACTGAAGAGGTTAAACACCAAGGGCTTCCCCTAATTAGTCCTAGTAATTAGTCTCTGGTAATTAGTCCTGCCCACCTGATATAAGCCGTGAGCCTCACCCCCCTCAGGTGAGTGAAGGAGTATCAGAGTCATGGCGGGGTTAGTGTATCCTCAGTATCCCATGTACCCCAGTTATGGTGCCCCCTACAGGCCCCACCCCCCATTCTACAGGCCCAGGCAGCAGTACTGGAAGCCGCCATACAAGGGGGCCCCAGGGCCCACCAAGCCTCTGCTCCCCTTTGACTGTTTGGATAACTACAGGTGGGCTCAGCTGAAGGCTTTGTTAGCCCAGCTAGGCCCAGAGTTGGGTTTGGGGCGTTACTACACCCGGGAGGTGGGCGTGCAGGTGAACCCCAGGGTGGATGTATCTGTGCAGTGTTCTCTGGGGCCCCGGACCCTCAGGAGCCGCAAGGGAGGGCCCTTCCTGTGCCATGCTGTGCCAGGACAACATGCCGGCCTAGGCATCATTACTCCGGTGCGCTTCCCGCGCTCTATAGCCGTGTACTCCAGGCTGTCGGACAGGAGGCTCTTCACGTTACCCTCGGTGACCCAGGGCGAGGACAAGGAGACCGAAACAGAGGCTCAGGATGTAGGAGACCCCCTGAAGGGAGAAGAGGGGCCTGAGGGGCCCAAGAGACCCACCTTCCAGGTGAGACATGGCGATGTCTAGAACAAGGGTAGTAATGCATGAACATGACCTGTATTGTAGGTAGGGTTTAAAGGGATAGTACTAGGCCTATAATATACCTGAGTATCTACCTGGAAGTACTCTATTTTATTAAGACTCTAGAATCAAATAGTCCCTGTATGGGTCTACCCACTGCAGCATGTGCAGACACACTCTGTAGGGCTTGCTGTCTCATATTAACCAATTGGTGACCTCTCTCAGCAATGTGCTGCTGAGATGTGGTCCCTGATAGGCTAGGCCATTATACTCCACATCAAGCCATACAGTCTGTGTCTGCATATGCTGCAGTCGGTAGACCCATACGGGACTTTTTTAATTCACTAATTTTTTATGTCTCTCAGGATATTCCTGCTGGGGATCGGTGCTGATAGAAGCCAAAGAGTCCTGATTGGGGGGGGCCCCCTGTATATCATGGTGACCCCGCCCTTATAGCAGAGTCTTATCTATGTACACTCCAGGTGTGGTCTTGTAATGAGACTCCTTGGAGGTGTTGTCTGCTCCTTTATTAATGCGTTTCTCTTGGGTGCTGTAGTTTAACTTCTATCTGTCTCACACTTGTAATGTGGGTGTTTGGGCCCAGGCCTAAGCCTCTAGTGGGGGAGCTGGTGGTAGGTGGACCCGGCACGGATACACTACACAAATAACCATGGCCCTGTGTGTCTTATCCTGTACCATATCTGCCAGGAGGCTGCTCATGTAACTACTACTCTATAGATGACCTGATGTGACCCCCATAACCAGACCTCACACTGAGCTGTACCCCAGGAAGTCCTAGCTGTGACCCCCCATAACCAGACCTCACACTGACCTGTACCCCATGAAGTCCTAGCTGTGACCCCCCCCCCCCATAACCAGACCTCACACTGAGCTGTACCCCAGGAAGTCCTAGCTGTGACCCCCCATAACCAGACCTCACACTGACCTGTACCCCATGAAGTCCTAGCTGTGACCCCCCCCCCCCCATAACAGACCTCACACTGACCTGTACCCCAGGAAGTCCTAGCTGTGACCCCCCCCCCCCCCCCCCCCCCAGAACCATACCTCACACTGAGCTGTACCCATGGTTTCTGTGTGAACAGACAAGGCAATACGATTCTGTTAAATGCCAATGGCTCCCCCTGTGTACAGTGTTGAAACTAAATCATGGCCTGTCTGTCGGGTTCTGAGGACAGATTTGAGACTCTGCTCTTATCCCTGAATGCTCATTAGTTTACAGTGGCATAGAAAGTAGCGTCCGAGGTTAGAAAAGAAATGTAAAGAATGGCGTCTGTTTAAAATATAAAAGTTGTATGTAGTCCTCTTCCTAAATCCTCTTGTACATTAAATGGACATGCCAGGTCCTCATGTTACTAGGTGTATCTATTTACTGATGTGCTTATAAACAATGTATTTACTGCCAAATAGTCCCTGCATGGGTCTGCCCTCTGCAGAGTATGCGGGGTGGGCGTGCTGTGTAGTATCGGACCAGGTCTCCTCTGCATGTTGACAAGATGGTCACTAATTGGTTAGCGTGAGACATGGCACATCCAGACCTGCAGAGTCTGTGTCTGCATATGCTGCAGAGGGTAGACACAAAATGGCACAATTTGCCTGATTTTTAGGCAGTAAATACAGAGCTTATAATCCCTTCCTAATAAAGTACATTTTAGTAAATGGATACCCGGGATATTATATACCTAGTAACACCCAGCGATCTGCTATGTCCCTTTATGTCTGGTCATTCTAATGACCATATAGTGACCAGTGTCCTTCTGATCATTGCAGTTCCTTGAACAGAAGTACGGGTTCTTCCACTGCCGGGGGTGCCAGGTGCGATGGGAGAGCGCATACGTTTGGTGCATCTCTGGGACCAACAAGGTAGGTGACCATCACATGTGGGCGCCCTGTGCAGGGGTGGATACAACAACCGCCCCATATGTAAGAAATGGAACTGAAAGGTTATATAGATATATTTGTAGTTCCTTCGTTCTATCTTACTCAGGCTGGGCCACTTCTACTAAGCAGTGTAGTAACAAGAACATGGCACCCTAGGGAGCTTAATCCCATGTGGGTGCATTGCTGGGCGTCATTGAGATGATTAGGGAATCTTGGGGTACATCAGAGCACTAGTCTTATACTCCCTGAGGAATATTTCCGTGTCTATTAAACTAGACCAGTGATGACCCTGCTCCTTGACACTGACCTTGGTGTATCTTCTCAGGTTTACTTCAAGCAGTTCTGCCATAAATGCAAGAACTCCTTCAACCCGTACTATGTGGAGTCTATTGAGTGCAAGGTAAGTGTGGCCTGAGATGGTCATTGTGGGGTCTACACTGGAGGGCCTTGTTTTTTTTTTTTTTTTTTTCTTCTTCTTCTTCTTCTCTGAAGGTGTTTTAGTACTTATCTTTTCTACCATCGACTACAGGCCAAAACTGACTGGTTTAACTGGTCTTATTAAACATTCACTGACCACACACACCTGAGACTACTGCTATTCCATTCTAACTGGCCCACCCCAAACTCCAGTCCTCCTGAGGGTCCCTGCCAGCCTTCTCTAACTCGCCCAATACCCCCTCTGCCAGTTCCTACACTGGCTCCCCTCTTACAAAACCTTAATCCCACCTCTATCAGCTCTAGTTTCCAAACTACCCTCTAACAATACCTCCTCACATGGTCACCTTCTTAGATCAGACTCCATTCTCTACCTTGCTCTGTCTCTTCCTCCTCATCCAAATATTCTGCTTTGGATAAGCCCCCACCTCCATGCTTAACTGGATTATCCACGTCTTTAATAGATATCACCCTTATTTTGCACCTCCATTAATCCATCCAGCAGCCCCTCCATGTTCGTCCCATCACCTCTCACATGAGACGAGGTCCCGGCTCTGCTAGCGTGCTTACAATGTGCTTGGCCTCCTCTGCCTAATAAGATGTCTCTCCATCGTACTCCTAGACCTACAGAATCGGCTGGTGCTCTAAAAATAAAACCTTGAGTAACACTCTGGCCGTACAACTAGCTAAGCAAACACATGTTACGAGTTGGCAAGCCTTCCATATTATGTTTCTGGTGGACAAGCTTGCTGCTCCTACCACTGTTGTGCTTTCCATAAGTCCTAGCTTATGCTTTGAAGGTTTGTTACCTGGTAAGTAATCAGGACCCTCATGTATTTATGGTTTAGGGGTACAATGATCTTTGACCTTGCATTTCTATTGGTAATTGACCTTCACACTGTGTGTCCTTGCAGTCCTGCCTGAAGGCTTGGTGCTCGTGTCCTGAGAGGAGGCACATTGACCTCAAGAGACCCCACTGCCAGGAGCTTTGTGGCCGTTGCAAGGGGCAGAGACTGTCCTGTGACAAGACCTACAGCTTCAAGTACATCATCTGAGGCCTCATGGATGTTGTGATGAAATCCTGGCTTTGAATATTCACTTTATTTGTACTTTTTTCTCGTATCAGGACTTTTCTTTTGTAAATAAAATAATGAATTTTTTCTTTTTTTGTGGAAATTGTAACAAATGTATTGACTGCTCACAAATTGCAAATGGAGTAATCGGTGCTTTGCAGCAATGGAATATTTAAGAGTATCTGTCCTGAGGTCTAATCCCAAACTGCGTCATAATGTGACATAAGGCACCCGTGCAATGGTTTTATTAAATCACAATCACCGCAGATCCTCGGGGTTTGCAGAATCTGTATCACTGTCTGTCCACGCTGTTTCTGTTGTGTGTTTGCAGTATGGCAGGGACACAGCAATAACGAAAATAAACTGTATATACAAACTGTGTGTCGTGCTTTGTATCTAATGAACATATCTAAGATATAGGCATTATATTAGGGGGACACTAACCAAGGATCCCAGATTGCCTGAAATTGGGGTACGCTGTCCAAAATGATGTGGGTTAATCTCTCATTGATAAGCAAATAATTGCTCTTTCTAATTATCTCCTGAAAATTTAGAGTCCATGTTTTCCATCAAGGGTGAAACCACCTTTTGAAAAAGTGTGGAGGCTAATTGGGCTAGCTGTTTCCATATGTTCTGTATAATTGGACATGACCACCAGATATGAATATGATCCCTCCACTTGTTGGCAACCCCTAAAGCCTTTATTGCGCTCATGCGGCTTAAATTTCTGCAGTACGTTGGGCGTGCAATAAGATCTGTTCAATACTTTGATAGACGTCTCTAAAAGAGTTGAGTTAATAGATTGGAACAGGATTCCATCCATGTCTTCCAGTTCCACTCTACCCCAAATCCTTTTCCCATTGTGTCAAAAATGTGGGTTTCTGACTGCTGGTAGATTCAAGAAAAGTGTTATACAATGAACTCAGACAAGAGTCAAGAGGGAGATGTTTACAAATAACACATGGCCAGGAGGCCCTGGGAGGTCCCAGTTCTCTCAAAGTCTTACTGGCCCAACTTCTGATTTTTTAATTATAAAATCCCGTAACGGGCAAGTCATGGGTAGTGCAGAACTGGTCATAGGTTAGCAATGTATCATTGAAAACCCAGTTCAGTATTTGGTCAAGGTTTCTAGAGGTCCACCAGAATTTAGAGATGGTTTTTGAGTCAGCGAGAATTTGTGGGAAAGACATAACTGACATTAGGGGAGACCAACCCGAGCTAAGTCGATGCCTAGAGTTGGCCCAAGCATGAAGTTAGGGAGATCATAGGGTTTTGATGAGTCAGGAAAGGGGATAAATGCTTTGGGAATCCAAATCAACTTGTCCCAACTGTGTGGGGGGACATTTGCTGGTCTTCCAAGAATACCCAGGATGGTTGGTGTGTTGCAGTTGGGCAGCCTTAAGATAAAGCCTCAAGTTTGGGCACTCAAGTCCGCCTCTATTTTTATGCCTAAACATCACCTGCTTGGAGATACAAGGACATTTATTACCCCATATAAACTGAAATCTGTTATTCTGAAATGTATCCAGGAACTTAATTGAGAATAGGATGGGAAGGGTCCTAAATAGATACAAAAGCTTAGGCATGATAATCATTTTTGTAGCAGCTATACGGCCCATCCATGATATTTGAAAGCTCACCCACCTCTGCATGTCTTCAGTCAGATTTGTATAAGGGGGGAAGTTTGCCTTGTATAAGTCTGCAAATTTGGAAGTGCGTTTTACACCCAGGTATTTTATAAACTGTGTGGACCAGCTGAAATTATGAGATTTGAGGGTGTCCATCTCAATTTGCGACATACCCATCCCCAATTCTTCAGTTTTCTCCACATACAGTTTGAAGCCTGACATCTTGCTAAACTCCTTTATAGTGAACATAAGTGCTGATATAGAGTTAGAGGGACTGGTCAGGGTGCATAATAAATCATCCGTAAAGAGTGAGCATTTAAAATGCTGCTGGCCTACTTGTACCCCCTGGATGTCAGGGTTAGTTCTAATTGCTTGCGCTAAAGGTTCCATGGCAAGTGCAAATAACAATGGTGAAAGTGGGCACCCTTGCCTAGTCCCTTTTTGAATTCGAATATTAGCTTTGTGTACTCCTGGTAGCTTTAAATGAGCTATTGGGGAGTCGTAGTATCTCTCAAGTAGGTTAATAAAGGATCCCCTGAATCCAAACTTGTCTAGTATTTTAAATAAATCATTCAACCGTGTCAAAAGCCTTCTCAATATCTAGAGCTAAGAGGCATAAGTGTTAGATTTCTGAGCTAGATACTGAATATTTAAGACCCTCCTGACATTGTGCCCAGCCTCTCTGAAGAGGATAAACCCTCTTTGATCCTTATGAATGAAATCTGGTAAAAATGTAGAGATGCGATTGGCCATAATTTTGGCTAAAACCTTAACATCCCCATTGATCCAGGAAATGGGGCAATTAATTTTTAATCTCTAAATTGTCCTTACCCTCTTTTGGAAAGACTACCAAAGTGGCCTGATTTAATTCAGGGGGCATTGGTTCCCCATTTACAATTGGATTAAATAAGGGCGTTCGATGAGGAGTGAGCAGGGGCTCAAATTTTTTATAGTACAAATTAGTGCAATCGGTTGGCCCCGGAGATTTGCCCAATTTAAGACCTAAAATGGCTGATTTAACTTCCTCTTGGGATACGTTCAAGTTGTCCAAGTGGTAGTCCGATACTATGGGAAGATCTTGCAAGCTAAGAAAGGAGTCAATGTCTGATTCACTACAATGAGATTGGGAAGAGTATATGGTTTGGTAAAAATTTTGAAACGTTTTTTGGATGTCATTAGGGCTATAGGAATTTTAGCCATCTGACATTCTAATATGAGTGGTTCTAAATTGGGAGAATTTATTATTAAGTCTTCTAGCTAGCATAGTATCACGTTTGTTAGCCTTCCAATAGTATAGATGTTTCATCTTTCTCATCGCCCGTTCAGCGCGATGCGACAGTATGCCATCTAGTTCTAGTCTTGTCTATCAACTTGCGTCCCTTAAGGGAGGGTTTCTGTTAGTTTATGTCTTCTAGTCTCTTTAGTGTCCTTGTTAGATCTGCCTCCTTTTGCTTAAGAATTTTTCTTTGGGTTGAGGCCAGCTTGATACAAGTTCCCCTGATAAAGGCCTTATGAGCAACCCAGATCCAGCCTGCTCCAGTTTCAGGAGAGGAATTGGTCTCGAAAAATAGATTTATGTCCTTGGCAATTGATTCCACGCTGCTCGGGTTAGACAATAAAAATGTGTTTATTTTCCAGGTATAGGGGGTTGCATATTAGGGCCCAACCCTAGCTCAATGAGTACCAGGGCGTGATCCGACCAGGGGCAGGGAACAATCTCAGACTTCAAGATAGAATCATATAGGGAGGAGCCCACAAGAAGGGTATCATTCCTTAATTTGTTTGGTTTTGTTGGGAAATCTGTTGTTACCCTCTTTGTCAACAAGGGTATACTCTAACTGAAACAGGACATTTTTATGTAAAAGAATTGCACAGCCACTCGATCGTGGCTTCTGTCCTAGCCGATAAATCCAGGTGTTGACTAGGCTCTTTGGGATTCCCTTCCTGGTCCGAGTATTCTGAGTGTTCAGAGATAGAGTCCCCTGGAGACTAGCGACAGCGGCTTTTGGTGGGAAATGCTCTTGTATACCTTTCGCAGGAGTTACCCGTTTAGGTTTTGGCATCTGTGCTCATACAAGTGTTTTGCAGAGTCTTGCAAAATTGCCAAACGCTATTAAAGGAAGATGGTACGAGAGTCTGTAGATAGAATAGGTCAACGTATGTCGCTGCTCTATGTTAGATGTCGGTGGTGTGTCCAGTTGTTTGTTATTCATGTATAGCCAGAGTTTGTCTGTAGTACTCTGTGTGGCCACCAAGTGGCGATATAGATGTAGAGATGCAAGCTGCTCAAAATAGTCCATGTATTTGCCCATGCAGACAAGGTGTTCTTACACCAGGATTTCACAGAGTCCTGCCAAATGGGAGGCTGTAAGGATATACTTGAATAAAAATAGAAATAATGTCCAATGGAGCATATGGGAGCACTCTCAGTTGCAAAGAAGACAAGATAAACTTTGTCCCTCTGATAGTTAAACACAATAGTGCCACTGAATCTTACATGAGTATCCGTTGAAAGATATTTATTGCGAAGTAATAGCTGTATGGAGTGTTATAGAGTAATTTCCAGGCACTTGTCTGATATAGAGACTCTGGGAGATTAGTAAGCCCTTTGTATAAAATTATTGCCACAATGTCAGTTTGGTGAAGCTCTGGGGGGCTCCCAGGAGGTCTAGGGCTTCAGAGTGGTGGCTCTGTTGGAACAGTAGAAATTAAAATATAAAATATGGTTTAACTGGCCCTTCTGTGTAATATAAATAGCAGGAGAGATGTGTGCTGCAGTACAGGGAGGTACCACCAATCTTCAAAAGATGGCGATCCATACCTCGTGGGCCCTCTATGTATCTTTTCCTGAGAGCCACTGAAGAAGAGCCTCTCAACGATGCACCCTAGCTGGGGCAAGGATCAATGAGGTCCCTTATTACAGGGTGTACCTGTAAGCCCTCGCGTGAGGATACCTAAGATGGCCACCGTTCGCAGGCTTTCTCTCTCTGCCTGCTTTTCCCTCCAGAAGCACTGTCCCAGTCCTTGTTGCTTCTGGACTTTCCGGTGGGAACCAGCCGCCACCGGAGGTCTCTTTGGGTTCTCCAAGGGCCCCCAGAATACAGGTCTGCTGCGGGTAGGCTCTGATGCAGTTACAGGCCTTCTCCCCACAAAATGGCGGCCATCCACAAGCAGGGCCTCCTCCTCTCTCACCTCCCGATCTCCCGGGCCGGAAGCCCCATGGCCTCTCCCTCCGATGATCACCACTTCAGACTGCCCTTCTCCAGCTCCAGGGCAGGCCGACAAGGTGAGTCTGTCTCTGCAGAGAAACTCCCCGACTGGGAGTACACGTCTCTGACCTTAGAGTGGCTGGCAGTTGTCCCAGGTTGCTCTGTACCAGATTTTGGGTTTAGGGAGTCCAGCGGGGGATCAGGATTACCTCCCCTTCTATTCCCAGATGTTTTGGGGCAAATCTGGTTACACGAATATAAGCCCAAAAAACAACTTTCTGTTCGGAGCTCAGCCAAACACGTCCGTCTTTGTTGGACACAAGCTCCACCCCCCAAATTTGATTATTTTTGTATTATTATTATTATACTTCCCCATTCTATCTCTCCATGCCATCCCATTGCCCAGATTCCCAAATAGACTAATAACAGCATTATTTAAATTGATGATCAGCGACGGAATCCCCTAAACTACGCACAGTGATGTCCTGACTTAAAACAGCACCATTGTGGGATGTCACCTGAGATTGCTTGAGAAGACACAGTGTACTATATTGGGACAGTCACCAATGGCATGTTGAGTTCCACAGGGATCACAATTTATCTCCATGTTTGCTGTGCCATATGTGATGGCTTAGACCCGGGTGCCTCATTATATCATGGCGGTGTTAATGAGTTTATCATTTAGGTCAAGTACCATTTGATCCAGTAACATTGTCTTGAGTATCTCCTTGTGTGCATGAATGCCAACAGGCTGAAAATAAACCCTGATAAGACTTAGGTCCTCTTAGTGGGGGGACATTATCATGTGAAGCCAAAACTAAAGTATGGGCTGATGATTGGCCTAGAATATGGAGGAGTACAGATACATCAATCATTGTGGGATTTGATTATGGATTAACACCTAAACATCAAGTGTCCTTGGCAATCAGGGCCTTTTTCTTCCATCTCAAATATAGCAAATATTAAGTACTTGAGTCCTTCAGAAGATATGGCTACTCTGGTCCACATCTTTGTGAAATCCTGGCAATGTACTATTCCTAGGACTTCCAGTTAAGCAGTTAGAAGCCTAAGGATGGTGTTAAATGCTTCAGTCAGTGAATTAACTAACCCTAATAGGTTATTTCTATGGACACGATAACCCACTTTGAGAGCGGCCTCTTTTAGCTCACTTGTGTCTGGTCACAACACAATAGAGTAATCCAGTCCGAAATACCAAACAATTCTACCCTAAACAGGAGAAACCGCAAACCCCAGACGTACATTACGACCTTGGTTGGGCCTCATCATTGAGGTGCAGCTGAACTTCCTTAAGGAACAGTAAGCAAGGAGTCCACGTCTGAAGACCCTAAGCAAGACTAGGTCCTAAGGGTCATTTGCATAAGCAAAAAAAAAACATTTTTTTGTTTCTAATGCAAATGACCCTTAAAATTTAAATTGTAAAATAATTAAAAAAACAATGTGTATTTTTTTGTATACTTATTGTTATTGAATAAAATAATATGACATAAAAACATTATCACACATATTGTGTACAGCTCCATATTTCTAACACATATTACTTCTCTAGATTCTACATTTTCAAGATCGGTGTCTTAAATTTTGACAACTGTTGTCATTCTCAGTGTCTGCAGTAAACAGCATGATGTTTGTACCCGTAAGTCAGAGCTCAAGTGTTATCCAGGAGCGGCGGAGGAGGCGGAGGCGCGTTGCCTGGCACAGTCTCTTACACTCTCCAGCCCTGGTATCCCCTCCATGCTGGAAGTTCAAAAGGCAGAAGCCACGCCGACCTACCTGGTTGTCTCAGGGGCTCTCATTGGCTGTGTTTATAGTATGTGTATATATGTTTCCTTTGCTATGTTGTGTTTATTCCCCATATATGTATTTACCTGATGATGTCAGATGATGTCTCCACTCTCTCTGCATGCTTTGCAATATTTACCTTGCGAGTTTCAATCCCCAGTGTAGTTTACGGGCCTTGTGATGTGCGTCTTTGGTGCTCATCACGAGCCTTGCAATGAGCACTCATTGCAGACGTTGTGCAGATTTGCTCTTGCTCCCTTCTTAAATATAGGTATCACATCAGCTTTTCTCCAGTCTTCCGGTAGAGACCCTGTGTTGAGTGAATCTTCAAAAAATGTATATAATGGTTTGGCTATTACAGAACCCAGCTCCCTCAGTACCCTTGGATGTATTCCATCAGGACCTGGGGCTTTATTAATATTTATTTTCTCCAACCTCTTTTGGATTACTTCCTGTGTTAACCAATTATTTGGCGAAGGTAGTGTAGCCCCATTATGTTGCCGTGTCCCAACCACTGGTACCTCCCTTGTGTATACCGAAGAAAAGAACCTATTGAGCTCATCTGCCTTTTCCTGGTCACTAATTATCATACGGCCTGTGTCACATTGTAATGTTCCTATAGCTTCCTTCCTGGCCTTCTTCCCATTAATATATTTATACACATATTTAGTGTTAGTCTTACTCTCCTTTACATATAAGAAATGAGACTGTGTTGTGATCACTGTTTCCCAAAAGTTGCCCTATTTCAACGTTTGATACTATATCCATATTATTTGTGATAACTAAATCCAAGATGACCTCATTTCTAGTGGGCCAGATAATGATCCCTGAGTGTACTCAAGTACCTGCTCCCTTTACCCGTACTGAAGGTCTCATTTATCTAGTTTATTTCAGGGTAATTAAAACCTCCCATTATTAGAACTTGCCCGTGCTTAGCTAAATTTCCAATCTGTAATAATAATTGTATCTCCTCACTTTCAATTATATTTGGGGGTTTATAGCATACTCCTACTAATATTCTTTTAGAATTTGCTCCTCCACTATTTAACTTTACCGCTAGTTCCACCATAAATATCTTCTCTGACTATAGGCTTACATTCAGGCTTAACATACAGACAAATCCCTCCTCCTTGTTTACCATTGCCCCTATCTTTCCTAAATAGGTTATAACCATCCAGATTAACAGTCCAGTCATGAGATTCATCCCACCACGTTTCGGTAATGCCTATTAAATCCCATTTTTCATTAACTGACAATAATTTTAACTCTCCCAGTTTTCCTGGCAAGCTTCTGGCATTAGCAAGCATACACCTTATGTTATGAGTCTGTAGTTCTGAAGTGCCTGCCACTGTACTTGAATTACTTAGTACTACCTCACTATTGACAATACTAACCCTCCCCCATTTACTCCCACATAAGCAGTTAATTAATTCCCTACCCCCTCTGAATGTACTACCCCATTATTTCTATCTAGTCCCTCCCCCCACCTACTAGTTTAAACACTCGCCCAGCCATTCTACCACTTTTTATCCTAGCACAGAAGCTCCCTCATCATTAAGGTGCAATCAGGCCCGTATTTACCTATGGGCTGAATGGGCTATAGCCCAGGGCGGCACTTTTTTAGGGCGGTAAATTGCTGCCCTAATGAAACAAATACTCCATAGCCCGCCCCCACCTGGAAAGAGGAGCTAGGAGGAGGAGCAGGAAGTGATGTAATCCCCTTGTCATACATAACAGCTTCCTCTCCCATGTAAGGGGCGGGCTGAGCAGCGCAGGGGAATATCCTGTCAGTGCTTACAGCACAAGTGGTTACTAGGCCGGCAGCGGCTCCTCCCTCAGCTCCTCTGCTTCTCCGGTCAGTGAAGTGGAGGCAACCTGGGCCTACACGCGAGGCAGGTACATTACCTCTTTATTAAACTATCCTCCATCTTAGATAAACTGATTTATTTAATTCATGACACCAGTGCCAGTGTATATGTGTGTGTATTAGTGCGTTGTCTGTGTCAGTGTGTGTATATGTGCGTGTATTAGTGCGTTGTCTGTGTCAGTGTGTATATGTGTGTGTATTAGTGTGTTGTCTGTGTCAATGTGTGTATATGTGTGTGTATTAGTGCGTTGTCTGTGTCAGTGTGTGTATATGTGCGTGTATTAGTGCGTTGTCTGTGTCAGTGTGTGTATATGTGTGTGTATTAGTGTGTTGCCTGTGTCAGTGTGTGTATATGTGTGTATTAGTGCGTTGTCTGTGTCAGTGTATGTATATGTGTGTGTATTAGTGTGTTGTCTGTGTCAGTGTGTGTATATGTGCGTGTATTAGTGCGTTGTCTGTGTCAGTGTGTGTATATGTGCGTGTATTAGTGCGTTGTCTGTGTCAGTGTGTATATGTGTGTGTATTAGTGTGTTGTCTGTGTCAATGTGTGTATATGTGTGTGTATTAGTGCGTTGTCTGTGTCAGTGTGTGTATATGTGCGTGTATTAGTGCGTTGTCTGTGTCAGTGTGTGTATATGTGTGTGTATTAGTGCGTTGTCTGTGTCAGTGTGTATATGTGTGTGTATTAGTGCGTTGTCTGTGTCAGTGTGTGTATATGTGTGTGTATTAGTGTGTTGTCTGTGTCAGTGTGTGTATATGTGTGTGTATTAGTGCGTTGTCTGTGTCAGTGTGTGTATATGTGCGTGTATTAGTGCGTTGTCTGTGTCAGTGTGTATATGTGTGTGTATTAGTGTGTTGTCTGTGTCAGTGTGTGTATATGTGCGTGTATTAGTGCGTTGTCTGTGTCAGTGTGTGTATATGTGCGTGTATTAGTGCGTTGTCTGTGTCAGTGTGTGTATATGTGCGTGTATTAGTGCGTTGTCTGTGTCAGTGTGTATATGTGTGTGTATTAGTGTGTTGTCTGTGTCAGTGTGTGTATATGTGCGTGTATTAGTGCGTTGTCTGTGTCAGTGTGTGTATATATGTGTGTGTGTATTAGTGCGTTGTCTGTGTCAGTGTGTATATGTGTGTGTATTAGTGTGTTGTCTGTGTCAATGTGTGTGTATTAGTGCGTTGTCTGTGTCAGTGTGTGTATATGTGTGTGTGTATTAGTGTGTTGTCTGTGTCAGTGTGTATATGTGTGTGTATTAGTGCGTTGTCTGTGTCAGTGTGTGTATATGTGTGTGTATTAGTGCGTTGTCTGTGTCAGTGTGTATATGTGTGTGTATTAGTGTGTTGTCTGTGTCAATGTGTGTATATGTGTGTGTGTTAGTGCGTTGTCTGTGTCAATGTGTGTATATTTGTGTATTAGTGTGTTGCCTGTGTCAGTGTGTGTATATGTGCGTGTATTAGTGCGTTGTCTGTGTCAGTGTGTATATGTGTGTGTATTAGTGTGTTGTCTGTGTCAATGTGTGTATATGTGCGTGTATTAGTGCGTTGTCTGTGTCAGTGTGTGTATATGTGCGTGTATTAGTGCGTTGTCTGTGTCAGTGTGTATATGTGTGTGTATTAGTGTGTTGTCTGTGTCAGTGTGTGTATATGTGCGTGTATTAGTGCGTTGTCTGTGTCAGTGTGTGTATATGTGCGTGTATTAGTGCGTTGTCTGTGTCAGTGTGTGTATATGTGCGTGTATTAGTGCGTTGTCTGTGTCAGTGTGTATATGTGTGTGTATTAGTGTGTTGTCTGTGTCAGTGTGTGTATATGTGCGTGTATTAGTGCGTTGTCTGTGTCAGTGTGTGTATATGTGCGTGTATTAGTGCGTTGTCTGTGTCAGTGTGTATATGTGTGTGTATTAGTGTGTTGTCTGTGTCAGTGTGTGTATATGTGTGTGTATTAGTGTGTTGTCTGTGTCAGTGTGTGTATATGTGCGTGTATTAGTGCGTTGTCTGTGTCAATGTATGTATATGTGTGTGTATTAGTGCGTTGTCTGTGTCAGTGTGTGTATATGTGCGTGTATTAGTGCGTTGTCTATGTCAGTGTGTGTATATGTGCTTGTATTAGTGCGTTGTCTGTGTCAGTGTGTATATGTGTGTGTATTAGTGTGTTGTCTGTGTCAGTGTGTGTATATGTGCGTTGTCTGTGTCAGTGTGTGTATATATGTGTGTGTGTATTAGTGCGTTGTCTGTGTCAGTGTGTATATGTGTGTGTATTAGTGTGTTGTCTGTGTCAGTGTGTGTATATGTGTGTGTATTAGTGCGTTGTCTGTGTCAGTGTGTGTATATGTGTGTGTGTATTAGTGCGTTGTCTGTGTCAGTGTGTATATGTGTGTGTATTAGTGCGTTGTCTGTGTCAGTGTGTATATGTGTGTGTATTAGTGTGTTGTCTGTGTCAGTGTGTGTATATGTGTGTGTATTAGTGTGTTGTCTGTGTCAGTGTGTGTATATGTGTGTGTATTAGTTCGTTGTCTGTGTCAGTGTGTGTATATGTGCGTGTATTAGTGCGTTGTCTGTGTCAGTGTATGTATATGTGTGTGTATTAGTGTGTTGTCTGTGTCAGTGTGTGTATATGTGTGTGTATTAGTTCGTTGTCTGTGTCAGTGTGTGTATATGTGCGTGTATTAGTGCGTTGTCTGTGTCAGTGTGTGTATATGTGTGTGTATTAGTGCGTTGTCTGTGTCAGTGTGTATATGTGTGTGTATTAGTGTGTTGTCTGTGTCAATGTGTGTATATGTGTGTGTATTAGTGCGTTGTCTGTGTCAATGTGTGTATATTTGTGTATTAGTGCGTTGTCTGTGTCAGTGTGTGTATATGTGCGTGTATTAGTGCGTTGTCTGTGTCAGTGTGTATATGTGTGTGTATTAGTGTGTTGTCTGTGTCAATGTGTGTATATGTGTGTGTATTAGTGCGTTGTCTGTGTCAGTGTGTGTATATGTGCGTGTATTAGTGCGTTGTCTGTGTCAGTGTGTGTATATGTGCGTGTATTAGTGCGTTGTCTGTGTCAGTGTGTATATGTGTGTGTATTAGTGTGTTGTCTGTGTCAGTGTGTGTATATGTGCGTGTATTAGTGCGTTGTCTGTGTCAGTGTGTGTATATGTGCGTGTATTAGTGCGTTGTCTGTGTCAGTGTGTGTATATGTGCGTGTATTAGTGCGTTGTCTGTGTCAGTGTGTATATGTGTGTGTATTAGTGTGTTGTCTGTGTCAGTGTGTGTATATGTGCGTGTATTAGTGCGTTGTCTGTGTCAGTGTGTGTATATATGTGTGTGTGTATTAGTGCGTTGTCTGTGTCAGTGTGTATATGTGTGTGTATTAGTGTGTTGTCTGTGTCAATGTGTGTGTATTAGTGCGTTGTCTGTGTCAGTGTGTGTATATGTGTGTGTGTATTAGTGCGTTGTCTGTGTCAGTGTGTATATGTGTGTGTATTAGTGCGTTGTCTGTGTCAGTGTGTATATGTGTGTGTATTAGTGCGTTGTCTGTGTCAGTGTGTGTATATGTGTGTGTATTAGTGCGTTGTCTGTGTCAGTGTGTATATGTGTGTGTATTAGTGTGTTGTCTGTGTCAATGTGTGTATATGTGTGTGTATTAGTGCGTTGTCTGTGTCAGTGTGTGTATATGTGTGTGTGTGTATTAGTGCGTTGTCTGTGTCAGTGTGTGTATATGTGTGTGTATTAGTGCGTTGTCTGTGTCAGTGTATGTATATGTGTGTGTATTAGTGTGTTGTCTGTGTCAGTGTGTGTATATGTGTGTGTATTAGTGTGTTGTCTGTGGCAGTGTGTGTATATGTGTGTGTGTATTAGTGTGTTGTCTGTGGCAGTGTGTGTATATGTGTGTGTATTAGTGTGTTGTCTGTGTCAGTGTGTGTTTATGTGTGTGTATTAGTGTGTTGTCTGTGTCAGTGTGTGTTTATGTGTGTGTATTAGTGCGTTGTCTGTGTCAGTGTGTGTATATGTGCGTGTATTAGTGCGTTGTCTGTGTCAGTGTGTGTATATGTGTGTGTATTAGTGCGTTGTCTGTCAGTGTATGTATATGTGTGTGTATTAGTGTGTTGTCTGTGTCAGTGTGTGTATATGTGTGTGGATTAGTGCGTTGTGTGTGTATTAGTGCGTTGTCTGTGTCAATGTGTGTATTAGTGCGTTGTCTGTGTCAGTGTGTGTATATGTGTGTGTATTAGTGCGTTGTCTGTCAGTGTATGTATATGTGTGTGTATTAGTGTGTTGTCTGTGTCAGTGTGTGTATATGTGTGTGGATTAGTGCGTTGTGTGTGTATTAGTGCGTTGTCTGTGTCAATGTGTGTATTAGTGCGTTGTCTGTGTCAGCGTGTGTATATGTGTGTGTATTAGTGCGTTGTTTGTGTCAGTGTATGAATATGTGTGTGTATTAGTGTGTTGTTTGTGTCAGTGTATGTATATGTGTGTTGTCTGTGTCAGTGTGTGTATTAGTGCGTTGTCTGTGTCAGTGTGTGTATATGTGTGTGTATTAGTGTGTTGTCTGTGTCAGTGTGTGTTTATGTGTGTGTATTAGTGTGTTGTCTGTGTCAGTGTGTGTATATGTGTGTGTATTAGTGTGTTGTCTGTGTCAGTGTGTGTGTATTAGTGTGTTGTCTGTGTCAGTGTGTATATATGTGTGTGTATTAGTATGTTGTCTGTGTCAATGTGTGCATATGTGTGTGTATTAGTGTGTTGTCTGTGTCAATGTGTGTATATGTGTGTGTATTAGTGTATTGTCTGTGTCGGTGTGTGTATTAGTGTGTTGTGTGTTGTCTGTGTCAGTGTGTGTGTATGTGTGTATGTCTGTCTGTGTGTGTCAGTGTTGGTGTATATGTGTGTGTATTAGTGTGTTGTGTGTGTTTGTGTATGTCATGGTGTGTGTGTGTCTGTGTCTGTCATGGTGTGTGTGTGTGTCATGGTGTGTGTCTGTCATGGTGTGTGTGAGTGTGACATGGTGTGTGTGTCATGGTGTATGTGTGTATGTCATGGTGTGTGTCTGTGTATGTCATGGTGTGTGTGTGTCTGTGTATGTCATGGTGTGTGTGTCGTGTGTGTGTGTGTGTGTGTATGTCATGGTGTGTGTGTGTGTGTGTGTATGTCATGGTGTGTGTGTATGTCATGGTGTGTGTGTGTGTGTATGTCATGGTGTGTGTGTATGTCATGGTGTGTGTGTGTGTCTGTGTATGTCATGGTGTGTGTATGTGTCTGTGTATGTCATGGTGTGTGTGTATGTCATGGTGTGTGTGTGTGTGTGTATGTCATGGTGTGTGTGTATGTCATGGTGTGTGTATGTGTCTGTGTGTGTCATGGTGTGTGTGTCTGTGTGTGTGTCATGGTGTGTGTGTGTCTGTGTATGTCATGGTGTGTGGGTGTCAGTGTTGTCTGTACCAGTGTTACATAGTTACATAGTATTTGAGGTTGAATAAAGGCTTTTAGTCCATCAAGTTCAACCTTTTTAGATCTCTTCTGATCCTTTTAATATGTGGACTATCACATATATAGTTGTGAGCATACGAGTTGTTGCTAATGCTTGCGGGCTCGCGCAGCGAGGGATGCAGTTCTCTCCGCAAATGCGGACCCTCGTGAAGCGAGGGGCTGCATTTGCGGAAGGTGGAGGCTCCAACGTCGGCTGTGTTTGTCCGCAAATGCGGCCCCTCGTAAAGCGAGGGGCCGCATTTGCGGAGGTGGAGGCTCAAAGGTGCCTCACACGCGTTTAAAAACACACACGCACAACAAGCACGAAAAAGCAACCTCAGAACCGACCTTTACGTAACAAACAAACACAGGCACGAAAAATACGACCATAATGGCGGAACCGCACGCACCTAAAAACAGTAATACTCACAAAATATACATAAAAAGCTTACCCATAGCAAGTGGGGCACCCAGGACCTCTGAAAGTGAGGTTACACCTCCATTTAAGTCCAAATTCCCGAGTTCAGACACACGAAAATCCCCTAAGCGAGAGAAAAAATGGCCACCGAAAAAAACAAAAACGAGGCTCAAAGCCCAGGACCGCCCAGCCACCTACAACTTACCCAAGAAGGGATCCGAGATAAGCTCGGAAACCTGCATTAACCCTACGGGATCCGAGATAGGCCTGGAGACCTGCATTAACCCCACATTAACCATCGCAGAGGGGGTCCCGATGGCACGCGTTATAAAAAAAAATATATACACTATCACCCTGTCACTCATGGGGGTCAATATAGACCCCAATAAGTCCTTCAGTAACCCTGTCATTCATCTGGGTCAATACAGACCCCCATAAACCCCTAATTAACCCTGTCACTCATGGGGGTCAATACAGACCCCCATAAGCCCTTCATTAACTCTGTCACTCATGGGGGTCAATAAAGGCCCCCATAAGCACTTCATTAACCCCCTCACTCAGGGGGGTCAATATAGCCCCCATAAGCCCTTCATTAACCCTGTCACTCATGGGGGTCGATACAGACCCCCATAACCCCTTCATTAACCCTGTCACTCATGAGGGTCATTACAGGCCCCCATAAGCACTTTATTAACCCTGTCACTCACGGGGGTCAATATAGACCCCCATAAGCCATTCATTAACCCTGTCACTCATGGGGGTCAATACTGACCCCATAAGCCCTTCATTAACCCTGTCACTCATGGGGGTCAATACAGACCCCCATAAGCACTATATTAACTATGTCACTCATGGGGGTCAATAAAGACCCCCATAAGCACTTCATTACCCCCTCCCTCAGGGGGGTCTATATAGTCCCCCATAAGCCCTTCATTAACCCTGTCACTCATGGGGGTCAATACAGGCCCCCATAAGGACTTCTTTAACCCTATCACTCATGGGGGTCAATATAGACCCCCATAAGCCATTCATTAACCCTGTCACTCATGGGGGTCAATACAGACCCCCATAAGCCCTTCATTAACCCTGTCACTCATGGGGGTCAATACAGACCCCCATAAGCACTTCATTAACTGTGTCACTCATGGGGGTCAATACAGACCCCCATAAACAGTTCATTAACCCCTCACTCTGGGGGGTCAATAAAGACCCCCATAAGCCCTTCATTAACCCTGTCACTCATGGGGGTCAATACAGACCCCCATAAGCCTTTCATTAACCCTGTCACTCATGGAGGTAAATACAGACCCCCCATAAACCCTTCATTAACCCTGTCAATCATGGGGGTCGATATAGACCCCCATAATCCCTTCATTAACCCTGTCACTAATGGGGGTCAATACAGATCCCCATAAGCACTTAATTAACACCCTCACTCATTGGGGTCAATACAGATCCCCATAAACCCCTAATTAACCCTGTCACTCAAGGGGGTCAATATAGACCCCCATAAGCCCTTCATTAACCCTGTCACTCATGGGGTTCAATACAGACCCCCATAAGCACTTCATTAACCCCATCACTCAGGAGGGTCAATACAGCCCCCCATAAGCCCTTCATTAACCCCCTCACTCATGGGTGTCAATACTGTCCCCCATAAACCCCTAATGAACCCTAATTAACCTCAACCCCCCTCCTAAACCTCCCTCCTCAACCTCAACCCCCCTCCTAATTCTCCCTCCTCATCCTCAACCTCCCTCCTCAACCCCCCTCCTCAACCTCCCTCCTCAACCCTCCCCTCATCCTCCCTCCTCAACCCCCCATCCTCATCGTCCCTCCTCAACCCCCTCCTCAATGCCCCTCCTCAACCTAAACCCCCCTCCTCAACCTAAACCCCCCTCAACCCCCCTCCTCAACCTAAACCCCCCTAAATACCTCCACCTCTCCCCTCACTTACCTGCTTCTGCTCCGGCCTCCGCTCCTTGACCCAGCGCGCATGTGACATCACATGCGAGCCACGTCATTAGCATATACTGGGTGCCGGCACCCGATATATGCTAATGCCGTATCGTCACATGCGCACCGCGTCAAGGAGAGGAAGCCGGAGCAGAAGCAGGTAAGTGAGGGGAGAGGGGGAGGTATTTAGTGGTGTTAGAATGAGGAGGGGGGTTGAGGAGGGAGAATGAGGAGGGGGGTTTATAATGAGGAGGGGGGTTGAGGATGAGGAGAGGGGAGGGAAAGTGACACGGGGGGGTTAGAGAGACACAGGGGGTAGAGAGACACAGGGGATAGAGAGACACGGGGGGTAGAGACACGTGGGGGGGGGGGGAGAGTGACTCGAGTATAGGCCGAGGGGGCCCTTTTTAGCCTTAAAAAAAGGGCTGAAAAACTCGGCTTATACTCGAGTATATACGGTAATCTAATATAATACCAATTTAACCACAAATATAGTAACAGTGCTTTTTCCCTTTTTACTTAAAAAATTCTAAAAAAGATAACTCTCTAAATATAATATATTACATTGATATAGAGCATTTTCATGTGCCTTTTATTCCTTAATGAAATCAAGAAATGATAAGTTTGAATTTATAACCTTTTTCATGAACTTATAGGCTGTTTGTGTTTCCATATTTTTAGATAAAAATATTACAAACAATAACTCATATTTCAACTTGTTAGTTTCCATTCTTCTATTAGTTTTTTCCCTTCTGATGGTGAATGTGTGACTATTCTTCTAAATTCGTATGTTATGATTAGTTTAGTCAGGATTCCCCATTTGTATCTTATGTTGTTATGTCTCAGAATCTTCGTAATTTCTGCATATTCTTTTGGTTTACTTAATGTTTCTCCTGAAATATCCAAAAACATTATGAGATTCTCATAAGGAGGGTTAAACTGTTTAACTTCATACCTTTTTTTAATAATGGAATTCCTATGTATTGAAGAGTGTAATTATAACAGTAACATCTCTCGGGACTTCTCTATCTAATCATTTAGATAGTGGGATGCGTGGGCTCTATCTATTAGTTGTTTCAATGGGTATTCACCTTTTGATGTTAAGTTAAGAAAAGTGCTAATATACATATTTAAATCTTGTTGCTAATTATTTTCAGAGATACCTCTTATACGGATATTATTCAGACGAGAATGGTCTTTAAGTTTGTTCATTTTTAACTTTAAATCAGGGACTTCTTCCCTTAATTTAAGTGTTTCTACACTGATGTTTTGTTGTTCCTTGCTAATAAAATTATCTTTGGATTCTAATCCATCTATTTTCAAACTCCGCTCTTTTATTGCTTTTGAGTTTTTGACTATTTCTGCCGTTAAATCTATAAGCAGAGCGTTTTTAAAATCTGCTTATATTGTTTTTAGTGTTAATATAGTAAGTATATCTTCCTTCAAACTCCAGAACTTCTTCTACACTGGATTAATTAACTGAAAGGTCTAATTTTCCTGAGGTATTTTCTTCGATTTGAGTTTGATTTAACTCTTTATTTTTATAACCTTATTTATTTATTTTTAAATGTATTTTTTCCCCCTTGATTTAGATTTCGGGTTTTGAGTATCTCTTTTCATCTTAAAGAATTATACATTTAAATCAGCTTTAACCAGCTCTTATTTCTAAGATT
Organism: Discoglossus pictus; assembly: GCA_027410445.1. Taxonomy (NCBI): domain Eukaryota; kingdom Metazoa; phylum Chordata; class Amphibia; order Anura; family Alytidae; genus Discoglossus; species Discoglossus pictus. The sequence goes on from JAPZIH010000658.1 coordinate 798,099, forward strand.
ATTCAGACACAAAAAAGTTCTGTAAATACAGTGAGATAAAATTTCAAAAATACAACAATATTTAGGTCAGTAAGAGAACATTTCTTAGAACAAGCTTAAGCTCTGATTAAATGGCTGAGCACAAAAATGTCCGTTATTCATCAGTTTTATCGAAACAACTCCATAGACTTCTGGGTCATTGTCGATAGAGCTAGGGCAAAGTGGAGCCTAAAGAGGCTTGAGATAAGTTTAATTTCTGGGGTAAGCTTAGCTCACCCACACTCAGCCTTATCATACAGAGAATTAATCCAAATCTCCAATTAGCAAACAAACCAGAGGCCACCTATAAATGGAAACAATGGCAAAAATACTGGAAAGTCTGGAGTCAACCAAATCTTCTTCAGGGCACTTTGGAAAATTTACTATCCAAAAATGTAGTGTAGCCCATTTTTTTCTGGGACACTCTGTATCTTTCACTCTGGGCTGTCCAGCTGGCTATGCCTTGAGCCTTTTCACTGCAACTTATGTTTTTTTTGTTGTCTTTTTTTACACCTTAAATTTATATAAGGCCCTATGGCCTTTTAGAAAGAAAATCAAGTGTAGCAATGCAGCTGTTTCTGCTCTTCTGGTCTAATCAACAATAAAACCGTACAGTGATAGCAGAATATGGATGTCTGAGAAAGTTTCCAATAGTCTGTGTGAAAAACAAAGTCTATGCAACCCACTCTATTTCAGAACATAAAATCTGAATGTTGAGTTATTCATCACAGCTCTAGGATTCTTTTATTATGTTAATATTTCACCCCTAATGGACCTTTAGACACTTAGAAAAGAAAGTAGCAATTGGCTTCTCAAAATTTTCTATCTTGTTGCCAATCCTTAGATAGAAATATATGCCTATTTTTGTCCATAGGGTTAGCCTGTTTTTGTCAGTAGCATTGGCCCCACAGGCCTTTGTTTGATTAAATCTTCAGTTTTTTTTACGTCCTAGAGCACGAGGGGCAAGTGTTTGGGGTCTCTGACCAGGGACCACTCACTTTGCTATATACAATGAGCTGTCACTTTTTAAACTTATCCTTCTGCTCTAGTTTGACTGCCAGCCTCCAGGGCTCCTGTCCTGTAATAGCTGTAGAACCAAGCACTTTAAAAGAAAGTCATTTATTGCCAAACTTTTCAGCCCCGATTTAGAATCTTTACAACAAGCACTAAGAGGTGCCAATTCTGTACATAGGGCATTCCTCTTTGCTATGGCTCTCGGCATCCTGATGAGTATCTTTTTTTCCCACTCAGTTATGCTTTACTGAGCAAAGAGTCAATTCAGGGCCGAGCGGGGATAGAGAGCAGAGTTGCTACTTCAGGTTGAGGGGGTCTCCTCAAGGTATCCCAGCCTGTACCTTCCGTATACCCAGCGGTTGTCCTCGGCTAAGGCCACCTCTCCGGAAAATACAACTCTCCATGTGGGCTCATCAGCGTGCTCGGCGGCAACGCTCCCCCTCAACCTCTCTTACTGTGACTCAGAGGAAAGTAGCTGCTCCCTTCCTGTCTCCCACAGAGACACGGCCAGAGGCCGTCTAGGTTAAAACCGCATAGGGAACGCCATCCTAGTCCTGGTTCCAATATCCTCTGCCCTTCCACAAGATGACTCAAGTCTATGCAACCCACTTTATTTCAGAACTTATAGTCTGAATGTTGAGATATTCCTCACAGCTCTAGGATTCTCTTATTATTCCATGTTAATATTTCCACCCTAATGGACCTTTAGACACTTACAAGAGCCAGGAGCAATTGGCTCCCACAGAGACACCGCCAGAGGTCATCTAGGTTCAGAACCGCATAGGGAACGCCATCCCAGGCCTGGTTCCAATATCCTCTGCCTTCCACAAGATTACTTAGGGCACAGATGGGGCTTGAGGCAAGTTTAGAGCAGCTCCATGGTGTTGCTCATACTAGCAGCTTCCTGGGCGTGGACTTCCTCCCATCTTTGAGATTTGTTGTTAACTTTATAAAGGGGTTAGCTATTTTTCCTATAGACAAGGTAGGATTGGGTAGCCATATCACATTATCCCAAGAATATGGGTACATTGCCTGGTTTTCTATGAACACCCATAATGGTTGGTGTATCACAGAGTGAGCTAAAGGGATAAAGGCTAACTGAGCCGCTTTATAATATAATATAATAAGCCCCCACTACTCCTATGTTTAAACATCACTTGTCTTACAATTCTGGGGGGGCTGTTTTCCCATATGAAGTTAAAAATCTGGCCTCGAAAACTCTCCAGATTTTTTAAATGTAAATGTAGCCAATAGCTAGATATCATATAGCACTGAGAGATATTGTAAAAAGTGATGTTAGTTAGCTGGGCTGCACAATTAGGTATTTCTGAAAACGTTATAGTTGCTGCAAGGCGCCAGATGGCAGTAGATCACACCGAGATGTTGTAAGCCGTGTGATTAACTCTTACTGCGTTGCCTGTCCGAAAACAAAATAAACAATTTCTTCAGATTCAAAGTGAATGCCTTATAAACAGTCTTTACAGTCCAGGAGTAGTTTGTAATCATTTTTCACAGTATCCCACATAAAAGGCATATTAATATTAGCTTAGTGTACAACCCAGATATTGCTCTATATCTTAAAATTGTCATATAGAATATATCTCCAGTAGCCTAAGGCATCTAGATTAGAACTTTGTAGGCTTGAGCCAGACAAGCAGGAACAGTTTTTTTTTTTATTATTATAATATACTAGCGAATTGCCCGTCAAAAAATGACAGCAATGAAATTGTAAGGTAGCTAATGCTGTTTGGTGTCTAATAATGAAATATGTAATACATTACTAAATGAATATACTGTACCTATTTTGAAGCATTGTGATGAAGAGCTGGCAATCTGTGTTGATGTTGCTGCAGCATTAGTGGTGTGGAGCTGCTGTGTAAGCATGCTGAATGTGTGCACTGTGTGGTATGAATATCCGTAGATGGTTTGTGGCGTTTTGCGAGTTTCTTGTTGTGTTTTGCGAGTTTCTTGTGGTGTTTTGCGAGTTTAGAGTGCTGTAGCCTCGTTTTCGTTTTGTTCGGCGGCCATTTTTTCTGTCGCTTAGATTTTTTTTTAGTCTCAAAACTCTTTTATTTCGAGTAAAATCGAGGTCTAAGTTGCATTTTTGAGGTCCTGGGTGCTCCCTCTTGGTGTAGGTAAGGTTTTTATGTATGTGCTGTGTGTATGTATTGTGTTTTAAATGTTTGTATGTCGGCGTGTTGCGTCCGATGTTTGTGAGGTCGTAATGTGTGGTAACATGTTTCGTAGGTTGTTTGCGTTCCTCGTAAAATTTAGCGAGTGTCGTAATTTGTGTGTCGTGTTTTTTGAGTAGCGACGTGAAGTTTGCGAGGGTTTGAGGCCCTTGCCCAGTGACCTCGCCAGCAACTGAGTCCCTCGCTTCGCGAGGGGCCTCAGTTGCTGGCATGGAGCGCCTTCGGCGCTCCATGCCAGCAACTGAGGCCCTTGCCCAGTGACCTCGCTATGCGAGGGCCGCGGCTCGCTGCGCGAGCCACGGCCCTCGCTTCGCAAGGCCCGCGGCTCGCTACGCGAGGGCCGCGGGCTCGCTATGCGAGCCCGCAAGCGTGAGCAACGACCCGTACGCTCACAACTATATATGTGATATATATTTTTAATACAAAACAGAAACAGAAAAAAACATAATCTTCCAAACAAACACTCAAGAGGTCGCAACAAGATGGGTCAATTTTCAGTAACTTCTTTTAAAGGATAAAATATAAACGTATTACATAGCGGATTATCCTATATTTTAAAAACAGCAAACCACTAAAAACAGAGGACTACATTCACTACAGTCATTTCTTCTTTCTCTACATCTCAATTTCTTACTGTTTTCCTCTCCATATACCTATCCCATATATACCATTGCGTTAGCAAACCCTTCATTTTAACTGAATATCTTTCATTTAATTGATCAAATTCTCTATTTCTACTGATATATCTAATTATTTCTGTAATTGATGGCATTATATTTAATTTCCAGAAATTGTAATATCAGTCCCTTAGTTACTAATAGGATATGTGATAGGAGAAGATAAAACTTTGGAAATAATTCCTTAAAATGTAAATGTAATATTATAATTTCCAAATTACAAGGGATTTCCTCCTCAAAAACATCTGTTAACCAGACAATACATTTCCTCCAAAATGATCTCAGTTTAGTACATTCCCACCAAACATGTATAGTGTCAGCCCTTAACCCACATTCTTTCCAACATAATATAGTATCTTTTTTTACAAAATTATTAATAATTTGTGGTGTATAATGCCACATGTTAACGATTTTGAAATATAGTTCTTAATAGGCCGAGGACCTGGCAGATATTCTAACAGTTTTAGCCGTATTCTGCCATTCTTCGACAGAACTATTAAATCTTCCATTTTTCTCCCAGTCTAGCATACCCGCAGTTTTATCACTCTGAACGTTTAAAGTGAGGATCCTCTGACATCTCGATATACTATGGGTAGTGTCATACCTGTAGTATCATATATCATTAGTTCTAATGTAGATAGAGGTTTCATATTTTTTTAAATCCTCTTTGTTTTAGGGAGCTCTGTATAGTCATAAATTGTAGCCACAAGTTTTTATTTAATTTATACTTATACCGGATTTTGGACCAGCTAAGCAGCACTCCTCCTTCATAAAGGTCATTCATATAATTAATACTGTTCTTTTTCCAAATTTCAATACAAACTTTCTCTTGACTTACTTTCAATATTTCTATTGGAGTACCTAAAGAGGGGCATTCTAATAATTTCATTTTTGTCTTAATTTTCATCCAAAGTTTTAGCAGGGACTTAATACTCCTGGGAATTAAGCTATTTTTCACTTCCTCCAAATTTGGAATCCATAATATTAAATGGATAGGAGTCTTCTCAAAGAATACGTCCTCCATTAATTTCCAATTAGTAACTGGTGACGATGTACTCCACTGTATAATCTGGGATAACGCAATTGGAGCATAAATATCCTTTATACATAGGGTGGCCAGACCCCCGGCCTCTATCCTCCGCTTAGTAATCTCTCCTGAGATTCTGGCTTTTCCCCCCTGTAATATATAGAAATCTATATCTCGTTGGAATTTTTTTAACCAAAATTCGGGCGGTACCTCCGGTATAGATCTAAAAATATAGGCTAATTTAGGAATAACTATCATTTTTAAGATGAATTGATCTCCAATCTGTCAAAGTCCTTAGTAAAGTTCTATGTATATTTACCAATTTTTTTTTTTTAATGTTTCTTAAATCAAAAGAGAGGCGAATGCCCAAATGATTTATTGCTTTGGCATTCCAATTGTAGAGGTAAAGATCTATTAACTTATCTTTTATTTTTGGGGATAAACCCCTTGTAATAATATCTGTTTTTTGTCTATTGATCTTAAAATATGAAATTCTACTAAACTTACTTAATAGTTTATCCAGGTTAAGCAATGATTTTTCCGGATCTGTAAGGGTAACAATCATATCATCCGCATATATAGTTGTTTTATATTCCTTAGTTCCAATTTTAACCCCTTTAATTTCTTTTGACATTCTTATTTTTTCAATCAGTGGTTCTAGAAAAAGAATAAACAATAATGGAGATAGGGGACGTCCCTGCCTTGTTCCATTTGTAATACGGAAGTACGGTAGTTTGACTAAAAATGTATACCCAAGATTTTTGTTCTAAGATTACTATAGAGAGCTTTTATCGCTTTACTAGAGAAATCTCCTAATCCATTTTACTGAAGTACCGTTTGTAGGAAATCCCAACTTACCCTGTCAAACGCTTTTTTGGCGTCTAATGACAGGGCCAGCATGGGAGCTCGTTTTTTACCACTAAATGCAAGAATGTTTTTTTAGACTCCTGATATTATCACTTCCTTGGCGTGACCTAACGAACCCTACTTGATCTGGGTGGATAAGCAGGAACAGTTTTTATCCACCTTAAGTAGCGTGTTTACCAGTCTTTAGGGATCTCCTTTGTTCTGAGAGTACAGACCTTGGATGGTTCAGTAGCAAACCTCAGGGAAAAAAGTTGCCAAACTTGATTTTTAAAGCCAGCAGGGTCCTCCCTTGTACAATCCTGGTCACATATATATCAATTTGCTTAAAAATAAGTCACTTCATATATGAATATATATGTTTTTTCAGGAGAGCTCGTGGAACACACATCCTCTCTCCTTGAGTGTTAGCTCCGCCCCCTCCAGAATAATTCTATTTTTTTTAAATGTATTCATTTTAAGAAGGCTAGGAAAGAAAACATGGAAGCCTTAAAATGTGGAACAGGCCGGGGGCGTGTCCAGCTGAGGAGGGGAGAGGACGTGCATCGCTGCAGCTCCGCAACCCCAGAGCCATTTAAGGGGTATTAAACACACATTTTGGGGTAATACCCCGGTAATTCCCCCTGGGTATTGCACATATATATCCCGAGATGGGGTTGGCACAGAAGAATGAATAAGTAACAACCTGCAGGCCGACCAGAGGGGGCCTGCATTGCCTTGCCTTCCACAACAGAGACGGCACACGGCATCCCCAGCAGCCTGCATGGGTGGCAGAGGGCTAGAGACAGCAACAAACCCAGACTGGAAGCGGGGACCGATCCCCCCCTGCATAGCAAAGGCCCGAGGCTTCGGCAGAGAAGTGGCACAGCGGAGATTCCAAGCCACGCTACGGAGACCCAGCAGAGCAGGGGAACCTTATCTTACCCATCGGCTCTCCCAGACACAAGGGCGGAGACACAGCTCGAGAGCAGCGGAGAAGACCCGTGAGTAGGACCGCTGTGAAGAGGTAAGGGTCGGGGTAGTGGAGCACCCGGGAGGCGGCCATCTTCCCCACGTGGCTGGGGCCCATGGGGAGTATTAACACGGAGCAGTAGAGGACTGCACACAATCGGGCACTCAGGCAGTGGAGAGCCAGCTTAAGTGCCACAGCGGGAAACCCAAGGTCCAACCCCAGCTAAGCGGACAGGGGCCTGAGGGGAGAGAAGGTGGTCAGACCCTGCAACACAGGGGAAAGTTTTCCCGCCAAATGAGCGGCAGCCATCTTAGATCCCCCAGGGACATTTTAATGTTTTGGGACAAACAAACAGGCGAATAGAACGCAGTGATAGATCTCCCGAAAAAACTATGCTAAAGGTAAGTATATATTCTACTATACAAGCAACCTAACAACAAATAAGTGCTGGAAAATAGCAAAAAGACAGGAACATTGCATTTAACCCTGCACAGCTAAGGCTGGAAAGACAGCTGAAGTTAATCAGTAAAAACAAAAAGGGAGCTGGATAAATATATACACTCACGAACTTACATTGCAGGCCGAAAGCAAAAATACACAACCCCGATATGGCAATTTGCCCCTGAAAATGAATTTCCCTAATCTGTGAACCCCCAAATGAGTCTCTAGGACCGGCCAATTGACACCCCTGATGCTGTGAATTGATAGGCTTGGGTTGGAGGGGACACCCCACCTTTGGAAAAGATACTTGATATTATTGAAATATCTTGGAGGGATTACAACCTCTAAATCACACTCTTAAAAATTGCTGGACTGATTTACAGACCTGGACCCCATCATGGGTAAATTAAAGCGGAATCTACCCTAAAAAGAGCATCCAGGACCATTTTAAAGCACAACAACATCAGAAGGCTCAGATATGGAAGAAGATACCTCTCACACAAAACAGCCTATGAAATTGTCAGACATTTCGCTTGCAGATTTCAATAACCTACTTGGATCTCATTTTGATAAGGCTGTAAAGGAAATCAGGCAGGATTTGCAAGACATTGGGCACCGGACCCACTTACTGGAAACAATAACCGATCAGATTGTGAATACCCAGCAGAAAGAACGTCTGGACATAAGCCAGAACTGTGCACATATTGAGGTGCTAGAAAATAAATTGGAAGACCTAGAAAACAGGTCCAGTGAAAAGTAGACCTCCCTATAGCTGGAGACTCAATGAAAACATCTTATCAAACCCAATAGTGGGAAAACAAATAGCCGACGATCTTGAGCTATTCTTTTCGACCAATATCACCCCGGAGTCTGACATGGGATGGACATGGGTGGCTCACAAGGCCTTAATAAGGGGCTTTCTTATTGAAATCGCAAGCGGACTTAAAAGACAATCTAAATTGAGAGAGTAGACCCTAAGAAAGGACTTGGGAGATATAGAAATATTAAATCAACAAAACCCCTCCAGGCATTTACGTAAAAGAATAGATACAATTAGACTGGAGCTAGATTTATTATTATCTAACTGCACTGAAAAAGCGATAAGATGGACAAACCACAGATTCTATGCCAAGGCTAACAAACGAGATAACTTACTAGCCAAGAAACTTTGAAACAAGGTTTCGCAGTCAAAAATTTATAGAATTAGAACCTCTGCTGGTGAGGTCACGGCCAGCCCTAATCTTATACAAAAAACCTTTCTGGAATATTTCCAGAAAATATATTCATCTGGGCAACACCACCATCAGCAAGAGCAACAGAGACATGCCTTCCTTGAATCATGTGATCTACCCACTCTATCTCTGGAGGAAGCGGAGCTCCTTAACTCAAGGGTTGGGGAATCTGAGGTTAGAAAGACTATTATCAGCCTGAAGGGTGGGAAGGCCCCGGGCCCGGATGGATTTACCAACTTATACTATAAGAAATATATAGCCACTCTGGCCCCTCACCTCCACAAATCTTTTTAATCAAATCTTAGAAGGCCATCAAATGCCCCAGGAATTAAATCAGGCGGACTTGATATTCTTCCCCAAGGACAGTTGGGACCCCCTAGAAGTTAAAAATTATAGCCCAATATCGCTCCTAAATGGGGATATAAAAATCTTAGCAAAGCTGATGGCTAATAGAATCTCCCAATTTCTTCCCAGACTCATCCATAAAGACCAGGCTGGATTTGTCCCTTATAGACAAACAGGGGATAACATAAGACGCACTCTAAATTTGATTTCATGGGTGTCCGAAACCCGCACCCCAACCTGCTTGGTGGCCTTAGATATAGAAAAGGCTTTCGATACCGTAGAATGGCCCTATCTCAAAGCGGTATTATTCAAATTTGGTTTTGGGGGGAAATTTATGGACCTGATTGAGAACTACTATAGATCTCCCAAGGCAAGATCGAAATTACCCGGCGATACTATGGCGCCAATTGAGGTACAATGGGGAACCAGACAGGGATGCCCTCTCTCACCCTTACTTTTCGCCTTAGTAATAGAGCCGCTAGCGCAGTCTATACGAACAAATGCAAAAATGAAGGGGATCCAGAGAGGTCACCATCACTTCAAATGCTTTCTCATTGCGGACGACTTCTTAGGCTCACTCACAAGCCTGGCCACCTCTATCCCGGAGCTACTGCACACTCTCAACCACTTTGGAAACCTCCCGGGACTTACAATAAATGTAGCAAAGTCGGAAGCATTAGGTATAGCTCTCACTCAAGCAGAGACTCAATATCTTAAAAAAAAACTTTGATTTCTCCTGGCCTAATTCACATATTAAATATTTAGGGGTGTCCATCACCAATAGAATAGCAGATCTATATAAAACTAATTATGTACCCCTGTACAAAGAGTTGATATTAGATCTACAGAGATGGTCAAAAAGTAAAATCAAATGGCTAGGCAGGATACACGTGGTTAAAATGAATATTCTTCCCCGGCTTTTATACTTATTCCAGCACGCTTCCGACCCCAATAGTTTATGGGGATCTCGAGAGGTTTCAAAATCAAATCTTTAAATTTATATGGAACCACAAATCCACAAGGATTTCCAAATCTACCATGTATAGAACTAAAACTAAAGGGGGTCTTTCTTGCCCCAACTTCAAATTGTACTATAAAGCAGCACAGGTCTAGTTTATTCCCCTGGCACACTCCTCTCAACATCAACCCTTGTGGGTTTTTATAGAAAATTTACAAATGCCCCCATACTCATGGGACACCATTATATGGCTCCCCAAGCCAAATAATATACTGGGGAAAATAAGGAACCCAATGACTAAACACTCATTGGCGATATGGACATGGGCGACCCAACATCATCATGTGGCCCCTAAGTCAGCTAGCATCTCCCCGATTATCCCGAACCCACTTCTGACAATACAGCTATCCCCAACATCTAAACATTGGTGGACCTCCAGGGGATTATTGACTTTTGGGGCCTGGTATCAGGAGGGCGCAATAGCCACCTATGACTATATAAGAAACAAATATAACTTACCTTTAATGGAGCATAACACCTACTGCAGAATACGACATTTCGTAAGCTCCACTATAAATTCTCTAGGAGCCCAGGAAACCAATTGACTAGTTAGAATTTGTAGGGATCTTCCACTGTTGAGCAATATTATAAGCTTATTATACAATACATTTAATGAGACACTGAAGTCACAAAAAATTAAATATATACAACAATGGGAAGAAGACCTGCGATACACTCTGGACCAAACAATCTGGGAACAGAGCTGGCGCAGCCTAACTAGAGGGTCATTAAACTATAGAGTGCTGGAGACATCGATAAAGGTCCTACGTAGAATTTATCACACACCAGCTAAACCTTTTAAGTGGGGGCTAACCCAAGATGCTAAATGCTTCAGAGGTTGCAGAGACTCAGGTACATTCCTACATATATGGTGGGTATGCTCTGTGGTGAGGGCGCTTTGGTCAGAAGTCAAAATACACGAGTCCATTGAGATCGGCCTCCTGGGCCTCTCCAGCGCACTTCTAACATCCCATCAAAATAGGTTACTGCAGTTCCTGATGCTGGCCACAAAAAGCCATATTGCTCGGCAGTGAAAATCCTAAAACTTGAGCCTACAGGCAATGAAGAATAAGATACATTTTATTTTAATTAATGAACGAATAACCCACCTCTTGGAAGACTCATTTCCTAAGTTTATGGATGTGTGTGCTCCATGGTTAATAGCATCTCACTACAATTCAAAACAAGCCATTAAGTCATAGGTGGGATGGGGGGGAGCAGGCGGCCCTGGAGGAGGTGGATGGAGGTATGAAATGCTTTCAAAGTGGTTAAACTGTGAAGGAACTGTTCTATGATTTATGTTTTTATTTATTATTATTACTTTTTCTTGGTTTCCCTTTTTTTTTTCTCTTTTTCAACAATCTTTTTCCAATGTTGTTTTTTCTTTGTTTCATTCCCCAATTGGGAATTGGATTGTACCAACATTCTAAGATGAAATTATTTAACAAAATATTATTTAAAAATAGGCATTGGCAGATGGCTTTCCACGGAGGGTACTATAAAAATAATAATATAACAATCTCATACTTTAAGATTCTGAGCCAGTTTTGTAGATACAAAGCGCAAGATGAAGTTTTATATGTGAATACTGTACTTACCGGATATGAATGCTTAATGTTCGTAATGTAATGTACCATTGCCTAATAAAAACTGCTTGGAACAGGCCGAATGATAAATAGTGATCAGAAAAAGGCAGATTAGCTAAATAAGTTATTTTTTTCAGTATATACAAGGGAGGTGCCAGTGATTGGGACTACACTACCTTCACCAAATAATTGATTAACCCAGAAAAAAAATCCAAAAGAGGTTGGAAAAATAATAATAAACCACCAAGTCGTAGTGGAATAAATCCAACTGTACTTACGGTCTGTAATAGCCAAACCATTATATCTAATCTATCAAGATGGGAGCAAGAGCAAATTCAGAGAATTATAGACCTGTAAGCCTCACTTCTGTAGTGGGAAAGCTTTTAGAAGGAATATGTTGGCACATTACAAATAAAGGTTATTAATAATAATAATAATAATAATAATAATAATAATAATAAGGCAAATCAGTGGATGTAGTATTTTGGGATTTTGGTACCACATGGAAGACTATTGTGCACACTAAGGGATACAGGAATTACAGTAAATATATACTCATGGATTGAGAGCTGACTAAAAGACAGGAAGCAAAGAAAGAAAGAGAGTTAACCCTTTCCAAATTTATCTATGCAGAGAAATGGCTGCTGGAATTAGCTAAAAAAAATGCCAGTTGGGGAGTTAATATCTCCTGCTACATTCCTGAAGTTAGGGAATAACTATAAATGTTGTGCTCAGATAGCCTTCACCGCTCTGTGTGGGCAGATGTTGTTAATCATGGAACAGTCAGGAGTATGTTTGTTAACAGACCTAAGACCTTAGATTTTTAACTGTTATAAGTGTAATTATAAAGATAATTTCAACATACAATATTGTGCTCTTTCACACCAGACCACTTATAGCAATGGAAATGGCTATTTAAACACATAAAAATATCCCTAATTCACTCACTTTCCTGTCTACAGCTACATGATCCCACCAGGCAATTTGTTATCAAGATATACTGTCCATTGTTTAAAACTCCTGTCCCTGGAAATAGTAGGGACTGAAAAGGTGATTGGGGTTAAGAATAGCAAGTCACTACAAATCTATTTAGGAAGGGGGAGGTTAGTATCCTCTATGGGGCCACCACAAAGGTTATGCAGAATAGCTAGTTTATATGGTGGTATAATTTTTGGGTCCATAAGGATTTTTTTCCTCTTTATGAAACAATTGTTTGCCTTCCTCTGGATAAATTAATAATCAGCCATTCTCCAATTACAAGGACCACAGGAGACCGAAAAAGGTTGTTCTTGATTGACTAAAAGTATTTCTTCACCCTCAACTAGGTTACTATGTATTAGGAAAACAGATCTGTCCCACCCTAGGCTTTCTAGAGGGGTAAAGAGCAGCATAAAATCTATAAATTAAATGCAAGACTTAACAGCCACATTATTATTATCTTTTGTTAAATACATATTTAAATACATATTTTATTACTAATCAGTTACTAAATAAACAAAGTATACCACGTGGTGTGACACCGCAGAGCTTATTTACATATCATTATTGTGCTCGTACAATATGGATTCATTTTGTTTGTTTAGTAACTGATTAGCAACAAAATTATCCTTTGACACAATTAAATTAAATATCGTTTTTAAACTGCTTATCTCCAACCATGTTAATGGTCTTCCCAGAGCCTTTCCTATTTGTTTTCTTATAGTCTGTTTGCAGTGGCCACTTCACATGAGGAGACAGACAATTACTCCTATCTGGACAAACTCCTTGGTATCTCCAAACCATGGACACTAGATAGAGGATAAAGGGAAGCAGAGCTGTCAGAAGACTGAGCCACTAAAGTCATAAATTAACTTTAAAAGTTATTTAGCAATTTATAATATTACTAGCGACTTGTCCGTCAAAAAATTTGGTGAGCCTGGCAAGCGATGAGCGCCGCCTAAGTCGTATGCACCACGCAAAGCGTGACGTCTTGTAGTTCTTATAATATGTGAGATAAAAATATAGTCTGCACCTTGGTTCTGGTATATGACACCCCAACAAAAACCCTCTGAGTTTTATTGTTTGTTGCGATTCAGAAACAATTGGCTCAGTCAAGATGATGGAGTTAGGACACACGATATAATCTTTAATTTTTTAATCAACACAAGACATTAGTACATTATAAATGTTAGGATAACCCCTTCACAGCTGTGCTCCGGCATCATCTTTACACATGTTATAAATGTGGCTTTCCAAGTCAGAGCTGCTCCAAACACCTCGAAGACCTCATGGCGGGGAACAATTCAACTGGAAAGATTAAAAGCTTATATTGTAGCGTAAATTTCTTTGTAAATATTGCATTTTAAATCACTCCTACCAAAACACATCTACCAAAAACATCTAATATCTTGTCCTTCCGTGCCATGGTGGATGTCAGCAGAGACGGATGTCTTGTCCAACGAGGCCACGCTAGGCTTCTACCAGCTCCTCTCCCGGATCATCTAAAATATGAAAAAATGTATTAGAAGTATGAAACAAGATTATATTACAATACTGAAGTAATTGTCTTGCTTCATAACAATTTTAGAAACTGATGAATATCTCCATATGACATAAAATGTGCACTAATCTTTACTGCTTGTGTGCCGCGTGAAGCTTTCTTTCTTTGTTTCTTTCTGACAGTGTTTGTTTGCGTGGGTGCAAACACAGTGACTTTATATGTATGAGTGATGATGTCATAGTGCCTGCAAGTGCCGCCGCACTACAGCATTTATATAGGAATGTGCAACAGGAGTCCAATGTTAGCCATGTTTATATGACTTGATAAGAGGATTATTTACATAAATGTACATACAGTGCCTTGCAAAAGTATTCACCCCCTTGACTTTTTACCTATTTTTTTACATTACAGCCTTAAGTTCAATGTTTTGTTAATCTGAATTTTATGTGATGGATCAGAACACAATAGTCTAAGTTGGTGGAGTGAAATGAGAAAAATATATACATAAAACTATTTTTTAGAAATAGAAAACAGAAAATTGTCATGTGAGTATGTATTCATCCCCTTTGTTATGAAGCCTATAAAAAAAAGCTCTGGTGCAACCAATTACCTTCAGCAGTCACATAATTAGTGAAATGATGTCCACCTGTGTGCAATCTGAATGTCATATGATCTGTCATTACATATACACACCTTTTTTTAAAGGCCCCAGAGGCTGTAACACCTAAGCAAGAGGCACCACTAACCAAACACTGCCATGAAGACCAAGGAACTCTTCAAACAAGTAAGGGACAATGTTGTTAAAAAGTACAAGTCAGGTTAGGTTGTAAAAATGTTTTTAAATCTTTGATGATCCCTAGGAGCACCATCAAATCTATCATAACCAAATGGAAAGAACATGGCCCAACAGCAAACCAAAACTCATGGACCGGGCAAGGAGGGCATTAATCAGAGAGGCAGCACAGAGACCTAAGGTAACCCTGGAGGAGCTGCAGAGATCCACAGCAGAGACTGGAGTATCTGTACATAGGACGACAATAATCCATACGCTCCATAGAGTTGGCCAAAATGTATGGATGAAGGTGCTCTGGTCTGATGAGACTAAAATGTAACTTTTTGGCCATCAAAGAAAAACGCTATGTATGGCGCAGACACAGTGAAACATGGTGGTGGCAGCATCATTCTGTGGGGATGTTTTTCAGCAGCCGGGACTGGGAAACTGGTCAGAGTTGAGGGAAAGATGGATGGTGCTAAAAACAGGGATATTCTTGAGCAAAACCTGTATCACTCTGTGCGTGATTTGAGGCTAGGATGGAGGGTCACCTTCCGGCAGGAAAATGACCCCAAACACACGGCTAAAGCAACACTTGGGGGGTTTCAGGGGAAACATGTAAATGTGTTGGAACGGCCTAGTCACAGCCCAGACCTTAATCCAATAGAAAATCTGTGGTCACACAAGCGCAAACCATCCAACTTGAAGGAGCTGGAGTAGTTTTGCAAGGAGGAATGGGCAAAAATCCCAATGGTAAGATGTGGGAAGCTCATAGAGACTTATCCAAAGCGACTTGGAGCTGTGATTGACGCAAAAGGTGTCTCTACAAAGTATTGACTTCAGGGGGGTGAATAGTTATGCACATTGACTTTTTCTGTAATTTTGTCCTATTTGTTGTTTGCTTCACAATAAAAAAAAAAAAACATCTTCAAAGTTGTGGGCATGTTCTGTAAATTAAATGATGCAAATCCTCAAACAATACATGTTAATTCCAGGTTGTAAGGCAACAAAACACGAAAAATTAAAGGGGGTGAATACTTTTTCAAGGCACTGTATATATATATATATATATATTATTTTCAATGAGTAACCTCTAGGACTGTCACCTGGAGAGATTTCC
The DNA here is from genome assembly GCA_027410445.1 of Discoglossus pictus. Classification (NCBI taxonomy): domain Eukaryota; kingdom Metazoa; phylum Chordata; class Amphibia; order Anura; family Alytidae; genus Discoglossus; species Discoglossus pictus. The sequence continues at coordinate 813,836 of JAPZIH010000658.1, forward strand.
ACAGAACTAGTGCTACTTCTCCAGTTCCTAACAAGATGTGACCTCTATAAGATTTTTCCAAGACCTTTGTATAGTAAATCTTGCCCTATGTGTGTGGGTCTGGTTTATTTCAATCTTCCCCTACATGTTGAGTTTTTTTTGCCCTCAAGGGACACATAATATATGATTTATAATAAGAAAATGAAACCAAATCAATCATGAAACTTCCTAGTACTGGAGATAGAAAAGCAATAAGTGCTGTCTATCCTGAGCACTTGAAGGCTGATGGAAAGGAATGAGTGGTTACTATCACTTACTTTCGTGGTTTCTGTATTGTCTCTTTATACTCTGCAGTATATCCTCGGCCTCAAATTGTGATTTCTGCATGCCTGGTGGTTGCAGGAATGGTTTTTGTGCTTCACAAGCAGACACACTATTCAGCAGATCCTCCTCGGGGAAGGTCAGATGTTCGTCTTTTGGAAGATGGAAAGCGATTATCAGGTGGTTCCACACACAGTAATGGGGATGGTCCTGTATATACAGACCTAAACCTTTAGATTCTGGTGTCCAGATCAGTTTCCCTAGATCTTTTTGATAGATAACTGGAAGATTTGGTTTGGGTTTACATGGCACCATTGGGAAGCCATTAAACAGGTCAGTGTCTGGACTATCGATCAGAACCACATGTGCTATCTCATACTTGAACATCTGTGTTCCCATCACCCTGAGTAATGGCTCTCCAACCTTGCAGTACTGAGCTTGATATGCAGCAAGAAGATCTGCGAATGAGATGGAAAACTTGAAGTTTCCATATCGAGAGCCTTTGATATTAAATGCTGGAGACTCAGAGAACCGTTTTGTCAGGTGACCATCTTCATATGGACTGAAATCAGGTGCTGGTTCTGCATTGCTGGTATCTGCACTCCACCAGGATAAACAAACATCTATGTCTCTGATGAGGTCTGTCCCTCTTCCAGTAAAGCCCTTAGACTCTAAGATCTGTTGTAAACCTTCTTCGGTGGTGACATGCTGGAGTTTGGTGACATGAAAAGTTTGCTGTGTATTTATAAATTCCTCAGGGAACACGTTTTGGGAATTTTTAATCATAGGTATGGAGCCTTCTGCGACTTTCTTCTGATTTGCCAAGGTTGTCAAGTTATTTGTAACTTCATTAATCGATAAAAAATGTTTTGGTTTGAAAAAACCATCTCCTCTTCCCTTTATCTCAATGATGTCCATAACTGCAAAACGCGTGTAGTTCCTCTCTGTTACACACTGTTCTCTCTGTGATCATCTGGTATTTTCCATTGATCTTTTATATTGTGTAACTGGATTATCAGGTCGCGTCATGTGCTATAACCATGAGAACATCAAGTAATAGCTATGAGGTAACGAAAGTGTGATCATCAAAAGTGAAACTATAACACAGTACTTATATACAAAGAATAAATCACTCAGTTATTATATTTCATACTGTGCTCAGTATATATATATATTCTAGATTTCATATTATGGTTTAGATCACAATTTAGGTCCTGTTGCTAATAATTACTAGAATCTGCCCATTCTATCTTCTACCCAAAGTTAGGGGTTTCTATAACAGCAATTATTTGTTATTCTCTTATATAAATGGTTAAAACCAAAAGAAAAAAGTAGAAAAACTACCATATCTTATGTATGTATGTAAGAGATAGTAAATGTGGGTGAAACCTGCCTCTGTAAAGTGGTCACATAGGAACAAAGTCTGCAAAGGACAGAATCCTATCACCCACAAAGGGTTCCTCCTTATTGGAAGGCTGGTTATACCATGCCCCGGTTACTGAGACACTGAACCCTGTTCCAAATAACCACATGTTCAAAACTTCACCTTTTTCATTGTTACAGATAATAATAATTATAATAACCACATATAATAGTTGTCAAACTGCGATTTGTCGTCAGCTTGTGCACCTCGCTTTGCGAGGCGCGCAACTTGCTGCAATGAGCGCTAAAGGTGCTCATTGCAGCCAGCAGTGCCGTCACACATGTGAGCCTCGCAAAGCGAGGTGAAACAGCCGCCCAACACTTAAACAACACTTAGGTTGCAATGAGCTCCAAAGGCGCTCATTGCAGCCAGCAGCGCCATCACGAGGCGAAGCAGCCGCGGAGCGCGTAACTCTAAAAACCCACCCCAAAAAAACAAACATACACAAAATTACAACACACTCACACACAGCACGGGGGAGACACAGGAAGCCTGGGAGTGAGGTTGCAAGTGAATTACAACGATATTTGTCGTTTTCCACCACACGGAAATCAGCTAAGCAAGAAAAAAAATGGCGGATGAAAAACGCAAAAAATCGGAAACAGGATGAAGACGAGGCTCACCATTGCCAAGCAGGCAGGAATTGAAAAAACACGACGGAGAACCCAGTGGCACGCAGGACTTTGAAAATAAAACACAGAGGAGAACCCAGTGGCACGCACAGAGGAGAAAGACACAGGGAAGGGACAAGGGGGAGATGGTGGAAAGAGACACATGGCGTTCCCAAGCACAAAACTGCCAGGATAACGAACCCTGCAATGAGCGGCCTGTACAGTAGGCGACAGGAAAGGTTCACAATGAGCGCCGAAGGTGATCATTGCAAAGCAGGAAACTTGAAGTACACGAGGGGAGAGGCTCCCAATGAGCGCCACAGATGCTCAGAGGAGCAAAAGCCTCACATTGTGTGGCAAACAGCATTCCCAGTCTTCAAATTTTATTGCCGTCATTTTTTGACAATTTTCTAGTAATAATATAACAGTGCTGGGAATATCAATATGTATACTTAGTCACTTATATAATTCCCCAGATACCTCTTGCCAGTATAGTCCATGTAAACACATACTTGTTAGTGAGTCAGGATGAATAGTCACTACATGAAAGTAAGGTGTGGAGTCACATTATGTGACCTCAACGTGCTTTTTACTTGGCTTCATCAGGAGTTGTGGTTGTACTGGCACTCCCTTTATTTTGGAAATGCAAAATTCCATTACATTTACCAAGCTTAATAAATATTTACATTATGTTGAAACAAATCTATCATTCAAAATACTAACACACCAGCCTTTTTTACTTAAAGGGAAATAGCAATGATTTGATAATATCTCATGGTTGTATATGTGCATGGAAACTATTTAGGCAAAATTATCTTCCAATAAGTCATTATAGCCATCCAGAACCAGGGACACTATACGCTGACAAAGGAGTTCAAAGTATCTTTCTCACAACTGTTCCCAATTGTTATAAGTGTTTTAACTAAGCAAATTAGATTATATACTTAATTTAATTCTAAGAAGCCCCTAAATAATATATTCCAATCTACTTGAACACCTTTCCGTCTTTCCTGTTCTCTCTTATGCAGAGTGCCATGATTCACAACTATGACCTAAGCCCACAACCACAGGGAAGGAGCTTCAGGCTACCAGTGCAAGGATGCCAGTGCATGCCACTGCCTGTTTGCTAGCAGCATGATACTTGTAATATGAAGCCTTTCCCATGTTGGTTCAGTCAGTCAATCAGGGTTTCGGCAACAGTAAGAGAGACAAAGATGGTGCAGCTCTATGTGCTTTGGTACAACTGGTCCAGCAAGTTGAGATAGTCATCTGAAACACTTGCAACTACAAGAACAATTTCAAAACTGCTGAACCTGAAGCCAACAGACTAGGAACGCTGGAAGAGGGAACGCATGATCCATGCAAGAAGTTGGTGAAGAGGTTTGGGCAGGAAAGGGGTACATGACATAAATAGCTATGCTGTCTTTTTAATGTTTGAGTGTATTTAGTCCAGCAGGAGAGAAGAAGACCAGGATACTGGGCATGGCGTGCAGCAGCATCACTGGGGTATGGCTATATGTAGAACAAAGAGTTAATGTGTGCCCAGGCCGGCGTGTGTTGTTATGGTCACATGGATAGACCCTGAGAGCCAAATGTCGCCCACTAAACTAGAACTTTATCTAAGATATATATATATATATTTCTAGAATTAAAATATTTTCTTGTCATCTCCTCTGGCTTGAAATGGAAAAACATACTGAATATGTATCATCTCTCACGTGTTGTATTGGGACTTGTAAGTCTAACCATATCACATATTATAATCACGAGCCTCGCAAAGTGAATTAAGCAGCCGTGCAGCACTTAGGCTGGAATGAGCGGCCGCGTCACACATGTGAGCTTGGGGAAAAAAATACGAGCTTGGAAATATACAAATTTAACGGCCGACGCGCAGAAATCGAACAATAATCAAAACCCCCCACCATAAAAACACACTCACAAACAGCACAGGGGGAGAGCCGGGTAGAATGGTAGTGAGGTTGCAAGCGATTTTGAGCCTTATTTGACGTGTTTCGCCACTTGAAAAACAGCTGAAAATTGCTGACGAAAAACGTAAAAAATCCTGAAACTGTATGAAAACAAAACTGAGCAAAGCCAGGCACGCAGGACTTAGAAAATACACAACGGCAAAGACACTAACACTTACACCAACAACGCCAGGCACGCAGGACTTAGAAAATACACAACGACAAAGACAATAACACACCAACAACGCCAGGCACGCGGGACTTAGAAAATACACAACGGCAAAGACACTAACACTTACACCAACAATGCCAGGGACGCGTACTTAGAAAATACACAACGGCAAAGACAATAACACTTACACCAACAACGCCAGGCACACGGGACTTAGAAAATAAAAGAAAAGGCAGTCAGCGCCACCCACACAAACATACAGCATACACACAGAGGAGAAACACACAGGGAAGGGACAGGGGGGAGATGCTGGTAAGAGACACATGGCATTCCCAAGCACAAAACTTACAGCTTAATGAACCCTGCAATAACAGTTTGCAGGAGGAAAGGATCACAATGAGCGCCGAAGGTGCTCAGAGAAGCACATTGTGTGGCAAACAGCATTGACTGGTTTACAGTTTTATGCTCGTCATTTTTTGACGGGCAAAACGCTAGTATAATATAAACCTGGTTGTGCTGTCTTATTATCTATCTCATTTGTATCCATTGTGTGCTATGCTCAGAAGTTGTGTTTTTTCAGTTTTTTCAGTTTATTTATTTAGTTTTGAAAAAGTACAATGCAATAAAATATTGCAGTGAATATATCATATTTTCATCAGGGTACTTTCTTTTATAAATAGTCACGAAGAATAACATGGGGGGGGGCAAGGAAAAGTTGAAACATGAGTGGAGGGGAGGAAATAAACATATGTCCTGTTGACATTTTGATTTGGACAGTTTTCCAGTTTCACAAAGATTAATCATTCCTTCTTTACAATCATGAGTTAAACATACACTTTATAAATCAGGTCTTAAAAACGTATTTTTAAAGCAAATCTTTTAGAATGTAAGTTATTGTCACATGTACAATATAACTGTTGGGGGAGGGATCCTATAAATAATCCAACAAATATATTCCATTTTGAACATCTCTTTAGAAAAGTCCCAGATCTACCTTCACTAAGGACGTGTTATCTTCTTTTTCTTGTAAATTTGTATTGTTCCAATTCAAATCTCTAGTTTCTTAATGTCTGCGAGAGAGCTCCACAAATTATCAGCATTTTTGTGGTCTTTGCCCTATGTCCAAACATATTAACAATCCTATATGCACCTTCTGTTGGAGGAGAGGGGAACTGTTTCTATGATCTGTTCTAAACATCTCTGATGGACTGTTCCTAAAGGACAGACTTTTGTAAGCCTATGTTTATTAAACTGTTCATAAGACAACAGATTGAAACTCCAGTTGTGCCCTCGTTTGCCTCCCCACAAGTTGAATCAGGGTGACTGTGGATAAATCATATAAATGGGAGAGACAAAGAAAGGAGAAACAGGATTGAGATACATTTTCTTCTCTTTCTCTTTTATTTTCCCACGATAAGGAAAAATAAGACTTTATGTTGTGGTTTAAAAGCCAAAAGAAGTTAGCGTTGGATAAACCATAACAATTAGATTGTGATCTATCACTGTATTTGTGTGTTGTCTTCCTTGTGTCACAAGATATTAAGAAGCTCAGCTTCGCCTTCTTTGTTGGAGAAAAAGGAAACTGTGTTCATAAATTACACTAAACAACTGTGAAGGAACGTTCTTAAAAAACGGACCCTTTTCTATAAGCATTTAAGAGACAACATTTTGTACCCCCAAAAGGATTAAGAACACTCCTCTTTATACTTATATTAACTAAAAGATAATCTGTTTGGGGCGAGATCTATGGTTTTGTAGATAATATATTTTTATCAGGATTGGGCTTCTTAGCAAATCATTTAAATAAGATTATATTAGTTGAATAGGGATTTAAATATATATTTGAGCTAATCCCCACTAAAATTTAAGATTTTTATCTGTACTATCATATTATAGGGGTATAATTAATATATAACTCATTCAAGAAATCAGAAAATACATTTATATTTGTGTAGCCCAATTCTCCAAAAATCTAATCCTGTATTTCTTTGGATTATATTTAAACTTTGGACTTTTAGATTTGGAAATAATTTTTATGGTTAAAAATCTTATAAGTTGTGTATATATTTAGTTAAATATAGGTACATATAACTTATACTGGGTTAATAAACCTATGTATCACACAATTTTTTTTTTAAATAAAATTAATTCACATAAATTGCACTGACATTGTCAAAATTAATCAAGGTAATACTTATTGTTATAAGAAGGAAAAAATAGAAGAACAAGCACTTTGAAGTTAATCAAGATGAAGAAAGATACCCAATCAGCTAGATCCACAAAATTAGGATAAAAAGAACTTGGTAACATCACCAGGCAGTTTTTTGCCATTTTGGACAAAACACAAAACAAGGATAAATCTCAAATAAAAACACCATCCCCTATATAAGTGATGACCTCGATTGAACACTGTAAAATTGATGAAAGCTACTCCTCATAAACAGCTGAGCAGAAACTGACTGTATCAATGATGAAGTCCTGATTTAGAGACTTCAAGAAAGCAATTAAAGAAGAATTATCTTTAGAAATTGCAAAAAACACTACAGCCATAAACGCTCAAGCGCCATTAATTCAAAATCTAGAAATTAGTTTGAATAATATCGATACACAACACCAAAAAGCCTTAAAAGAACTAAAAGAGTTAAGAGCAGAAGTTAACTACTTAAAGCAAAAATATATTAAGTTTGAAGATCAAGAAAGACGTAATAATTTACGTATTAGAGGCATACCAGAAACTATTCCCCTTAATGAACTCTCTCCAAGGGAAGAATGCATTGATAGAGCACATTGTATTCCCCTACCAAAAACAATAGGAAGGGAAAACCCCAGAGATGTTATAGTGCGGTTACTTTACTATACATGTAAAGAATTATTAACTAAAACCTCTTATCTTAATAAAACACTTGCTCCCCCATATGACCAACTCCAGATTTTTGCTGATTTTTTGGTGAGAAATTATAGCTAAATGCAGAGTATACGGTGCACTTACAAAAATTATGAGAGACAATCAAATTGCTTACAGGTGAGGTTTTCCACCCAAGTTAATAATATCATATAAAGAACAAAAATTTTGTGGTAGATAATCTGGAGGAAGGAAAAGCCGTCTTTAGGGAATGGAAACTTCCACATATGGAGTCAATTTAAACATAAAGAACAATTTTTATTAAAATGGTATTAGCAAACCACTGAAGGGTGGGAAGTAAGGGAGGGAATAAAGAGAAAACAGACACAGTGATAATTTTTAAACATCAGGTCACAACAAGAATAGGGTTTGTTACAATTTAGAAATTATGAGAAATATGAAAGTGAAGGAAGTGGAGGAAAATGTTAAGTGAACCATGAGTGGAGTTAGGGAAGGGGGAGTGTGGGACTGAAGCTGAGACGGGGAGATGAAGAGGAGGAGTGAATATTTAATATTGTATTTATTTAGTTAATTTAAGAATCTAATTAGTTCAGGGAGGCTGGATCATATATACAGATTTAGAATCTTCCTTAAAAATGATATAAGAAATATGTGCTTGTATTTATATTTTTATGTTGTTTGTGTCTATGGACGGAGTGCTATTGGGTCTCGGTCTGTGAGGTGGAAGGAGAAGACAAGAATAAAATTCTCTATGATTAGATGGAGCTGTATATAATTTGTCATAATGTTCAGGGCTTGAATGCAGCAGGGAAGAGATGGTTGGCCTTTAGAAGATTTAAAAAAGAGAAAGCCGACATAGTGTGTTTACAAGATACACATTGGGAACACAATACAATCCTTAAGTTCCATGATCTAAATTATACTTTAAGCTACAATTAAATATTTAGTTTAAAAAAACGGGGTGTTTCTATATTTTGTAGAGGGGTCGATACATACTCTAGACAAGTAAACAAACTTACACGATCATGAATATATATGCACCTAATGGAAACCAAAATAGATTTTTGTGTCACATATTGGGAATTTATAGAAGATTCAAAAAAGGCCTCTCCATGTTCTGTGGCAAATTCAATATGATCTTAAACTCTGATCTAGATTGCAATTCAGCAAATCCCATAGTAAATACAGCAAGACTTAAAAGCTATTCGGAATCCATTTGTAAGAAAATAATAAAGTGTGGTCTCTATGATTCCTGGAGAGTTCTCCATCCAGAGCAAAGAGACTACAATTTTTACTCGTGCAGACACCTATCTTATTCAAGAATCGATCATATATTTGGAGAGAATTGCTGAGATGGGCCTTATATCCTATTCAGATCATGCCCCCATTACTTTAAAAATGAGGACAGAAAATAAACATTTGTTTAGACCACAGTGGAGACTCAAAAACTCTTTATTAGAAGAAGAATCAGAGAGAAAAATATTACGAGAAGAGATAAAAAACTTTTATGAGAATAACATCAATTCAGTTGCTTCAAAAATTAGAGACTATCTGGTAGGACATTTTACTCTTATTAAAAAACAAAGAGGCCTTTCTTTGTGTCTCTGTACATAAATCGTTACGAAAAACAGATGGAAAATAAAATTAAGCCTAACAGTAAGTTAATGGAGGAGATTAAGAACATTCAGGGACAAATCAAACAAATGAATCAAATAACGTATGATAAATCTCTCTGGAAACTGCAGCAGAATTCATTCCATTATGGAAATAAAGTGGGGAAAACATTGGCAAAAAAGCCTAGGGGCCTCATTCTATTAGCGGCCGCAGCCGTTGCGGGGCCGCAAGGACCGGCCGCAAGCTATTCTGCTATTCTATTCCCTTACGGCCGGGGATTCCGGCAGGCTTGCGGCCGGTGCCTTGCTATCTCTTGCGGCCGCTCGCGCCGGAGGAAAGCCTTTGATCTAAAACGGCCGCAAGAGATTTGCAATTCAATTGCTCCGGGAAACCTCTCTGCAAGGCTAAAAGCGAGCCGCAGCTTACTTGCAGGAAAGAGGTCTCGCTAGCACCAATTAAGCACATAAAATAGCTCAAATAAAGCCATCCTGCACTTTGAGAAGACTATAAAGGGATTTTAGGTGTTAGAAAAAATAGCACATAATTATCCTGTACTCAAATCCGTAAAATATTTTATTTTTAATATCCGTAAAATATCCATGTAAAAAGTCCAGAGTGCTTGGAGCACTTCAGACCCGCCCACGCCGCAGCCGGAAAATAAACAGTTAATTTGAACTCGGGTTTGGGCAGATGTGCAAGCTTGAGAGTGGGTTCCTTTTAATCCTCATGTCCCCCAATATGATCCCTAGCATTTACAGAGCTGTACAGTGCAGGCTTGAATTTATTTTTGCGTTTTTATATTTCACAGCTTACGGCCGGTTCCAAGATATGCGGCCGGCCGTAAGATGAGATCCTTGCGGGGCCGTATAATAGAATCGCGAGTTAACTGAACCCCCGCAAGGAATCGCAGCCTTACGGCCGATTTACGGCCGATAATAGAATGAGGCCCTAAGTCTGAAATTAAAAACAATAGAATAGGAACTATTAAATAGGGTCAAGATACAATTTCGACCCCTAATGTAGTAAATGCCTTTGAGGACCATTACTACAAACTTTACAATTTAAATCAGGGAAGAGCTGAGGAAGTTACTTCATCAATCATAATTGATACATTTTTGGAACAGTTAAAACCCAATTGGAATCTCTAGTGTACTACTTGAAACATTAAATAGAGCAATAACATTAGATGAGATTGCCTTGGTGGTTAAAAATCTAAAGTTATATACAGCCCCTGGGCCAGATGGCTTAAGCAACAAATTTTACAAGATATGTATAAAAGAGATTGCAGAGCACATGAGAAATATGTTTAACAAAATCAAAGAAACCGGCTCAGCTCCAGCAGAAATATTGTCTGCTAATTATAACTATTCCCAAACCTGAGCAAAATTTAAAGGAATGTAGAAATTATAGACCCATTTCTTTGCTGAATTCAGATGTAAAAATCTATGCCAACATTTTGGCCTCCAGGTTAAATCTTGTAATAAAGAACTTAATCCCTGCGGATCAAACAGGCTTCATGGTGGGCAGACAGGGACAGGAGAATTCTAGGATATTGCTAAATTTGATCTCCTTTTCTAAGATAAGAGGGATTCCTACAGTTCTCCTCTCCCTTGATGCAGAAAAGGGGTGTGACCACCTGAGCTGGAGGTATATGCATCAGACCCTGGAGAGATTTGGCTTGGGAGAATTTGGCAGGAAGGTTATCGGAGCTTTGTACTCCAACCCCTCAGCTTCGGTAGTGGTCACGGGCTGTAGCTCTTTCAAATTACTAATGGCACGAGGCAGTGTTGTCCCCTGTCTCCGCTTTTGTTTGCCATGATGCTGGAACCATTGGCGGAAGCCATTAGGTCATCAGTGAGTATTAAGGGTCTAAACATAAACAATCAGGAACACAAAGCAGTTCTCTTTGCTGATGACACGATTTTGTGTTTAAACAACCCTGCCCATTCTTTGAGAGCGCTTCAGGAAATTTTGGATTTATATATTATAGTTTCAGCCCATAACGTTAATATTACAAAATCTGAAGATTTGGTATTAATATTTCACTTGAGGAAAAAAAACAAATTGTCACAATCTTATCCATATAAGTGGCACACAAATAAAATTACACATTTAGGTATAGATTTTTTTCAAACCCAAAAGAAACAATTGTTAAAAACTACAATAAACTTTATCAAAAGATAGTTGCTTTATAAAATGTTTGGAAAGATAAGAAAGATTTTTTTTCAAACCCAAAAGAAACAATTGTTAAAAACTACAATAAACTTTATCAAAAGATAGTTGCTTTAATTAATGTTTGGAAAGATAAGAAAGCCTCATATGAAGGCAGAATTGCATTAACATAAATGACCTTGCTCCCAAAAATTAACTATTTTCTTCGTTGTATACCCCTACAATTACCCAACTACTCCATGGCTAATCTCGGCCTACAGTATTAAGGTGGGGATATGACCAGGACAGTAGGGAATGAGGCTCTTGCCGAAGGATGGTGGTTGTGGGGGAGCCTGGATGACCATACATATCAATAGAATCTCAGCAGGCACTGGAAGAGTATGCCAGGTATTTCCTACCCCCCCCCCCTCCCTTTTTTCTTTTTTTCTTTTTTTTTCTTTCCCCCTACCCATCTAAGTTGACATAGTTGATATTATTATTTCTCAGTTTCTGTACACTTATCTCTTGATAAGAGGTAGACAATAAAAAATACCATGTTTGAAGACATAGAGAGTTAGACAGGGCACAGGATAATAATGAAGGAATGTACCAGTAGGACTATTATGAAAACTGCATGTAGTCTCTTCGTTAAGATGCTAGGGAATTGTGTTACTGTATAACCTGACTGCCCTGTTGTCTTCTTCTTTCTCCTATTACTCTATGCAACTTAACTTGTCTTCAATAAAAAAGAATGGATGAAAAAAATAAAAAACTACCCAACTATCTGTTAAAAATATTTCAAGCACTACTTGACAAATATATACAACTGGGCAAACCAGTCAGAGTCAATAAAAAGTACTATGTCTAGTAATAGAGGGGGATTTGGCTACCCAAACATAAAACTCTATTATGAAGCTACTGTGATGGCACATATGATCAGATGGCTCGATTCATGTGGTACTTATGCTTGGAGCCAGATTGAATAGAATTAGTAAAGGCTTAGGATCTCAAGAAATGAATCTTCATTGAGTCTCAAAAGAAAGATCTTGAGCAAGGCGCAAAAGTTGTGGGGGAGGTGTTGCATACTTGGAATAGAATTAATAAAAAATATGAGTTAATTTCTTCGCCTAGCCCAATATTACCACTTCACCTTAATATTAATGAGGAAAAAATAATTAATTTGTGGTCTAATTTTGGACTGAACTATTTACAAGACCTATACATAGATGGTGCTATGGCATCTTTTGACCAACTAACTACAAAATATGACCTCCCAAAGAGATGTTGGCTAGATTATATTAAGACAAAAACACTTGTTCTGAAAAAGAAACTTATTCTGAAAATGAATATCGTAGCTAAACCTTTGGAAAAATTAAAGATCTCTGTGGACAGGTCACATTTGATATCCAAGTGCTTTACTATCTTGTAACAAATTATAGAAAAGGACAAAACCCCCAAGATGGTCTCTTGGGAAGAGGACCTTGACAGTACTTGGTCGAGTGATACTTGGCATAAAGATTTCAGATTCACTGGGAAACATATAAAAAAAATGCCTCATATAGAGAAGTATGGTCAAAAATTCTGAACAAAAGGTATATAGTTCTGTCCACAATTAGTTATTTCACATGTGATCAGAAACAGTCCCTATGTTGGAGAAACTGTGACCTAGTTCGCACTCATCTTCACATGGGGTGGCTCCGCCCTAAGAAACAGACCTTTTGGAGGATGTGTTCTGTTAATTTGTCCAGACTCTTGAAAGTAAAGATCTCCCTTAATGTAGAGAATGTTATTCTCCATATTTTTCTTACAGAATATAACCCTGAAACTCGAGCATTCATTATAGAAATTTTGATAGTATCCAAATGGTTACTAGTGAGATGCTGGAAGCAGGATAGAGTTTTAACATGGTCAGAACCAATCAATATCATATCCTGTAATTGTGAATATGATGAATACCTTATGTTAACTAACAGATTAAATGGAAAATTTGGGATTCCCGGGAAATCCAGGACAGTTTGTTGGAAGAGACCTTCTTCCCGCATAACTTAAATTATCCTCAGCCTTCCAACCTTCCAGCACTCAGACCATAGCGCTCAAATGTGTATTGTTTTTTTTTGTGTGTGTTATTGTATTCATTTTATATATTGTACTGTTAAAACTTTGTTTAATAAAAAAAAAGAAAAAAGAAAAAGAAACGGGAACTAATTGTGCCTGTAACTGATCTGGATTAATTGCTGGATGCTGAGACCTAGAAGCAAAAAATTGAGGTGTATGAGATCCCATCAAATCTGGGTTGTAACAATTTGTAAATTAAGGAGATTTTAGAAGAAAAATGTACATGCGCCGAAGAGCACCCAAAAAAAGCCTTGCTGAGACCTATTAAACTTTTAAAGAGTGTATTACATAAAAAAAATATGAAAAAGCATGTAAGTGCATTAGAAATGACTACTTAATACTTCCCATAAGTATATATATTATATTTTATCAATGTGTTTGAGTCAATATACATCTGGGAACAACAACTATTGGAAATAATACACCACCAAATAACATGTATCAACTTCAGGGGTAACATAGACACCAGTACACCTTTACTGCACCTTTACTGCAATGACTATTAAAGGGTTAGCCATAACCCAAACAATAGTCATCAACAGTACTCACCAGATCACAGTACTCAGAGTGATCATGTGCATCACACCCATAGGAAGGTACGTCATCAGCAGCCTGAGGCCTTAAGGAGAGGAGTATTACGGCACCCCCAAGAACGAGACCACGCTCCATGTTGAGGGTCAAAAAGTGAACTCTCTTTTATTGAAACAACACACATTTTTAAACCCTTCACATACACAATAGGGGCAGTGACTACCTTTGGTCAACCCTTAATTACCTCTGTCCAATCAGACAGAGTTAAGGCACCTCTCTGTCTGTTAGGACCTTATTGTTCCTGGCTGCTATCACTTAAGTGTGTGTACTTAAGTGATTAGCCTTTATGGCCAACTGGGTGCCCTTCTCATATTGCAATATGTATGTTGCAATGTGTACAACAGGACTATCCCATACTATTATTTACATCCATATATATTATTCCATGGATGGAGGCAAAACAGACGAACCAGCAATATCAGTCCATATAGATGGATCTGTCACACGGCTCCCTCCATGTGGGACACTCCGGCAGACCCGGCTTGACCCTTTGGCTGGTCAACTTGGTGATGACCGACTAGGAAGTGGTAGGGATGTCAGTTTGCCGGGACAATCCATCAGCATTCCCGTTCTGCTTACCGGGTCGGTAGCTGATGGTGAAGTTATAAGGTTGTTGGGCTAAACTCCACCGCAGCAGTCTACCATTGTCGGGTGCACATTGAACAGTATGTGTGATTGCAGTTGGATAAGATCCCGAACCTTTTCTCGGATGGTGATGGAGGTTCTTGAGAGTAGTAAACAGCCCCACCACCGCAGGGTTTAACATGGTCATACCTGCAACGGGTGCCATAAGCACACTGTCCTTTCTGATAAAACCAACAGATTGTTGATGGTTTACTTGTCGCCAAGTCATGTGAGAACATACATCTACTTCCTTCTCTGCAAACTCCATGCATAAAATACCTGCAGGTCACGTGCTTGGTGCTCATCCTGCGGTCTCGCGCTCGGTCGGCCCTTCGTGTTCTTGTTGGTATGGTCGCTCCTGCTGTATCAGCCTCTTTGGCTCCTCCTCCTCCCGCCCATGAGCTCCACCCTCCTCTGTCCGGTTCCCTCCTGTATCTCTCTGGGGTATCCCGGTGGGCAGCTTGGACGGGGTCTGCCACGTGCAGGACGCCCCAACATTCTTCCTCCTCTACGCAGTGGGCAGCGGGCGGAGGGTTGCGCTGGTTTCCGCTGTTGGGTCTCCTCCAAGACTGGGCCTGGTTAGCGGTATTCAGTGGGCACTCCGGTCGTTTGTGCCCCAGCTGCATGCACCCAAAACACCAGATGGGCGTTGAGTAGTCCCGTGAATTAGGCCGGGGCGGCTGAGGGTAGTGATTAGCTGGAGGGGGTGCTGCTGGTCGGTACTCGATTCTGGCAGGAGTCTTAACAATAGCACTGTCCAGTTTACGGGCATCCGTGTACTCATCTGCCAGACGGGCTGCTTCATGCAGGGTGGAGGGTTTACGGTCCCTTACCCACTCCCTGACGCCTGGGGATAATTTCTCAAAACAATGTTCCAGCAGGAACATCTGCAGCACCTCTTCCCCAGATACGGCTTGACACCCAGCCATCCAGTGAGCGGCTGTGCGGTGTACTTTACATGCCCATTCGACGTAGGAAACCCCAGTTAGTTTGGCAGTGTCTCTGAACCGCCTCCGGTATGCGGCATACCGGGAGAGCAAAGCTTCCTTTACAGCCACATAATCCCCGATCTCCTCATCAGGAATGGCCCGAAAAGCGTCACTGGCCCGGCCGGATAGCTTTCCGGACAATATAGTAACCCAGTCTTCTGCGGGTACCTTGTGTAGCGCACATTGCCGCTCAAAATCAGCAAGGTACCCATCAATCTCCCCTTCTGTTTCAATGAAGGATTTAAAAGCTGCAAACTGTACCTTCCTTTTCTCCACCGGGAATGATGCAGCACCGCTTTGGCGTCGCAGGTTGGCATCTACAGCGTCCATGACCCGGCTGATGATCTCTGGAGACGGGTTGGGACCATAATGAGCCAGTCTAATTCTTACAGCCCGGTCAAAGCTTGCCTCTTCGGGGGTTCTGTCAGCTGTGCTGGGCCCATTGGTTCCTTCATCCATTTTGTTTAGCAGTACAATAATCTCCCTTTTTTGAGATTACTGGCTTGTCTGCCTCTTTCTTCCAGTAGGTCTTTAAGGGTAGCTCTTTTCAGCCCTTGGTATTATCTTTCCATTAATCTTGGATGCAGTTGTCTCTCTGGGCGATGAGGTTCATCCCGTCACTTGCCACCAGTTATTACGGCACCCCCAAGAATGAGACCACGCTCCATGTTGAGGGTCAAAAAGTGAACTCTCTTTTTTTTTGAAACAACACACATTTTTAAACCCTTCACATACACAATAGGGGCAGTGACTACCTTTGGTCAACCCCTAATTACCATTTTTGCAAGGTAGTTCAATCAAAAAATGGGAAATTACATAAATTAGAAGAACCGGAAACTAAAAGGCAGATGAGATTTAACACAAATAAATTTAAAGTTAAGCATTAGGAAAAGTAAGCAGTAATTTATAATCTAAATGGAACACATCTAGGAGTTTCAAATACAGAAAGGGATAGGCAAAAACTTAAAAAAAAAGTTTTTGTGATCTTAGATTGGAGCCCAGCAGCAGGGAGGAGACCAAGAGGAGGTTGAGGCTATGTCATCCAGCTGGAGCCAGACAGTGTGAGTGCAGAGGACACCAGCCACGGCCATTTGCAAGAAGACCAGACGTGGACCTTAGAAGGAACACCGCAGAGAGCTTTGCCAACGACAGTGGCTGCCATCTTGGATCGGCGCCTCCGCGGCCCGCCTGGGGCATTGGGCAGAAGGCCCCATACGTAACTGGAAAGCGGCATTACCAACGGGAATGCATCCAGTAGAGAGCCCAGAAGAGTGGAGATGGAGTTTGGGAGGCTGTAGGAGTAACACAAACAAGCTGGAGACCCCTGCCTGAGCCTGTCAGGACCCGTGGATCGTGACCTAATTAGGTGAGAGATACCCTTAGGAGTTAGACAGTGGGAGACAAGGAGGCACAATCCATACACAAGGGGATAATAAGCCCACATTACATAGAAGGGCCCTGAGAGGAGCTTCTTACACAATACAGGGGGAACTCTGGCTGTATTAGTCTAGACCCCCTCCCTACAGAAATACTCATAAAGGCTTAGTCAAGCCCCATTATCAATAAAAAAAAGACTTGATAAGTAAATTTAAAGGTCACTGGGACATTTGAAATAAGATCAGGATAAGTCCAGAGCCTTAAGAAACAACTAAGAGTTCTGTTCTCAGAATCATTACTTTACAAAAGGAGGCTTCTACCACACGTAAAAGTGTAAAAAATGTGCAAAAATATCAGACAAGCTTACTCTCCTTCAAGAGTAAGCCACGTTTGAGAGATATAAAGAGATTATAGATCCTTGTATTAAGTATTAAGGCGCCACTCTACACAGCATAAGGGCGCAACCCCACCAAGCCAACAGCTATTAGGGCAACATCGACCTCCTGTTCTCAAGGTCTAATGGCAGCAAACCCTGTAAGCCCAAAAATATACAGCCTCATTCAGTTCAGAGGCCCTAAGTCCCGGGATGTAGGCTGTAAGTCTGCGGGCCCGCAGCATGCTAGACTTAAGGTGCTATTCAATTGGACAAGGCCGCAAGTTCCGTCACAATAGGGTAAATCGTAAACCATGCCATCGTATGTAGCATTTGCGAGCGTGAACACGATCAATTAAGCAAACCCGTAACTCCCGAACTAGAAACAGCCAGTAGAAAAGGAGCCCGTCATCATTACGACAGTAAAACATGGAGGTGACATGTCAATCAACTAGCGATTCGGGGTTCGCTATGCGATCGACCTCCATTGTACTAATTAGTAAAATTGAATGAAGCCAATGTTACAGTCCATGTGGGTGGCCTGATATGTATTAACTCATTGATTCCCTAGATTCATTTAACCCCAAAATGACACAATAAAAATTAAATTTAATATTGCAGATTTACGGGCTTGTGGCTGTTGTACAATTAATTCTAATGTCTTATATTGTGTTCCCCATAATTTACAGTGCAGTATTGAATCTATATTTGCATTTACAGTGCATGTCTTTAAGCCCTTGGGGGGGTCCTCCTTGGACTTTTGGCATTTGCGGCCTTGGCGGCTTGGTTAGCGAGGGGGGTTTGGAGCAATTGAATAGTGATTTGCAATTTTAGAGATTGTAACTGTTGCAGCCGTTAAAGATCAAAGCCTTGGAGGGGCTGTAACTTGCGATGTTAACCATCGCAAGGAATCTGAGGCCGGAGGCCCTAACCCGGTCGAAGTCCGCAAAAAGACGCCAATTGAATAGCAAAAAAACTTAAGGCCTTCATTACGGACGCCCGGATCTCCGGATGCCTCAATTGAATGAGGCTCATAATCTTTTACTTGCCCCCCTCAGAATCAAGCTACTTGTTACTTGCTCTTTATTCTTCTGCAAAGACCATACTTTCTAATTAGCTCAAATATTAAACATCATCAATATACAGATTTGGGAGCTCTCAGCCTAATTAATCAAAAGATAACCAACACTGCCACCTTGTGGACTTTTCAATGGACTACGGCAGACGACTCACAGTCAAACTGCTTACCAAAGTATAGGGTAAACTTTAAGAGCAAACCCACAGAAAGGTAAACAGACGATCAACCAGCCCACTGTGGGAGAGGATGCAAAATAAACAACATCTCTATATAAGACAAGTACAAGACTTGCAGACCTTGCAGCAGGTATTCATATAAATACAATAAAAAAATAGCCTCAAAAGTAACCACACTGGCCTAACATAAATACTAACATACAAACCCAAAAGGCACAGTCTCTCAACAGCCATAATTTGGGAAGGGACTCCTGACTTGCCTTGCTGGAGCCATGCGAAAACAATACAACAGGGAAGCCATAGTGCTAACATAGCCTTACAAATCAGGAGATCGACAAGTAAAGGTGATTACAGGACCTTTCAAGCTCTCCAAGGGTTCTTCTGTATCTTTATCTCCTTCATGCTATACCAGAGAGTTGGTGGGGAGACGCTATCTTATAGACCATAGCCCCACACAATCACAATGTTCTAGATACTTATACCCAGGAGGCCATGACCTTCTAGAAATCAACGGGCAACATCAATACAACAAGCAAAAAGAAAAATGAGAAACTGAATATGTTACAACACAATTAATAATCTATACATAATTAAAATAACAAGATATTCCTGCCCGCATAAAAATTAAAAAAAGCCTCAGAGGAACCAGTCTGGCAAGGGACCACATCATCTCTCTGTTGTATATCATGGGTAAACCAAGGAAAAGTGCAGCTGCTAGAAGATCACCAGAAGAAGAATACCAGATCACTTCAAGGCAGTGGCACCGGGTCAGTTATCACACCATGACCCGATCTCTGGCAATTCAGATATCTCTGATATAGAAGGAGACCAAAGAACCGGTAGGCAAGATGTGGAGCGTTTGGAAGGAACTAAAGCCTGGTTCGAGACTCTCCAAAAATTCCAAGTTTCATTGGCGGTAAAAGATTTAAAAAAAGGAGATTCAAGAACCCACACTCTCAAATCTATTACTGATAAAATCCCGGATACCCAAGCACAAGATAGATCAGATATTGTTACAAACGCCACAAAGATAACAACACTGGAACTTAAACTCGAGGATCTAGAAAATAAAACACGCAGGAATAACCGTTTCTAGGGAATTCCTAAGAATGTCACTGATCTGACCTTATACCTGTTGGAGGTCATAAAATATATTATCCCGGACATAACGACAATGAACTACAAACTGAAAGAGCTCATAGAGCTGTGGGTGCAGCGAACAACCCAAATACCCCAAAGATGTTATGTCATGATTTTGTCACCAGGGGACAAGAGACCAGATTTTATTTGCCTTAAGGAGATAACACAAGATCGTTGGTCCAGACGTTTCCCAGGTTCAAATCCTTGCAGATCTGGCCCCATCGACTTTGATGAAATGCAGAGAAATGAGACCAGTTCTGGACCTTCTGCTAAAATACAGATGGGGCTTCCCATTCATTTTGCTTTTTTATCTAAATGTAACGAATTACTCTGCCAATTCCCTAGAAGACGGACAGAAAATCATAGTCGCACTGAAAATGTTCCCAGAGGGGGAACTTCTTCAATCAAGAGATCTGGGCCTCATAGACAGAACTAAACCATGTGATACAAGCCATAGAGACATGCCAGTAAGACAGTGGACTGAAGTCCCACGGCAAAAAGGACAGCCAAGTCCGGGTTAGCAGCCACCTCAAGATAAAGGAGATTCTCCTTCAACTTCTAAGGACTTGCCGTGCTGAGGCTACCTACCGTTCCAAAGCGATGGGGAATTGCACCCAGAATCACGAATCCCTTCACTTGAAGCAAGAAATGTTATAGTGATATTTACACAATGCATGTTTCTGTTTAGTTTAATAAATCTTCCAGATTTATAAGATTTTTTGTACTATTGTTGATTGAATGAAATTTACAAAGTACCTTCCTCATACTAGGGTACCATTGGGGGAAAAGGCTTTATCTCTTCCTTTCTGTCATCTATTTTCTATCTGTTCATGACCTATCATCTCTTTTTTCCTTAAATGCATGAACATGTAAAATGAGGATATCCTAGAATGTTTTTGTTCCTGTTGTTGCTAATTTATGTTTTATTTCCTGGTCACTGACATGTCTATACTCTATTCAATCCAATAGTAACGTCCATTCACCAAAATTACTCAGATTCTATTGGGAGACTCCTCCGCCGGGTTACGAGGCCACTTCAGCTTCCTCCAAGCAGTTAGACATCCCAAGGGTAAGTGGCCAACACTGCAACCTCACATACAACTCAATGAGTAACACAGACCATAAAAAAAGGTTTAACTCTCCATTTAAAAGAAGCAAGGCATTTCTATCTTATAAGGAACACCATCCGTCAGTCTTGTTTCTACAAGAAACACACTTTGAACAAAATAAAAGTCCCCAATTCCTCCATAAAAATGTCCCGACTTTCTACACAACAAGCAAGATCTCCAAAAAAAGCAAGGGCAGCAATACTTTTACATAAAGACCTGCCATTTATATTTGAAAAGAAGACAAGAGACCTGATGGGGAATTTTATTATAATCACAGGAAAGATACAAGAGACCAGAATTTCCCTAGTTTCTTTATATGCCCCAACAACCCATCCTCACGATACCCTGATTGGTCTACTTAAACATCTAGACAACTGGATTATGGCAAATGATCATAGGTGGGGACTTTAACTTGGCCCTAGATATGAGCCGGGACAGGTCGGGAAAGTGCAGAGGGAACCGATATTCTAGAAAACTAAAACAAATACACTCCCTCTTAACAAAATTGAATCGTATAGATATACTAGTAACTCGCCCGTCAACAATGATGGGAACACAATTGCTGGCAATGGTTTTGATTATCTAAGCGAGCCTCTCCCCTGTGTACTTCAACTCGCCTGTTTCGCAATGATCACATTTGGTGCGCATCGTGAGCGCTACGATGAGAGCCTTCGGCACACATTGCAAGGCTCTCCCGCTAATCGCTTGGCTCTCAATGAGTGCCTCTGGTGCTCATTGCGAGTTTTTCGTCTCGCCTACTGTACGGGCCGCTCATTGTAGGGTTTGTTAACCTGCAAGTTTAGTGCTTGCGAATGCCTTGTGTGTCTTTCCAGCATCTCCCGTTGTCCCTTGCCTGTGTCTTTCTCTGTGTGTGTGCTGAATGTATGCATGGCGGCGTTGGTTTTATTTTCAAAGTCCCACGTGCCTGGCGTTGTTCGTGTAAATGTTACTGTCTTCGGTAAAGTGTATTTTGTAAGTTCTGCGAGCTAGGCATTGCTGAGCCTCGTTTTCATGATGTTTCAGAAATGTTACGTTTTTGTCCGCCATTTTTCTCCTTGCTTAGACGATTTTCGAGTGCCGAAAAAAGTAAAATATGGGTCTAATTTGTTTGCAACCTCACTCCCAGGCTTCCTGTCTCTCCCCCTGTGCTGTGTGTGAGTGTTGTATAATGTTTTGTACATGATTTCATTTGTTTTTCGTGTTTTTATAGTTTTGTTCTTAAACAACTGCTCTCCTTGCTTTGCGATGCTCGCAATTGTGTGGAAAGTGCTGCGCCGCTGGCGAGCCTCGCTTTGCAAGGCTTGTCTAAGTACTGTGCCGCTGGCTGCAATGAGCGCCTTATTTGTTGTGTTTTATTGCATGTGTGACTAATGTTATCAATCTTTTTTCCAGGGGCCGAGCCAGGGAACAGAAGAAGATGGACAGGGACATGCTGGAAAGGGGAGTTTAATACTGTATTTGTACTATTTATTTATTCTATGTAATGTTTATTTTTTTAATAATCTGATGTTTATTTTTTTCCTAGGGGGTGAGATCAGAAGGGACATCTGCAAAGGTAAGTGGTTTTATTTATTCTATTTTAGCTTAGATTTAGGGGGTTAGGTATAGATAGGGGTGATGTTTAGATTGGGGGTTAGGTATAGATAGGGGGTGATGTTTAGGTTGGGGGTTAGGTATAGATAGGGGTGATGTTTAGATTGGGGGTTAGGTATAGATAGGGGGTGATGTTTAGGTTGGGGGTTAGGTATAGATAGGGGGTAATTTCTAGATAGGGGGTTAGGTATAGATAGGGGGTGATATTTAGATTGGGGGTTAGGTATAGCTAGGGGGTGATGTTTAGATTGGGGTTAGGTATAGATAGGGGATAGGTGTATATTTATAATGTATTTATGGCTGTAATGTTATGTGTATTTGTAATAGGGCGTTCGGTAGGTAGTTTTAGGTAGGTAGGGGTTAATAGGTTAGTGGACAGGGGGTTAGTTTAGATTTAGTGGTTTATTAGTGGGAATAGTGTAGTGTAGTGTTTGTTCTTAGTGTAATGAGGGTCCTGGAGGATCCTAATGGCACTTATGGGGTTAATTATAGGCTTCTAATTGTCCTATGAGGGTCTTCATAGACCCTTATGGGACTGATTGGGTTAACTAGAGGCTCATGGGGGCCTGTATAGACCCCCATAAGGGATGGGGTTAGATGGAGGCTTATGGGGGTCTGTATAGACCCTGATAAGTGATGGGATTAAATAGGGCTAGATGGGGTTAAATAGGCCCAGTTAGGGTTATTTGGTCCAGATCGGTTTAAATAGACCCAATTAGGGTTAGATTGGCCCAGTTAGGGTTAGATAGGGTTTAGTATGGGTTAATGGGGTATAGTTAGGGTTAATAGTGTAGTGTAGTGCTTAGACTTTGTCATGAGGGTCCTGGAGGACCCTCATGACACTTGTCGAATTAACCTAGGGGTTAATAGTGCCCTATAGGGGTCTATATAGACCCCTATTGGACTGAGTGGGGTAATTATTACTATCACTTTTATTTATTAGTGCATTATTCAGTGTATATTAGGAATATTTGAGTCGTGAACTAATCTCATTTATATATTTTTAATACTAGACCATCTAGCCTCATTTATTAAGTGTTGTTTATAATGAATAAAGTTATTTATTTTTTAAGTTCTAATCAACAAATTACCGGGGCAAGGGGAGATACAAAAAGGTTGGACTTAACTAAAAGTCTTTTTTCAATCACAACTATGTTTATATGTATCAGGACAACAAATAAGGTTTCCTGTTAGTACAGCCTCCAGGACAGATCCTCATCCAAACCTTGAAAATATAAACTATATTTTAATGCAAGACTTAACATATATACACATATATATATATATATATATATATATATAAAGGCGGAGCCCTCTTACATGAGCTGCACGGTGCTCCTGTAGGTATATACCAGCCTAACAGAACCTCTGATTTGTGGTATGCTTATTGGCTCAGCCAAGATGATGGAGTTAGGACACACCATATAATATTTAATTATTTAATCAACAGAAGAGATCAGTACATTATAAAGCGTTAGGATAACCCCTTCACAGCTGTGCTCCGGCATCATCTTTACACATGTTGTAAATGCTGCTTCCAAGTCAGAGCTGCTCCAAACAGCTCAAAGACCTCATGGTGGGGAACAGCTCTACTGGAAGCTTAAAATCTGTTATTTTAACCTAAATGTAATTATAAATATTGTATATTAAATCCTTCATTAGGTATTTTATTAATGATCATTCGCCACATAACACATCTACCAAAAACATCTAATATGTTGTCCTCTAATGCCATGGTGGATGTCAGCAGAGATGGATGGTTTGTCCAAGGAGGCCACGCTAGGCTTCTTACAGCTCCTCTCCCGAATCATCTTAAATATGAAAAAAAAGACGTAGAAATATCAATTGTCGCACTTTATAACATCTTTAGAAACCGCTGACAATCTCCACGGGACGTAAAATACTAAACATTTTAACAAAACTTATAGTAAATACTTCTATTACAGAATTGTTGTAAATATTATTGGATTAAAGAGTTAAGTGTAGATGGTTATAAGTGATTATTTCAGGGACAAATGCACTTTATTTGATACTGGCTGGGATTGAGTGAGATTTGTAAATCAATTAAACACATTTCCCATTTAATGAATGTTTTAAATGTTTTTATTTTAAATACATATATTTTTACATTAGAACCTGGTATTATAAGCTTTAACAAAAATATTAATAGGTATATTAGTGCTGCATGGACAGTTATCTCTCTCTGATTCTTTACTGCGTGCGTGTCATTTGCACCTTTACTAAGCGTTACGTCAGCCATATTTGTTTCTGACAGCATTTATAGGGTGGGTACAAACTCAGCTTTGTTAATGTTTTTTTATTTAAAAATATTGCAAATAAAGCTGCTATTACAATTGCTAGTATAGGAACTATATGTGCATAGAGGTAGGGTAATATAAGCAATTCCCCTGGGGTGCCTCCTATCAGGAAGGTTTAACATCTTTTAAATCCACAAAACTAGCAATAACCCAAGATAATAAATCTAAATACATAAAGGTAAAGATACTACTTAAGGAGCAAAAAACAGACCAAGTTTTATTGAGCACATCAAAAAACAGAAGTACGAACATTGCAAATACACGTAAGTGCTTATATTTTTTTTTTTGTTTTGTTTTTTTAAAGGTATATGTCCTTTTAATGAGATGGTTTTTTTTAAGAGTTTTTTATTGAAAGTTATACACAATAGAGCAATAGCAAGAAAAAACATTCCAGATGTTCAATAACATAAATGCCATGTATTCAGTACATCAGTATACCCCATCCATTTTATATTTTCTATTATTATGAACCTGCAACAATAACATTTAAATGAAAAACAACAATAACAAAAAAAAAACTATTAGAAATAAATAAATAACAAAGGAGCAAGGAAGAGAGAGAGAGAAGGCATAAAGATTTAACTGTATACTCATAAACATTTGATTTATTATCAAAGCTAAACCTCCAAACTTAGCAACTCTTTAAATGAGGGTTAGCTACTTTTTAGTAATGTCCATCCTAGCTTTCAAATTAAATTGCATAGGGAATCTTCTATTTTTATAAATTAACATCTAGTAGTAATACATATCCTTGTATTCACTGCCAGGCCAGAAAATGATTACCTCTTGTTCAATAGCCCTCATGGACCGGAGTTTCCAGGACCTCCTCCTGAGCCTCCTCCGCCCTGAATCCTCCTCCCACTTGATTATGATAGGATTGCAACCTCAATCAAGTCAGTGGGTTGCTAAGAGGCGATTCCAACCAGGGATCCCAAATCTTATAGAATTGTGGCATTGTGTCTAAGATGGCACACGTTAATCTGTAATTTTTTAATATATAATTAATTCTCCTAATAACTTCCTGGAAGTTTAAAGTTCCAGATTTCCACTGGCTGGCAATATGCACTTTAACAGCAGCTGCCATTATCTGAAACAACTTGTTCTGGTTCGATGATAAACTTAGAAACTCAATCCCCAACAAACAGGATTCCATGGTTGTTTCAAACAATGACGTAGCAAGTAGTGTTAAGTCTTCCCACAGCACCACCGGGCACAGCCACCAAGTGTGAATATGATCCCCTATCTGGTGACAGCCCCTAAACTAGCTATTGCTTACCCTGGGGTCAAACTTTTAAAGTTTATCAGGGGTACAATATATCCTCTGAAGGACTTTGATAGATGTTTCTAGATGTGTATAATTAAAGGTTCCTTTGCTTAAGTTCAAGAACAATTTTTTCCCATTTCTTCCATTCCCATTCCTCCCCAAGCTCTCTCTCCCACCTACAAATTAATGTTGGTTTCCCAGTATTTTTGGCTTTTGAAAATATATCATATAAAGAGCCTACTATTCCTCTAGCGAGTGGGAGAGTTTTACATGTTACAGAGATCCAAGAAGATTTCGGAGGCCCACATTTTTTAATCAATTCACTGGCCCAGCTTCTTATCCTCAAATAGTTATAAAACTCCTTGGAAGGTAGGGTATATTTCTCATTGAACTGATCAAAAGTCATCAGGCGACCTTTCGTGTACCAGGAGCCTGACCTGTCCAAGCATCTAGAGGTCCACCAGTGTTTTGATGTTACACTCAGGTTTGCCAAAATTTCAGAGAAGGAGAGAACCGACACCAGGGGAGATGTACCTACATTTAACCTATTCTTGGACCTAGCCCACCTCCAAGAGATTATAGTTTAATCGGACTCAGCCCCTCAGGTACCCATATTAGTGTTTCCCAGCTATGAGGGAGCATTTGTTGGTGTTCCAAGAACACTCAGCCTGGCTGATGTTTGGCGGAGTGTGCTAGGGGCAGCTGAGCTACCCGTGCCACCTTAAAATAGTGCCGTAAGTTGGGGCATGATAGCCCCCCTCCTTCTTATGCCTGAACATTATTTTTTTAGAAATACAAGGGGTTTTATTTTTCCAGATGAACCTAAAAATACTAGATTGAAACCGGTCCAGCTCTGTCAGGGAAATCGGTAAAGGGAGCTTTCTAAAAAGATATAAGATCTTACGTAATATGTTCATTTTGATTGCTGCTATACAGCCTGTCCACGAAAGTGGGTAATTCCTCCATTTCAACAAATCATCATTCAATTTTTTATACATAAGGGGATAATTCACCCTGTACAAGTCCGATAACTTGGGTGTGATGTTAACCCCTAGATATTTCAAATGTCGGGCAGGCCATGAAAAGGCATATATAGATTTCAGAAATTCTATGTCACTCTGCATCATGCCCAAGCTTAGGGTCTCTGATTTCTATATATTCAGCTTAAGCCCCGAAACGTTGCTAAATTTATCTAAAACCGACATAAGTGTTTGTATGGACGACCTAGGGTTAGTCAGAGTGCATAAGATATCATCAGCAAAAAAAGAGCACTTGTAATGCTGCAATCCTACTTGTAACTCCTGAATCTCTTTATCCGATCTAATTACTTGTGCCAGCGGATCTACGGCAAGGGCAAATAATAGGGGCGAGAGTGGGCATCCCTGTCTCGTGGATCTTTGGATTCGATTCTGGGCTCTATGTTTCCCGGTGACCTCAGGTTAGCTAGCGGGGAATCATAGTATGTTCTAAGCAGAGTAAGAAAAGTAAGAGACCCTTAAAACCGAACTTGTCAAGCACTTTAAATAGGTATGGCCATTCAACCGTGTCAAACGCTTTCTCAATGTCTAGGGCCAGTAAACACATCAGGGAATTTGCTTTGTGAGCTAAATATTGGATATTCAGGGCATGTCTGACATTGTCCCCCGCCTGCCTGTAAGGTACAAAACCTGCCTGGTCCTTATGTATAATCTCTGGTAAGAATCTGGAGTTCCGGGTTGCCATACTTTTAGCTAACAACTTGATGTCCCCATTCAATTGGGATTATGGGCCGATAGTTCTTTACGTCAAGATTATCCCTACCTTCTTTGGGAAATACCACTAGATCTGCCTGATTTAACTCTGGGGGCATACTTTCCCCTTTCAGAATTGCGTTGAAAATGGACAAAAGATGGGAAGTAAGTAAGGTTTCAAATTTCTTATAGTATAAATTCGTGAAACCATCCGGCCCTGGGGATTTACGTATATTGAGACTCTGGATGGCTGCTTTCACTTCTTCCGGCGCAATGTCTAGATTGAGATTAGCTAGTTGCTGCTCCGATATCGAGGGAAGATCTATAGATCCTAAAAAGGAGTCAAGATCCAATCCTTCAGTCCGCATACAAGATGAGTAAATCTGCTGATAGAAGGACTGAAATGCTTTTTGTATGTCCCTCGGGCTACAGGAGATTTTACCATCAGACTTTCTAATCTGGATGACCCTAGATTGAATTTCTTTCGATTTTAGTCTCCTGGCTAGCATCCTGTCCGGTTTGTTCGCTTTCCAATAATATAAATGTCTCGTTTTCCTCATAGCCTTCTCCGTATAGTAAGATAGTACCCCATACAGCTCTAACCTGACTTTATCAATTTGATTACGTAGCTTAGAAGTTGGGTGCTGCTGATTAAGTTTTTCCAGGTTGCTAATGGTGGCTGTTAGCTCCGTCTCCTTTTGCTTAAGTGATTTTCGATGCAAAGAGGTGAGCTTAATGCAGGAGCCCCTTATAAAAGCCTTATGGGCTACCCAGAACTAAACTGCCCCTGTCTCAGGATAGTTATTCCATTCAAAATATGATTTAATATCCTCTGCAAGCGCTGCTATGCTATTGGGATCGGACAACAGATGCTCATTAATCCTCCAGTTTCCCGTGTGCCCCCCGATCTACCCATTCTCGATTCGAAAGTCAAATTAAAATCCCCCCCGATCACCAGCCTACCTAATTCTAAAGGCTTGATCAGGGTTTTGTGGGGCAAGGTTGTGGGGGAGTAAAGGGAGATTAATGAGATTTTGCAACCCAAGACTACTCCTGATACCAAAACATAATGCCCCTCCTTATCTATAATACCATGTTCTAGCTTGAACGAGAAGTTCTTGTGCATGAGAATTGCTGCCCCTGCTTTCTTTGTGGGTTGGGAGGCCATATATATTACCCGGTAATCTTTATGAAGAAAATTTGGTTTATTTGCATGCGAGAAGAGGGCCTGAGCTGTCTGTAGTACTGGAAAGTAGTACCGGAAAGCCTTTCGCTGATTGAAGGGCGAGTTAAACCCTTTCACATTATGGGTAATAAACGTTTATTCTGACTCACTCATTTTAATTTAGAATCTATTCCTGGGAGTAATTTTTGTCTACCTGTTATTTCTCGTCTTTTGATGCTTTCAAGGTATCCCAGGACAGAGGAGGGCCCAGAGGGAGTCTGCTGATGCTGGAAAGTCCGATCGCTGTCAACATGAAAGAAAGCACAAACATATAGCATTAGTTTTACACTTTGTAAAGATCTATCCTTCCTAGCAACAATGAGGGAGGCTTCAATTCTAATTGCTAAAGCTATAGCATGCAAAGGGCCTGGACCTAGGCTACCTTCCTTCAAGATTAAATAGTTAGCAAGATACTTCTCTTTGAACATGTTCGCCTCAGCTACTAAAGTTGCTCTAATTGCTATTTCCCGGCAGTGGGTTTGCTGCGCCAGTGTGTTTAGCGTTTCCCTTTCGCCTTAATTAGTAGTAAACAAATTAAACAACATTTCAACTTTTCAAACTTAAACTAAAAGTTTTTATATCCAAATCAGGCGTTAACTTCTAATCTTCCCTATATCTAAGGTTTTGACTAGTATAAATTTGAGCTAGAATTCTCTACTCTAGTCTTCTTGTAGTACAAATGTATAAAACAGTCCAGAAACGAAGTAGTATCTTGCACTTTAGCTCCAACTGCTGGGCTGGACCTCACTCTGATCTCACAATAGTCGAAGTGTCAGCGGTAAGTCCAGAGTCCCCACTGCATTGAGGGCTGTAGGTGGCCGGACCCTTACGAATCAAGCTCTTGTCCCTGGGATTTCTAGGAGGGAGTGGATCCCCCTTTTGAGGTTGTGAGCCTACTAGAGTCCATTGTCTTTTTGGGATAGGAGGAGGTGGAGGGCGGTCTTGATCTTCCACTGACATTTCTGCCGGGCAGAGGCGAAGTTTGCATAATACAGATCTTCCAGCGTGCAGGTGGTATGCGCAGTGCAAGGGAATTAAAGGTAAGAGCAAAATTCCAACGATATTGCAGTTTATGTTGCTGAAGGATTGTTAGCGCAGGTTTTTATCTGTCTCCTCCTGTCAAGCGTGTTGGGTGACAAATCTTCATATACTTGCAGGCTGGAGTTGTCAGGGCCTTTGATAGTCTGCATTTTCTTAGTCTCTTAAAGCAAGAGATCCCTGGCCTGCTGCCTGAGAAATCACACAACCACATCTTTGGGGGCCTCAGGGTTTCTCGCACCTCTGTGAGCTCGTTCGATCTCCAGCACCATTTATGCCTGGTTATGAAGTATAGCCGCAAGGGTCTCTTTCCTGTATGCCGTCAAATTCTGAACTGCCCTTCGTACTCCTCGTACTCTGACATTATGGCGGCGCGACCGGTTTTCCAAGTCCTCAATTTTGCTCCATGATGTTATACGTGTTTTGGTCTATGGCAGACTGGTCATGTTGTTGCACCTCTCCAATTTAATCCACTATCTCTTCCAACATTTGGGTCCTTTGCCCAAGCTCCTTCAGATCATTTCGCAGTGGTTCTATCGCTTAAGTTAAGAGCTGCTCGATAGTGGCTATGGATCTGGGAGAAAGATCAATATGTTGCCTCGCTTTTTTAGAGGTGTCTTCCTGATCTTCCGAATCTGAGCGGTCAGAAGCAGAGTCTAATTGAGCCGTAGGTTTAGCTGCCTTTGGCGAGAAGTGGTCCCGGATGCCTTTTGCTGAGGAGCCCCTTTTGCTTTTCTTCATGTTGAGGGGTTAAGCTTCACATTCTCCAGAAAGCTTATGACGTCCTCCTCCTATCCCAGTTGCTTGTGGATGGCTTAGAGATATATAGCTAAAGATGTTGCATTCCAGCTAGCAGGTAAGATCAATAATTATACTCAAGTAGAAGATCGACAATGACTGCCATGCTAGTTCAAACCTCCTATTGGTCGGCCCTTACATCTCATGGTTCAATACTTTTTGATTGCAGAAATACATTTTCACCATTTCCCTGCCCTGCTGAATTTTAGAAAGTCCTAGTAGTCAAGAATCAGGCAGCCTTTAGTGCACAGTCTCATTCCCCTAATAGGGGTATAGATGACTAATGAAAAGCCAATCTTTCGGTATCTTAGTGGCATTTAGCAGCTTCTTTCAGAAGTAGGTATATAGAATTCAGCCAGCAAAGCTCTCATTTTTCACTTCAGTTGTAGTTTTGCTGAATAGCCACAGGGTGGCGGCGTGGAGCCACAGCAGCCTTAAGCAGACACCACTCAATTGGCTTTGTAGAGTATTCAGTTGTATAGCTAGCTGAGTCTCTTGAATCAGGGAACAGTGAAGCCACAATTTAGTGCCAATAAATCTGCCAAACTTGCAGGGCTAGTAAAGTTGCAATGTCTCTGGCAAAAATGAACACACAGCCCCTGGGCCTGATGTTGTCAGGATCAGAGTTTAGGTAGGGATTTTTGGGGGTGCAGAAGTTTGGTGGGCTGCACCTTCTTCTGTTTGCAAGAGTCTCTGGATTAGCTTAATCTGTTAAAGGGCTTCTTCCAGCCCTGCTGAATTGGCAGTTTGCAGGGGCTGAGAGAGGGTGAAGGTAGCATTGCCCTAGCTCAGGATGTCCGGAGATAGTAGCTCCTCTTAGAGCTCAAGCGCTCTAGAGGGGATATATATATATATTTTCTTTCCAGGCCCAGGCCTAAGGCCCGCCTTATGGTGCCTACAAGATGGCGGCCGTCTTTTCGCTAGCTTTTCTGTCCTCCCACTTTCTAGCCTTCTAGTCCACCTCAGCTCTAAGCCTCAGGCCCTGCAGGACTTTATAGGGACTCTGGTCTCCCCCTTGGTGCTGGCCTGTCTCACTGTGTGCCCGGTGGTCCTCTCAAGGCTAAAAGGCCCTCGCAGCCAGCCTTACAAGATTGTGGCCTCCTCTTCTCCTCGGGCCCCCGCCCTCACCTCTCTTACCTCCGTTATCTGGAGTCCGGGCGTCTGGGGCCTCCGGGTTTGTGTCCCCAGCTTCCAGTACCTCTTCTGGACTTGCACAGCCCCGAGCTGGAGGTCTTCTTCCTGCAAAAAGCTCCCTCCGGGAATGCAGGTTTCTTCACGGCTTTCACCTCTGTGGGCTTCGGCTACCCCATTTGTCTCCTGATGTTCTTGGGGAAATATCAGGGCTTTTTGGGTAAAATGAGGCCCAAAATTGTAGCCAAATCTGCGGAGCTCTTCCCTCACACGTCCTGCAGCTTTGGACGCTAGCTCCGCCGCCAAGTGCTCTTAATGTTTAAGAGACATTGTTGCAAAAACCACAGTATATCCCAATCAATAATATATAAAGCTCAAATAAGTTGTGAGAATGTACAAATCCCAAAAAGCATACAACTATTTAAAAAAGAGCAAAAGTGATGATGTCAACCTTGAACTAGACAGTTACAACAGCACAATGCCTACAAGTGATGCCGCACTACAGCATTTATATAGGAATGTTACACTGGAGTTCCAGATCAGCCATGTTAACACGAGGATTATGTACAAAAATGTATTTACTTCTGATAGACATATTTAAATGAATACATCTGACATGTTTCTGCTCTGTGGTTCCTTAAATGTAGGTCATACCGTGGAAAATCTCTTGAATGTTTTATATTTTGTTATATATGTTGGCCTGAAGCCTTGGATACATTATATATATATATATATACAGTATCTCACAATAGTAAGTACACCCCTCAGATTTATGTAAGTATGTTATTATATCTTTTCATGTGACAACAGTGAGGACTTGACGCTCTGCTACAATGTAAAGTAGTAAGTGTACGGCCTGTATAACAGTGTAAATGTGCTGTCCCCTCAAAATAACTCAACATAAAGCCATTAATGTCTAAACCGTTGGCATCAAAAGTGAGTACACCCCTAAGTGGAAATGTCCAAATTGATCCCAAAGTGTCAATATTTTGTGTGGCCACCATTATTTTCTAGCACTGCCATAACCCTCATGGGCATGGAGGTCACCAGAGCTTTACAGGTTGCCACTGGAGTCCTCTTCTACTCCTGCATGATGACATCACAGAGCTGGTGGATGTTAGAGACCTTGCATTCCCCCACCTTCCATTTGAGGGTGCCCCACAGATGCTTAATAGGGTTTAGGTCTGGAGACATGCTTGTCCAGTCCATCATCTTTACCTTCAGCTTCTTTAGCAAGGCAGTGGTCGTTTTGGAGGTGTGTTTGGGGTTGTTAGTCCTAGGTGTCTGTTCATTCACATGATAGCAGAACTCCACAGGATAGCAGCACTCCCCAGGATAGCAGCACTCCTCAGGATAGCAGAACTCCACAGGATAGCAGCACTCCCCAGGATAGCAGCACTCCTCAGGATAGCAGCACTCCGCAGGATAGCAGCACTCCTCAGGATAGCAGCACTCCGCAGGATAGCAGCACTCCTCAGGATAGCAGCACTCCTCAGGATAGCAGCACTCCGCAGGATAGCAGCACTCCTCAGGATTGCAGTACTCCGCAGGATAGCAGCACTCCTCAGGATTGCAGTACTCCGCAGGATAGCAGCACTCCTCAGGATAGCAGCACTTCTCAGGATTGCAGTACTCCGCAGGATAGCAGCACTCCTCAGGATAGCAGCACTCCTCAGGATTGCAGTACTCCGCAGGATAGCAGCACTCCTCAGGATAGCAGCACTCCTCAGGATAGCAGCACTCCGCAGGATAGCAGCACTCCTCAGGATAGCAGCACTCTGCAGGATAGAGCCACTTCCCATGATAGCAGCACTCCTCAGGATAGCAGCACTCCTCAGGATAGCAGTACTCCGCAGGATAGCAGCACTCCTCAGGATAGCAGCACTCCTCAGGATAGCAGCACTCCTTAGGATAGCAGCACTCCTCAGGATAGCAGCACTCCTCAGGATTGCAGTACTCCGCAGGATAGCAGCACTCCTCAGGATTGCAGTACTCCGCAGGATAGCAGCACTCTGCAGGATAGCAGCACTCCCCAGGATAGAGCCACTTCCCATGATAGCAGCACTCCTCAGGATAGCAGCACTCTGCAGGATAGCAGCACTCCTCAGGATAGAGCCACTTCCCATGATAGCAGCACTCCCCAGGATAGAGCCACTTCCCATGATAGCAGCACTCCCCAGGATAGAGCCACTTCCCATGATAGCAGCACTCCTCAGGATAGCAGCACTCTTCAGGATAGCAGCACTCCTCAGGATAGCAGCACTCCCCAGCATAGCAGCACTCGACATTACAGTAGCACTCCCCATGACAGCAGCACTTTACAGGATAGCAACACTCCCCAGGATGGCAGCTCGCAGCAAGTAACCTGATCGGTGCCCACAATTAAATAGCAAAGTAGCTTGCGATCTCCACTTGCGAGACCGGATCTCAAAATCGCAGCAATTGAATGAGACTGATAGTGTTTAAATGATATATGACCCCCCTTCTTTTTGTGATGATGTTTTCACTTTGTTCCCCCCCCCCCCCTTCAGTTTTCCACCTTTGTTCCCCCCACTTCATTTTCTTTGGGTTTTGTTCATGTATTTATTTAAAATGTTTTGAGTCTGGTGATACAGGAAACCTTTATTGATATTTCTAATATGTACCCCAGTTCTTTTGTGTCGAGGTCAAGGGCAGAACTACCCCCGGTGCCGGTGGTACTTAATTTTATTTTTGGAGATTTACAATTTTCTTTATTTTATCTATTTCTTGTTTTGTGTATTTTTTTATTTTTATATTTTCTGCTTGTTTGAGAAATATTTTATTATCGCTACAGTTTCTTTTGCTTCTTCTAAACTCCGCTTTGGTATATTTCTAAGCCTTTGTTCCTGATGCTTTATAGGACGAGGTTGGAGCAGTCTGTTGGTGTAAAATATGTCTTTGTTTTGATATTATCCGAATCTATAAAAATATTTAAGTCTAGAAAATTCCCTTCATTTTTACTGATTTGTTCTAAAAACCTAAAAATATTTTTGGAATAGTTAATTTCCTTAATACATTATTTTAGGCCTTTCAAAATGAAAAGGATATCGTCAATATATGTTTTCCATTTGACAATATTATTTTTCAAAGGTGACTGCCATGCCCAGGAGGGCCCCCAACAGTGAACTTTCGGGAGACTACGGACTGTGTGGGCCCTTTGGGGAAACCTGGTATCTGAATCATGGTTATTGTTAATAACCCTGACCTCAAGGTAATATAGGAAGAATAAATAATCTTGTGTGATTGGTTACTGTATGATTTATATATGTTGCATTGTTGCTAAAATAAATGCTTAGTGCCTCTACACTAAAATAATGACGTTGCTGGTCTGATTTGTCCTGTTACTCCATGACTGATGTTTTGGTTTAAAATGCTGGGGCTGAGAAGAGTATAAAAATCACAACCTGCAGATTACTCCTACAAGCTACAGTAGGAGAATTAGGGGTGTACTGAGCCCCAAATCTGGGTCATGACAGTGATTTCAGGAAGGTCTCCTCCAACCAACCCATGAATAGACTTGCAGTGATGAGAAGGGAGGGAGGATGCGGAGGATGATAAGAGAAAGGGAGGGAGGGAAGGAGACACAGGGGAGGGAGGGGGAGGGAAAAAGACACAGAGGAGGGAGAGGGAGGAAGAGACACAGGGGAGGGAGGGGTGAGACACAAGGGAGGGGGGAGACACATGGGAGGGAGGGAGTGGCAGGGCGACTCGAGTATAAGCAGAGAAGGGCTTTTTCAGCCTTAAAAAACGTTTTTATTTATTTTGTTAACTTAGTTTAGTTTTGGTGAAATTGTTTTGCACGGGGAGTTTTGTGTTTTTGTGGTTGATGTTACAGTTGAAATGCATCTAATTTTGTTGTTTTATTTTCTGTATATAAAACATTGATATTGAATTCATGGTGCTTTCTAGTTGTGATTTATTTTTCTAATTTAAATATTTTGTTTTCTAACTTCTTTAATTTCTGTGTATTTCCTTTTTTCCAGATTGGTAATCAGTTCCTGAATAATTTGTGAGTACTGAACATTAACAAATCTATTACAATAATGACTTAAATAGGAGACAGACAAACAAACACATTTGCCCAACTCCAGAAGAAGCTGACAAAGCGAAACTGGTTGTGTGAGCAACGACAGTCCAGCAGGGACCTCCAAACAGGAGACTGAAGCAAAATGTGTGGAGATACAGACACCTAGGACTGATGGAAGGTAATATATATACTTGGCTAGGATTCCTGGCTTGTGTTTAATCTATCCTGAGCTGTGTGATACAGCAGGTATATGCATAAAGGAAGCCATGTTCAAAATGGTTACGGATTGCAAAAGAGAAGCTTTTGTGGGCACTTGCATTTCCTAGTCCAGGCTCCCAGAATGCAGTGCAATAACTGTATTTCTCGGAAATTCTGAGCAGTTTTGTAACTTGTTTTATACGTTCAAATGTCATCACAAATATTCTATTTATATACTATATAATTTTCGATGAGTAGACTCCAGGACTTTCCACAGAACTGGTGCTACATCTCCATATTAAGATGTGACCTCTCTCTATATATAGTAAATCTTACCATATGTGTGTGTCTGGTTTATTTCAATCTTCCCCTACAAGTTATTTTGTTTATAATGCCTTTGCCCTTAAAGGTCTATGCAAGTGAGCTGGGTTATTAATGCATCTGATGGAGGAGAATTTTTAGTGTATGAAAACATTTTTTTGCATGAATAAATACCAAAATAAACATTTAAACCACTACCCTAAAGTTTGCTGAATTTCTTGCAAACTGTTTTCTATATGTTGACACCCCCTTAAAATCTGAGGGAAAATTAGCATAACTAATACATTGTATCTTTTTGGTGAATTGCCCTCCAGCCCCAGTGAATTGCCCCATGACACATGCTCACACTCACCCTCAGACACACTCACACAAACACTCACACAGGCACACACACACACTCACACAGACACACTCACACAGACATACATACTCACACAAACACACAGACAAACTCACACAAAAACGAACACTGACACAGACACACACACACACACATAGATACATACATACTCACTCACACAGACACACTCACACTGACATACACACTCACATACACACTCACTCACACATACATACTCACTTACACAGACACTCACACAAACACACATGCATACTCACTCACACACACTCACTCACACAGACACACTCTCACAGACATATACACTCACTCACACATACTCACTCACACAGACATACACACTCACTCACACATACATACACACTCACTAACACAGACATACACACTCACTCACACAAACATACACACTCACTCATGCAGACATATACACACACACTCACACAGACATACACACACACTCACTCAGACATACAGACTCACTCACTCAGACATACACATACAGTACATTCAGTTCTAAAATGTCCTTTTTATAAAGTGGTGCCCAAAATTGTACTCCATATTCCAAATGAGGGCGTACTAGAGATTTGTATAGTTGTAGAATTATATTTGCTTCCCTGGCTTCTATACCCTTCTTAATACATGCTAATATTTTATTTGCCTTTGCAGCTGCTGCTTGGATTTGAGCACTGTTACCTAGGTGGTTGTCCACAAGTACTCCCAAATCCCTTTCAATATCTGATACACCTAGATTTGCTTCATTAAGTTTATAAATTGCATGGCTATTTTTCCTTCCCAGATGCATAACTTTACATTTATTTGTATTAAATCTCATCTGCCATTTAATTGCCCATTTCTCTAATTTATGCAAATCCCTTTGAGGGAAAGTACATCATTTTCTGATTTAATTACATGCACAACTTCGTGTCATCAGCAAAAATGGAGACACTACTTTCAAGTCCTACTTCTACATCATTAATAAATATGTTAAAAAGGAGAGGACCTAATACTGAACCCTGAGGAACCCCACTTACCACATTCGTCCAATCGGAATATGTTCCATTAACAACAACCCTTTGCTTCCTGTCTTTTAGCCAGCTCTCGATCCATGAGCAGATATTTACTGCAATTCCTGTATCCCTTAGTTTGCACAATAGTCTCCCATGTGGCACTATATCAAAAGCCTTTACAAAATCTAAAAAGATTACATCCACTGTGTTGCCTTGATCCAGGTTCCTACTAACCTCTTCATAGTAACTAATTAGATTTGTTTGACACGACTTATCCCTCATAAATCCATTTTGGCTCCTACTTATAATGCTGCTTAAATAGACATATTCTTTTATATTATCCCTTATTAACCCTTCTAAAAGCTTCCCCAGTAAAGAAGTGAGGCTCACTGGTCTATAATTTCCCGGATTTGCTCTTGCTCCCTTCTTAAATATAGGTATCACATCAGCTTTTCTCCAGTCATCTGGTAGAGACCCTGTGTTGAGTGAATCTTGAAAAATTAAATATAAAGGTTTTGCTATTTTAGAACCCAGTTCCCTCAGTACCCTTGGATGTATTCCATCAGGACCCGGGGCTTTATTGAAATTTATTGTTTACAACCTCTTTTGGATT
The DNA here is from genome assembly GCA_027410445.1 of Discoglossus pictus. Classification (NCBI taxonomy): domain Eukaryota; kingdom Metazoa; phylum Chordata; class Amphibia; order Anura; family Alytidae; genus Discoglossus; species Discoglossus pictus. The sequence goes on from JAPZIH010000658.1 coordinate 852,151, forward strand.
ACTTCCTGTGTTAACCAATTATTTGGCAAAGGTAGTGTAGCCCCATTATGTTGCCGTGTCCATACCACTTGTACCTCCCTTGTGTATACCGAAGAAAATAACCTATTTAGCTCATCTGCCTTTTCCTGGTCACTAATTATCAGACTGTGTCACATTGTAATGTTCCTATAGCTTCCTTCATCGCCTTCTTCCCATTAATATACTTAAAAAATATTTAGGGTTAGTCTTACTCTCCTTTGCTATTAATTTTTCATTTTCTATTTTAGCCAGTCTAATCACGCCTTTTGCTGCCTTGTTGATTTCCTTGTAATCCCGTAAAGCAGTCTCTGTCTACTCTTGTTTGTATAATTTAAATGCCTGTTTTTTACTCCGTATCTTGGTCTTTAAATCATTGTTAAGCCACATTGGATGGAATTTACTCTTTACTTTTATTCCCACACGGTATCTGCCGATGCGTATGTATATTTAGTAAGGACTTAAATGTTGTCCATTTATGTTCAGTGTTTTTACCTATCAGTTCTCTGTCCCAGTCTATACTTTGTATTGCTGCCCTTAGACCGTTAAAATCTGCCCTTTAAAAATTAAGAGTTTTTGTTGGCCCCTTAAAATGTTGTTTTTTTAATTCAATCTCAAATGAGACTGTGTTGTGATCACTGTTTCCCAAAGGTTGCCCTATTCCAACATGTGATACTATATCAATATTATTTGTGATGACTAAATCCAAGATGGCGTCATTTCTAGTAGGCTCTTGTATAACCTGGGCCAGATAATGATCCCTGAGTGTATTTAAGAACTTGCTCCTCTTAGATGAACTGCTGGTCTCATTTATCAAGTTTATTTCAGGGTAATTACAATCTCCCATTATTAGAACCTGTCCGTGCTTAGCTGCATTTCCAATCTGTAATAATAATTGTATTTCCTCAGTTTCAATTATATTTGGGGGTTTATAGCATACTCCAACCAATATTTTTTGGGAATTTGTTGCTCCGCTATTTTACTCTACCTAGAAACATTCAACAATATCACTAGGTCCACAATAAATATCTTCTCTGACTATCGGCTTAACATGCAGACAAATCCCTCCTCCTCTTTTACCATTGCCCCTATCTTTCCTAAAAAGGTTATAATCATCCAGATTAACAGTCCTGTCATGAGATTCATCCCACCATGTTTTGGTAATGCCTATTAAATCCCAGTTTTCAATAATTGCCAATAATTCTAGCTCTCCCATTTTTCCTGGCAAGCTTCTGGCATTAGCAAGCATACATTTTATGTTATGAGTTTGTATTTAACCTCTCAAAGCTCCTTCTGTCTCCTTGGGCTAGCACATGGCACTGGTATTATCTCAGAAAATACTACCTTGGAGGTCCTTGCCTTCAGCTTATTCTCTAATTCTCTAAAATCATTCTTTAGGACACTCCATCTTCCACTAACTTTGTCATCTGTACCAATAGGTACCAAGATCGCCGGTTCATTTCCAGCCCCTCCAATAGTTTATCTACCCGATCCACAACATGCCGAACCCGAGCACCCGAGAGACAGCAAACTGTTCGATTGCTGGGATCTGGGTGACAAATCACCCTGTCTACCTTTTCTAATAATAGAGTCCCCTATCACCAGAACCTGTCTGTTGCTCTGCCTATTCTACCCTCCCACTCCTTACAGTAGAACAGCTATATCTGTCATTGCCATTCCTGATGGACATCCCCAACAGTTTCACTCAATCTGGCAAATCTGTTGGTGTTTGCCAACTCAGTATTGGCCTCCCTCCTGCTCCTGTTCCCCCTGCTTCCCCTTTTAACTGTAACCCAGCTACCTGCCTGGACATTCTCACTAGCCCCAGCTCCACCCTCCATGCTAGGCCTAGCTAAACTGTGCTCCATGAGCACCAACCCCCTTTCCAGTGGAGCAATTCTCCTCTACAGTTCTCCAATCTGAGCTTCCAGAGAGGCAACATGCTCACACCTCTCACAAAGGTATGGACCCTGGATCATCTGTTCCAGTATTGCATACATATGACAGGATGTACACTGAGTGAGGTTGCCACTGGGCAGTCTCATAATCACAACCCCCCCCCCAAAAAAACAATACTACAATTTGACCCTATTCTTTGAACTCCCTCCTGCAAACAGTCACACCCAAGGCCCAAACTATTATGCAATTTTAACCCAGGTAAAAACACCCCCTCTCACCTGTAACAAATCACTGCACAGAGGAAATAACACATTTTATAGGTATATATAGAATATGATAGGTGATAGTAGAGTGGGTTGCCAGTTCCTTCTCTAGTGAACTGTAATTTGTCTGACCTTTCTGCTATGATGTGCTCACCTAGAGTGACCCTACATGGTACAGCTCACAGCTTCATTGCAGTACACAAGCCCCTTCACCACCACCACTTAGCAATGCTGAAGGGGACCAGGGGAACATACACCACACTAATCTACTCTAACCCATCAAAAGGGGCCGCAGAAACACTTGGAGGCTGTGCAGAGGCACGGGGATCATCAGCCAACTTATCTCCATCAGGGGTAATCTCCACTATGCCCATCCTGGAGGGTCCCAGGCCATTGCTGGTGACCATGTGTCACAATGTGTTGCCATTCCCATTTGGTGACCTCCCATTATGTTCTGCTATTCATCAATTTTCATTAGTGTGGATTGCTAAGTGGTGGTGAAGGGCTTGTGTACCTGAATTAAGCTGTGAGCTATACCATGTAGAGACACTGTAGGTGGGCAGGTGATAGCAAAGAGGTTAGAAAAATCCCAGTCCACTAGAGAAGGAACTGGCAACCCACTACAGTATCTGTGGTAAGCAAACCTTGTGGATACGCACAAACAGAGACATTAGTGTGTGTGCTGCAGTCCATAGGGTCACAGAGAGTAGGACACAACAGAGGGACTGAACAACTAAATGTGAATTGTTCCCCTGGTACTTGATATATGCCATGTGGTGGTGTAATTTGGCCACTGTTTGATGTCCCAATGTAGATGTGATGATTGATATGTATATAAGATTATCTTTGGATTTTTAGGGTCCACATTAGAGCCTCTGTGAGAAAGGGTTAATATGTCAGCCATATGTCAGTATTTGTGTCGCAATTTAATGAGGTAGTGGCTTTCAGCATGTTGCAGCATGGCTTTTCATATTGGCATATGCATGACCATTACAACCTATAAGGAATATCAAATGTCAATATTTGCTAGTTGGGACTTGTTGTGCATGTAATTGTAATGCCTTCCATTGCTTTCCCCATATTTTAAAGTGTATTGGTGTCTTTATATTGTGATTTGCAGTGTAACAAACTAGTCTGTATCTCTATCGCCCATGCTCGCCATATGGCTCCTCCACCACGCACTCTACAGCAGCTGTCGGATGCACTGATACCCTTGCCAACCTTCCTGCATCTTATTGACTCACTACCATGCCGTCTAGCTGCTGTCCATGCTGTGCACGGCCAGATATTTTTTAGTGGTCTTTTAATAGCTGCATGGCGGTCCTGTTATTATATGACACCCCAAAACACTCTCTAATGTGTGGTATGCTTATTGGTTGTTGTGATTCAGAAATAATTGGCTCAGTCAAGATGATGGAGTTAGGACACACAATATAATCTTTAATTCTTTAATCAACACAAGACATCAGTACATTATAAAGTGTTAGGATAAATGCTGCTTCCCAGTCAGAGCTGCTCGAAACACCTTGAAGACCTCATGGTGGGGAACAGCTCAACTGGAAGCTTAAAAGCTGATATTGTAAAGTCAATTTAATTGTAAATATTGTAATTCAATCCTTCATTGGGAATCTTAATAATGATCACTTGCTAAATAGCCCATCTACCAAAAACATCTAATATCTTGTCCTTCCGTGCCATGAGAGACGGATGTCTTGTCCAAGGAGGCCACTCTAGGCTTCTACCAGCTCCTCTCCCGAATCATCTAAAATATGAAATAAAAGTCTTAGAAATATGAAACAAGATTATATTACAATACTGAAGTAATTGTCTCGCTTTATAACATTTGAGTCACCGCTGAATATCTCCATATGACTCAAAATGTGCACTCAATAATAATATATATACCGTATATACTCGAGTATAAGCCGAGGCACCTATTTTACCACAAAATACTGGGTAAAATGAGTGACTCGAGTATAAGCAGAGGGTGGGAAATGTGCTGCCCCCTGTGTCCCTCTTCTGCCTTCTGTGTCCCCCTCTCTCTCTCCCGTGTCTCTTCTCCTCTCTCCCTTCCCTGTGTCTCTTCCCCCTCTCCCTTCCCTGTGTCTCTTCCCCCCTCTCCCTTCCCTGTGTCTCTTCCCCCTCTTCCTTCCCTGTGTCTCTTCCCCCCCTCCTCATTCTCAACGTCCCTCCTCAACCCCACTCCTCATCCTCAACCTCCCTCCTCATCATCCCTCCTCATCCTCAACCTCCTCCTCCTCAACCCCCTCCTCAACCCCAACCCCCCTCCACGTCCTTAACCCCCTCCTCAACCTCCCTCCTCATCCTCAACCCCCTCCTCATCCTCAACCCCCTCCTCAACCTCCCTCCTCATCCTCAACCTCCCTCCTCATCCTCAGCCCCCTCCTCATCCTCAACCCCCTCCTCATCATCCCTCCTCAACCTCAACCCCCTCTTCAACCCCCTCCTCAACCTCAACCCCCTCCTCAACCTCCCTCCTCAGACTCAACCCCCCCTCCTCATTCTAAACCCCCCCCTTCATTCTACCCCTCTAAATACCCCCCTCTCCCTTTCCCCTCACCTGCATCTGAAGCTCCTGCTCCGGCCTCCGCTCCTTCTGGTGTCTTGACGTGGCGTGCATGTGACTTCAAGGCATTAGCATATAACGGATGCTGGCACCCGGTATATGCTAATGACGCGGCGCGCATGTGAAGACGCTGGAAGGAGCGGAGGCTGGAGCAGGAGCTTCAGGTGCAGGTAAGTCAGGGGGGGGGGGGGTTATTTAGAGGGGTAGAATGAGGGGGGGTTAGAATAAGGGAGGATTTAGAATGAGGAGGGGGGTTGAGGAGGGGGGAGGGAAAGAGACACGGGAGTTAGAGAGACACAGGGGGGTAGAGAGACACGGGGGGTTAGAGAGACACAGGGGGGTTAGAGAGACATGGGGGGGGGGGGGAGAGAGTGACTCGAGTATAAGCCGAGGGGGCCCTTTTTAGCCTTAAAAAAAGGGCTGAAAAACTCGGCTTATACTAGAGTATATACGGTAACTGAAATTGTGGATAGCAGGTATCCATTACCAGACGCACTTTTATACAATCAAATGAAAAAAAACATTCATTATATAAAGTAATTGTGTTATATGCTGTATATGAAAATATAATACGTTTAAGACAAGCAGTCTGGATCAAAATCTTCAGGACCCCTTATAAATCCTTTCTCTATGTATTATATTGCGTCTTTGGATCCAAACCCGCAAAACAAAGCCAATTGAATAGCAAATGAACTTACGGGCTCACTTACGGGCTCCAGTAACTTACGATTGCTCAGTTGAATCGGGCTCCATGTTTTTTTAGTTATTTCGCTCGCTTCGTTATATTTTCTCGCATCCGTTTGATCTATATTTATTTTTGGTGAAATTGGTTCACTGCGTTGTTTTATTCATTTATCTGATTTAGGTCTTAGTTTTGTTTTGTTTGAATAGTTTTTGCTGTTCACAGGTAGTTTTGTGTTTTGTAGTAAAAATTACAAGTGAAATGCATCCAATTTATTTTTCTGTATATAAAATCTGTAACATTGATATGGAATTTATTCTACTTTCTCATTATTATTCCTTTTTCTAATATAAATATCTTGCTTTTTATCTCTGTCCTAATTTCTGTGTATTTCATTTCTTCCAGGTGGTTATTTAGTTCTTGATTAGTTTTGTTTATTTTTCTTCTGTTTCTATCAGGTTCTTTTTTTTCTATACTCAGGAATAGTTGTCAGATGCGCAGAAGTCCATTTCAGCATTCCAAGTACATTTTGGATCTGTTTAAACATGTATTTTTTCATTATTTATAAATTAATTGAGAAAATTATTGCAAATACTGAAAATTATCATATTAATTAAGTGATGATTTAAATAGGAGACAGACACATTTACCCACTCCAGATATAGGCAAAGCGAAACGCGTAGAGAGAGCAATAACAGTCCATGTGTGATATCCTGTGACTTCAGGAGAGGCAGAAAGACAGCGAGTAGAGTGCTGCTATCATGTGGAGTACTGCTATCCTGCGGAGTGCTGCTATCCTGCAAAGTGCTGCTATCCTGTGGAGTGCTGATATCGTGTGGAGTGCTGATATCGTGTGGAGTGCTGCTATCCTGAGGAGTGCTGCTATCGTATGGAGTGCAGCTATTATGTGGGGTGATGCTATCCTGTGGAGTGCTGCTATTGTGTGGAGTATTGCTATAATGTGTAGTGCGGTTATCCTGCGGAGGTACAGACCCCTAGGACTGAAGGATATTTTCCACTTGTTGACATTGCTGAGCCTCAATATGAGCTTTTATAATTATTTTACTACTAGCAACTTGCCCATCAAAAATGACGGCAAAAAAATGTGAATCCTGGCAATGCTGTTTGCCACACAATGGGAGCCTCTTCGGCGCTCATCACGGGCCTCGCAATGATTACAAGTCTCTCTCTTCCTCCACTGTTTCTCATTTCACCCTCCTCTCCCTCCCTTGTGTCTCTTCCAACCCCTGTGTTTTTCCCCCCTCTCCCCCCTGTGCCTTTCCCCCCTGCTCCCTGTGTCTCTTTCCCCACCTCTTCCTCTCCTGTGTCTCTTTCCCTCATGTCTCTTCCCCCCTCCCTCGTGTCTGTTCCCCCCCATTTACCTCCCCTGTGTCTCTTCCCCCTCCTCTCCCTCCCCTGTCTTTCCCCCCTCCTCTCCCTCCCCTGTTTGTCTACTCCTCTCCCTCCCATGTGTGTCTCCCACCTCCTCCCCTGTGTCTCTTCCCCCCACTCACTCCCCTTTTTCTCTCCCCCTCCCTTCACTTGCTTGTGTCTCTCCCCACTCAGTCCTTTTTGTCTCCCCCCTCTTACTGCCCTGTGTCTTTCCCCCCTCCTCTCACTCCCCTGTGTCTCTACCCCCTCCTCTGTGTCTTTCCCCCTCTCATACCCCTGTGTCTCTCCCCCTCCCCTGTGTGTCTACCCTCCCTCCTCTCCTACCCATGTGTGTCTCCCTCCTCCCTGTGTCTCTTCCCCCCTCCTCTACCTCCCCTGTGTCTCTCCCCCCTCCTCTCACTCCTTTGTGTCTCTCCCCCTCCTCTCACTCCTTTGTGTCTCCCCCTCCTGTGTGTCTACCCCCCTCCTCTCCTACCCCTGTGTGTCTCCCCACTCCTTTGTGTCTCTCCCCCTCCTCTCACTCCTTTGTGTCTCTACCCCCACCTCTCACTCCCCTGTGTCTCTCCCCCTCCTCTCACTCATTTTTGTCTCTCCCCCTCCTCTGTGTCTCTCCCCCCTCTCATTCCCCTGTGTCTCTCCCCCTCCTCTCACTCCTTTGTGTCTCTACCCCCACCTCTCACTCCCCTGTGTCTCTCCCCCTCCTCTCACTCATTTTTGTCTCTCCCCCTCCTCTGTGTCTCTCCCCCCTCTCATTCCCCTGTGTCTCTCCCCCTCCCCTGTGTGTTTACCCCCCTCATCTCCCACCCCTGTGTGTCTCCCCACTCCACTGTGTCTCTTCTGCCCTCCTCTCCCTTCCCTGTGTCTCTCCCCCCTCTCACTCCTTTGTGTCTCTCCCTCCTCCTCTCACTCCCCTGTGTCTCTTCCCCCTCTTCTCACTCCCCTGTGTCTCTCCCCCCTCCTCACACTCCTTTGTGTCGCAAAGGAAAAGGAAATGAAGATAATGATACCAAGACACAATAATATATTTCTATATTATTTCCAATGCAGAGATTTCCACATAGCTGCTGATACATCCCCTATTACTATCTTATTAAGATGTGACCCCTATAAGAGTTTCCAAAACCTATATTTACTAAATCTTGGCCTATGTGTGGCGGTCTTGATTATTTTTAACCTTCTTCTTATGCCCTTAAGGTGCACATAATATATTACATTCAATAACAAAATGAAACCAAATCAAATCATGAAACTTCTTAGTACTGGATATAGAAAAACAATAAGGACCTTATTCAAATGTGATTTTGCCAATTGAATAGGGCTCTATATAAGCACAGAGCATATGTTTTTACAGAAGTTTTTAGTTAGTGAAGACCTTTCTTTTGGATAGAAGTTCCCTAACCAAAAAACGTCTGTGCTTATATAGAGCCCTATTCAATTGGCCAAATTGCAATTGAATGAGGCCCCGGGTTACTATCACTTACTTTCTTTGTTTCGGTATTTTCTCCTTATACGTTTCAGTATATCCTCGGCCTCTGATTGTGATTTCCGCATGCCTTGTGGTTGCAGGAATGGTTCTTGTGCTTCACAAGCAGACACACTATTCAGCATATCCTCCTTGGGGAAGGTCAGATGTTCGTGCTTTGGAAGATGGAAAGCGATTATCAGGTGGTTCCACACACAGTGATGGAAACGGCCTGGGATATACAGATCTGAGCCTTTGGATTCTGGTGTCCAGATCAGTTTCCCTAGATCTTTTTGATAGATAACTGGAAGATTTGGTTTGGGTTTACATGGCACCATTGGGAAGCCATTAAACAGCTCAGTGTCTGGACTATGGATCAGAACCACATGTGCTATCTCATACTTGAACATCTGTGTTCCCATCACCTTGAGTAGTGGCTCTCCACCCTTGCAGTACTGAGCTTGATATGCAGTAAGAAGATCTGAGAATGAGATGGAAAACTTGAAGTTTCCATATCGAGAGCCTTTGATATTAAATGCTGGAGACTCAGAGAACTGTTTTGTCAGGTGACCATCTTCATATGGACTGAAATCAGGTGCTGGTTCTGCATTGCTGGTATCTGCACTCCACCAGGATAAGCAAGCATCTATGTCTCTGATGAGGTCTGTCCCTCTTCCAGTAAAGCCCTCAGACTCTAAGATCTGTTGTAAACCTTCTTCGGTGGTGACATGCTGGAGTTTGGTGATTTCAAAAGTTTGCTGTGTATTTATAAATTCCTCAGGGAACACGTTTTGGGTATTTTTAATCATAGGTATGGAAGCTTCTGCGACTTTCTTCTGATTTGCCAAGGTTGTCAAGTTATTTGTAACTTCATTAATCGATAAAAAATGTTTTGGTTTGAAATAACCATCTCCTCTTCCCTTTATCTCAATGATGTCCATAACTGCAAAACGCGTGTAGTTCCTCTCTGTTACACACTGTTCTCTCTGTGATCATCTGGTATTTTCCATTGATCTTTTATATTGTGTAACTGGATTATCAGGTCGCGTCATGTGCTGTAACCATGAGAACATCAAATAATAGCTATGAGGCAACGAAAGTGTGATCATCAAAAGTGAAACTATAACACAGTACTTATATACAAAGAATAAATCACTCAGTAAAAGTTGCATGATATTAAAACAAATCCATAAAAAATTCCAATGTTTCAATCTTTTTTACTTGCAGTAAATTGCCAATGAATCAGCCTATTGATACGCTGTTTGTGCTTGTCCTTGTGCTAAAATACCAACTTTTCTTTATATATATATATGTGTGTGTATAGGCCACGCTATAAGGGACGTTTTGCTCAATACATATTGTGAGATCTTTTGAACTTTGATCATTGAAACCTGTTTGTGTCAGATCTAGATAGCTGGGCTAAGATTAGCTCGCTCCAAAACCATAAAGCGAGCATGCTTGCACTTGTTTAGTGCATTGTGAGAATTAATAACAATTCATTAGTGTGGTGTTAATTCTGCAAATTACTATAATGATTGATAGAACAAATAAAATGTAAACAGTTCAATATGATGCAAACCATCTACAAACTACAGTGCATACTACATATAAATAATTCAATAGTAAGATCACTTTCTATTAATTTACAAATAATCTTTTCACCCCAATTTCATATATTCATATAAAGAGTCTTGGCGTGCAAGATATTTACAATATAACATGAGATTGCGTTGAATGGCGGGTTACTGATTACCCATTTCCCACCATCATATGAGCTCATTTTCGCTATGTAGGGGACTATTCAAGTTGTTGTTAGCAGCTTGCCAATATCAGAATATCACCACTGGAAGAGCTGGAATATATCTCACAGGGCATATTCAATATTTCTCATGGAAAAGTCCAATAGCAAGAATACACCAGAAAGTCCTGTGCTCTTTATTGTTTAGGCACTCAGGGCCTCCTTCTATTAACGACCGTAAAATGGCCGCAAAGCTGCGATTCTTTGCGGCCATCTTACGGCCGCGTGTAGAGCTACTACTACCCTGCTATTCAAATGGACGGCACCGCAAGGATATCACCCTTACGAAGGCCGCACATCATGCAAACGGCCGCAAGCGTTTCTCCCGCTCCCGTAAATCAGTCATAAAACTGTAAATGCAAATATAAATTCAAGATGGCACTGTAAAGCTCAATAAAAGCTAGGCATCATAATGGGGGACATGAGGATTAACACCCTCTCAAGCTGGCACATCGCCCAAACCCGATATTTCATCTACGGTTTATTTTCCGTCCCGAAGTCCTGCGGGCTCATTCTTGTTAAAACCTGTACGGGTTCGGAGGTTGAGGGCCGCAAACAAAGCATTGTAGAAGCCAATATATATTCAATCCAGCACTGCAAAGCACTGTAAATGATGGGGAACACAATGGGGGCATAAGGATTAATAGCAAAACATTCTCAAACTTGCACATCGCCAAATTGTACTTTGATCTTAAAATCTGTCCAAGTCCCACGGACTTCAATGATCAAGCCCATAGCTCGTTATTCAAGCCCATAGCTCCTTTATCAAGCCCGTGCGGGCTTGGAGGGCGCATGTCCTCCAAGCCTGTAGCTCGTTATTCAAACCCGTGTGGGCTTGCATGATAGATAAAACACGAAGATTGAACATGAAGGTAAATATCTTTATTTGCAGATTTGAGAGTAGGGGAATGTTGAGCTATTAATTCTAAAACCAAACATCACTTTCACTTTTAATAAAAGTACAGGTTGGCTTTTCTATGCTACGACTTGTAAGTAAGCCCTTTACGACCCGTGGGTCTATTTTACCCATTTACGGACTTGACGGAGGCTAATCCCGCAGCCTTGGCGGGTCTGAGGTGCTCCAAGCCCATGGGACTTTGTCCACGGACATTTTACATGAATTAAAATAAAATTGATTTTCAGATTTGAGTGTAGGGGAATGTTGTGCTATGAATTCTAACACCTCCGTCACATCAAAGTGCAGGATGCCTTTATTATGTGCTTAATTGGTGCTAGTGGGACCTTTTTGGTGCAAGTAAGCTGCGACTCGGTTTTAGCTAATTACGGCCTTGACGAGAGGGTTTACTTAGCATTTGAATAGCAACCGTGGCTTTCTTGCGGCCGAAACTCCTGCGACCGTGTAAGATCAAAGGCTTTCCTGCTGCGCATGCGGCCGCAAGCCTGCCGGAGCCCTCGGCCGCAAGGGAATAGAGTAGGCAAATAGCCTGCGGCCGGTCCTTGTGGCCACGCATCTCCTACGGCCGTTAATAGAATGAGGCCCTCAGTCATGTCCGACTCTCCGTGACCGATGGAACACACCACGCTAGGCACAATCATTATGTCTCTGGTTGTGCTTACTTATAAGGTTAACCTGGCAAAGATACAGGAGTGGGTTGCCTGTTCCTTCTCCAGATGTTGCTCTTCAATATCCTGCTAGAATGTTGATTGTGAACTGGGGATTGATTGAAGTCAGGGTCATGGGTGTATACCTGCATGGAAAATATTTAGGCTAAATAAACTTGCAATATGTCAACATAGTGATCCAGAATCAGGGCCACTCTCTCCAGACCAGAGGAGCTTAAAGTCTCCAACCCATGTTTCCCAACTGTCCCTGAGAAAGCTATATCATCCCAGCCCCATGGATTGGACATGCTCTCTCCCATGACTAACACACCAAACAGGGCTATTTCTAATTGACTAACCCATCTAGTCCACCAGGAGCTCAAAGTTTACAACCCCAACTGTCCCTCAGAAAGATGTATCATCCCAGCCCTAGGAATTGGACATGCTCTTTCCCATGACTAACACACCAAACAGGGCTATTTCTAATTGACTAACCCATCTAGTCCACCAGGAGCTCAAAGTCTCCAACCCCAAATGTCCCTCAGAAAGATGTATCATCCCAGCCCCATGAATTGGACATGCTCTCGCTCATGACAGGTTGACTTATCCATCTCTAATCAGGACTGTTTTTGTATGTGTTAACCCTGATGGCCAACCAGTAAATTGTACTGGAATTTGATATTGTTGTTCTGTCTACTGAGGAGTAGGTGATCAATAGCTCTTTTAAGTGTTCATAATAGGTAAATGGTCCATTCCAAGATTGGTAACTACTTTTCCTGCATAAGAGGCATAAGTCTACCTGAAGCCGGAATCTGGTTTCTGATTTTACAGGATATCATTATTTTATACGTTAAAGTGTTTTCATGTTATCGAGTGTTTTGTTATAACATAATTATCCGAGTCAAGGTCAATCTATTGCCTGGCGTACGTACGTCTATCAATGTACAAAGAGGCTTTATGAGCCAAACCTTGGGGCTGACACAGCATGCTGGAATTTTTATAGAAAGGTCTTAAATAGCATTGAAGGTTAAACCATTGTAGAAGACATTTAGAGGCGTTACGTGATGTTTAAAGAAGAACTGATCTTTGCAATGTCAATTATAGGTAATGATAGCCCAAGTCACCAAAAATACAGCACCAGACGACACAATCTAACATACAATTTAAAACATACATGTTAATAGGCAGTGAGGAATATGTATCTTCACTTCAGATATATAGTACAGGTGCCAGGTATAATATGTGCTTTGGTTTTTCCCTTAACTTATCACAGCTAGCACCTACAAACCTTTAGATGCATGAAGGGATAAGAGCGTCTTTCTTGAATAGAAATCTTAAAACAATTAAAATTCTGATGGCCTTCAATCTTAGTACGATATGGGGGAGCAAGTTTGGATAGCTTACTACAATATCTGTAGAGCCAAACTTGTGGAAGCCCAATAATTTATTGATCTAATAAGGAAATATGAAAAAAATTAAAGTACCGGTGAAGATCTTAGGATGGATAGTGCGGAGAGAATATTTAGTGGCATGGTGAACATGACAAATGGAAGGTTATACCAAAGGTTGGTTAGGGTTTCCTGAGAGAACTTGAACAGATTGATAAGAAGTATGGTGTGTTCATAATAGCTAAGCAGCTAAAGACCCCTCTTATACTGCTCTAGACATGAAATTCCTAGATATTTAATAATTGACCAACTGCATAGGCTGAAAAATAGAAATCAAGTACTTTTTAGATAAATTGCAGTTTTATTAAACAACATGAAAAGCAAGATAGAGGCCCCTATTAAATTCCAGACCCGCAAGTGAAGAGTTACAGCCACGATGTCTGCAGGCTTGATATTTTCCTTAGTTACAGTGCTATTAAATTAAACAAACCCGTAGGTACGGGTCCGAAGGCTTAATCTCGCAAACCCTGCTGTCATATGTTACATTTCAGGGCATGATCGTGATCAGCCAGGCAAGTCCGTAACTTGATGCTGAGACAGAGCCGATAGTAAATGAGACCGTCAGCATGACGACAGTAGAACATGGCGGTTGACACGTTTTTTGAAGTCCGATATGCAATCACACCCCTAATCCAGATATGTGCAAATCAATAAAAATTAATGAAGTAAGTGGTCTCATCCATGTGGGTGGCCTGATATGAATCAACCCCTTTATTCCCAAGATTGATCCAACACAAAAATAAAACATATAAAAAAAAAATGTTTATTGCCGATTTGCGGGCTTGAGACTATTGTGCAATTATAATGTCTTTCATCACATTCCCTGTATTTTAAATTACAGCGGTGTGTTCATATTTGCTTTTACAGTGCTACGGACAGGTGTTTAACCCCCTTGCAAGTTCTCTCTAGTGCTCGTAGGATTTTTTGCTACATTTGCGATTTGCGGTCTTGTCCGTACTTGAATTGCAGTACGTAATTAAAACATATATTGTGTACATAAATCCTAATACTGTTACAAGATGTGTATTAGATGAATAATACATTACATTATACAAAATACATTATGTTATCATATTGCTACTTAATAACCCTATAGTGATCTTCTTCTTCGAGTGCCTTCTCCATCAGGTTCAGATACAATATTTAGCTAGCTCTGGGTGTATTTACTGTACTATATAGGTGGTTTGTACGTTAATTCTAAGTGCATTATATTTGTGTGTAACAGCTTGCTATAGTGGTTATGTTCATGTTAAACATGTCTGATATTTGTATGTATTATTTTATAAGTAGTTTAAATGATACTTTATGACCTGGTCTATGGAGGTGTAATCAAATTATTGTTTGCAAAGACAAACCTAAGTGGTCCTTTCCGGAGCTGACACTTTATCACTGAAGGCCTCCTGTGGAGAGGTGTAAACAACCAGATACTAAAACCAGTCACATGTTTTGCAACAGTTATTATCTGATAGAAGGATACTGATATTCTGCTGTCTGCTCTAGCTGATGAGGTGTGGAAAGGAATTGGGCATGGATGGAGAAATGAACCAGTGTTGTGACAGACTTTGAGACAACATTGAGATCTACACCAAATAAACCTAGGACTGAGTCACTTTCAACCAGCACTGGTGCTTTGCCAAGATGGAACCAATGCCCTCAGAGAAAGCTGGATCTCTCAGCAGTCTAAGGGAATACCCAGCAAGGATTTAAGGGTAGAACTCGAGGGCACCTTGAGGAAAAAGCAGGAACTCCTGGCAACGTATTGTCATTATCTTAGCTTTGGGACCAATATGGGCAGGACCTGTAGGAGATTAATGGCACTGCCAAACTTGGTGTTTTATCACTCAGAAAGGTTTCTTGCTTCCAGGGAAATGAAACGGATCACCTGCAAAGAAGCTGTCTTGGAGCTATCTTACCTCCAGCTGTTTTGTCAGGACATGGACAAGTGACAGATGAAAGCATGTGTAATAGACACAAGTGTGCTCAGGCAGCAGATGGGAGGGGGCCTGAGGACGGCACTCCCCTGTAGCAGCAGCAGGATTTCATGGGAGGTTGCATAGAGGATACTTATGCTTCCCATTGGAAGATGGAAAGGTGGCCTAGGTGGGTTGGGGTGGCATGAAGACTACTGGTGCTCCCCAGTGGCAAATGATAGGGGCTATGGACGATGCCAGCTCTCCCCATTGACAGATTGGAGGTGGCATAGTTAAGTCAGGCACTTCCCAGCAGCAGCAGGAATTCATGGGAGGCAGCATGGATGATGTGCTCCCCAACAATAAGTGGGAACTGATATGGCAGATGTCAACACTCTCCAAAAGAAGATGGGAGGTGTCCTGGGTGAGTCAGGGACTCATCTGAGGCAACAACAATACATGGAAAGTGACATGGAGGATATATGTGCTTATTATCAGCAGAGGGAAGGCACTAGTACTCCCTAAGAGCAGATAAGAAGTGAGGTGAGGGAATTCCCTTCACAACATGCCCACTTCCCAGTAACTAAGCGTCTCTTCCCTTAGTATTTTCTTGATTCACGCCATATCACTGGAACTCTTCAGTTGCAACAGCTCTGAGTAATTAGATTAAATACTATTGTAGTTTTACTAAACATGTTGTACCCTGTTCAATAAGGAGATCTTTTGGTTAAGATATAAGTGATGGATCCATGTTCTTTTGCTGGATGCTGGGATTTCCATAATCTTTTTGAGGCTGTCTGATCTGACGGAAGGCACTGGTGAGATGTGAAGTTACCCTGGGCATGAGGGAGGCATTTCTTATAATGATTATAAAGGGATACACTAACATTAGAGATTTATACAAAACATATATGTATATCCACCATACCAGTTATCAGTTGTGAGTTGAGTTGTGAGTTCAGCGAAGGCATTACTCACAAACTGATTTCCCCACATATGCGGGGATCGAGCAACTGTGCATGCGCAACAAAGGGAGGGGAGAGAGGGAGGGGGAGAGGAGGCAGAGAAGGAGGGGAGAGAGAGAGAGAGAGAGAGAGAGAGAGAGGGAGGGGGAGAGAGAGGGAGGGAGGCAGAGAGAGCGGAAAGGCAAGAGAGAGAGAGAAATAGAGAGGGGAGAGTGAGAGAGGCAGGAGGAGATGGAGAGAGAGAGGGATGCAGTGAGGAAGGGGAAGAGAGGGAGGGAGGCAGAGAGAGTAAAGGCAAGAGAGAGGGAGGGAGTGGAGAGCAAGATAGGGAGGAGGAGATGGAAAGAGAGAGAGAGAGGGAGGCAGAGAGGGAGGGGGATAGAGAGAAGGCAGAGAGTAAGGGGGAGAGAGGGAGGGGGAGAGAGAGAGAGAGATTTCAAGAAATGTTGACAATGTGATAAAGAAATGTTGCTATACTTAAGGCCTCATTCAATTGTGAATTGGCCAATTGAATAGGGCTCTATATAAGCACACAGCATATGTTTTAGTTAGTGAAGACCTTGCTTTTGGATAGAAGATCACCAACTAAAAACTTATTTAAAAATATATATGCTATGTGCTTATTTAGAGCCCTATTTGATTGGCCAAATCGCAATTGAATGAGGCCCCATATGATTTTGGAATTTGTATGCCTAGATACTTTAGTTGATTTTCACCGATTGCAAGGCTAAAATGTATTTTGATGAGCTTCATTTCCAGTATTGGAGTGTTTATAGGTAGTAACATTGTCTTGTCCCAGCTTTAAAACCTGAATGCAACAAGACAAAAGTCAACACTACAAATATATAGTAGTGGACATAAACCGCAGCGCTAATAAACAAACAATAGTTCAAACACAAACACTAGATGTAGATGTATATAATAAACTGGCGACTTGCCCATCAAAAATGGTGGTAAATTTTGTTGGTGTTCCAAGATGCTTCGGCGCTCATTGCGAGGTTGTTGGTTGTTTGTGTGCTATGAGCATTGTTTTTTTTTTGCTAATGCTAATGAAATAATGAATAAAATAATACATGAATATACTTTACCTATTTTGAAGTAATATATGCAGAAAGCATTGTGCAGAAGAGCTGACAATGCGAGCCCACAGCGTTAGAACAACCCGCATGCTCACAACTATATATGTGATATATATATATATATATATATATAAATAAATAAATAGATGCAGATGAAAAAAATAAAATAGTTATGTAATGTAATGGGTGTCAACAGTAGATATAAATAGGGGTCAGCACGATATCAAAAATACTAGTAATATCAATGTGTACAAATATATAAAATCAAGTCAATATCACAATATTCTAATAAAGTATTAATATATATACACCATCCTCCAATAATAAGTTAATATGGAGACAATATCTCTTACTTTGAAAAAACGAGTCCAATACCCACAAAGGTCAATTGTCCAAATGATCTTATTTATCAAGTTCCTGGGATGGATATGGTGTGGTGCCCGTCTCTTCGGATGCTTCTTATAAACCCACGCTGATCACTCTCAATACATAGAAAACAAGAGGGCATGGGGGGAAAGAAGGGCCAAGAAATCGTGATGGTGCAGATCAATACAATTTTATTAGATAAAATGACAGAAATAGATTACCGTATATACTCGAGTATAAGCCGAGGCACCTATTTTACCAAAAAATACAAGGAAAAATGAGTGACTCGAGTATGAGCCGAGGGTGGGAAATGTGCTGCCCCCTGTGTCCCTCTTGTACCCTCTGTGTCCCCCTCTCTCTCCTGTGTCTCTTCTCCCCTCTCCCTTCCCTGTGTCTCTCCCCCCTCCCTTCCCTGTGTCTCTTCCACCCTCTCCCTTCCCTGTGTCTCTTCCACCCTCTCCCTTCCCTGTGTCTCTCCCCCCTCCCTTCCCTGTGTCTCTTCCACCCTCTCCTTCCCTGTGTCTCCCCCCTCTCCCTTCCCTGTGTCTCTTCCCCCTCCTCATTCTCAACCCCACTCCTCATCCTCCCTCCTCAACCCCCATCCTCATCCTCAACCACCCCATCCTCAACCCCCTCCTCAACCTCAACCCCCCTCAACCTCCCTCCTCAACCTCAACACCCCAATCCTCAACCTCCCTCCTCATTCTCAACCCCCCTCCTCATTCTAACCCCCCCTCCTTATTCTAAACCCCCCCTCCTCATTCTAAACCCCCCTCCTCATTCTAACACCCCCTTCATACCCCCCCACCCTCTCCCTTTCCCCTCACTTACCTGCATCTGTAGCTCCTGCTCCGGCCTCCGCTCCTTCCGGCGTCTTGACGTGGCGCGCATGTGACGTCACAGCATTAGCATATACCGGATGCCGGCACTCGGTATATGCTAATGCCGTGACGTCACATACGCTCCACGTCAAGACGCCGGAAGGAGCGGAGGCCGGAGCAGGAGCTTCAGATGCAGGTAAGTGAGGGGAAAGGGAGAGGGGGGTATTTAGAGGGGTAGAATGAGGGGGGGGGGAGTTTAGAATGAGGGGGGAGTTTAGAATGAGAAGGGTAGGTTTGAGAATGAGGAGGGGGGAGGGAAAGAGACACGGGGGGGTTAGAGAGACACGGGGGGATAGAGAGACACGGGGGGGTTAGAGAGACACGGGGGGGGGGTTAGAGAGACACAGGGGGGTTAGAGAGACACGGGTGGTTAGAGAGACACGGGGGGGGGGGGAGTGACTTGAGAATAAGCATAGGGGCCCTTTTTAGCCTTAAAAAAAGGGCTGAAAAACTCGGCTTATACTCGAGTATATACAGTAATTCATAATCACATTTAGAGTCCTCAACAAGTAAGAGATATGTAAAAAACGTATAAAAAATTGATTATAAGCTCACATGATGCTCACTGTCATAATATAACTAAGCCTTACAATCCAAGCCCTGCTCTTTATTGGATGGGAAGGCATAGTTATATTATCCTGTGCCTTCTATACTTATTATATGTCATTGACAAAGACAGTTATAGGCGAAACGCGTTTGACACCTTTATCTCTGCTTGTGCGTTATATTTTTATTTTATATTTTTTATGCACTATTCATTTGTTTTATTAGCTATTATCTATTTGTTTTTTGGCTGTGTACCCTCTGTGCTCCATACATTTCTACATGGTGAGAGCTGCACCTCTGTGTTCATCTATGGCATATACCCACCACTTATCTATACAGTAGTTGTATTACTCGTTATCTGTATGTATAGCCATTCCCATTTGGTGACCTCCCATTATGTTCTGCTATTCATCAATTTAAATTAGAGTGGATTGCTAAGTGGTGGTGGTGGTGAAGGGGCTTGTTTACCAGAATTAAGCTGTGAGCTATACCATGTAGGGCCAGACAAATATCAGTCCACTAGAGAAGGAACTGGCAACCCACTCCAGTATCTTTGGCATGCAAACCATGTTAAACAGCATAGGCAGAGACCTAGCTAAATGTGCTGCAGTCCATTGGGTTACAGAGAGTTGGACATGACTGAAGGACTGAATAACAAATAATAAAATGTTCCCCTGGTACTTGATCTATGTGATGTGGCGGTGTCATTTGGCCACTATTTGTTTTCCCAATGCAGATGTGATGAGTGAGATGTATATGCATTTATATTCATATTTTAGGGTCCACATTAGAGCCTCTGTGAGTGAGAAACGGTTAACGTGGCATCCGTTTCATGTTTTTGTGTTGCTATTTAATCAGGTAGCATGTCTTTCATTCCTTTCTGTATGTTGCGGCATGGCTTTTCATATTGGCATATGCATGACCATTCCAACATATGATGAAAGGTTAGGTTTTAGGGTTGTGTTTGAGTTCAGGGTTAGGGATTGGGTTTAGGGTTAGGATTCAGGTACTGGCAGATGATAAGATTTACCTGAACAAGAAATGTACAGAAATCTCGGCCGCACAACGTAGTGGCTGATGGCCACCACTGCTGGAGGTCAGCTAAATGGAAAGATCCCCAAAAAATTAAAATTGTAATAAATGCGTTAGATTAGATAAAGGGAAGAGCGGAAACGTAGGTATGCATTAAATCAATAAAACATTTTGTAGAAAAAGATTATTTTAAGGAAGGTTTTAAAAAGGAAATGAGAACATATACTTGTAGTGACAATATGGCGCCTGGCACTGTACACACCACCATGAGGTGATTACATGGTAATTACTAAATGAATACATGATAAACTAAACTATATTGTTAAGTTACCTCACATATTACATATATGTATTACATACATGCATAAAGAATCTCACACGTTTATTTCTGACCCAAGGTGCTTTGAGCAAAGATTTATAAGTAAGTTCCCGCCTTTCTGAGGTAAAACATGCTACAAAATACAATATGGCGCATAATGTATATCAGGATATCACTTATATTTTCCATTTGGCCCAAATATTATTTTAATTAAATAGACTCATTATTTTGAGGCAGCGGTTATTTGATCAATGTGAGTGACTGGGCTGACTATTGTATTGTTTAAAAGCGCGGGCTTCTGACTGGCACCTCAGCCTGACACAATTGGACAATCTCAAGAGATGCGATGCCAAAATCCACCAATCATAATAAAGAAGCCGTTCATCCAGACTGATATCAGCCTATCAGGATAATCTAATAAAACAATCTGCGCACTGTCAATCAAGCAATCCATCCCCTGTAATTTCTGTACCATCCGATGCATCTAGTACATTGTCTCCTCCCAACTGTCATTCTGTCCCCGCCTACTAGGTGTAGCTGTCTCGCCCTTCATCCACACTGCTTGTTATGACTCTTGACCCGCCCACATGATATAATCACTACGATTGGTAGAGCACGTTCTCGGCTCCGCCTCATTATACGCATTGTTCCCGCCTTATGTGAAACGGTGTGTCTGTGCATGTGACGTCAGGCCCGGCACTTTTGGCGCCAGTTTTATTTGTAAATTCTCGCGCTCTTTTATTAAGGGACTGACAGAGAGATCTGTGACAGGCTGTGGAGCAACACAGACTGCAAGAGACACCGGCAAAGACAGCCAGAGACCCCAGTCAGCGCCCACCATGCATGTCATCAAGAGAGGTGAGGCTGGCAGTGCCAGGAGGGCCTTAGGCCTAATCCATATGATAGTCCCTATTATAGGTTAGGTCTGGGGGCAACTCACTGATATAAAGGCACTCTCCTCACACATTACCGTATATTACAGGTCCTGGCATAACCCTGTGCCCCCCCCTCATTGTATGGTGTAGTCTCCTGGCATAACCCTGTGCCCAACAACCCACCCTCATTGTATGGTGTAGTCTCCAGGCATAACCCTGTGCCGCCCCCCCCCCCCCTCATTGTATGGTGTAGTCTCCTGGCATAACCCTGTGCCCAACAACCCACCCTCATTGTATGGTGTAGTCTCCTGGCATAACCCTGTGCCCAACACCCCCTCCTCACTTTATTATGTAGTCTCCTGCCACAACCCTGTGCCCAGCACCCCCCCCCTCACTGTATTATGTAGTCTCCTGCCCCAACCCTGTGTCCATCACCCCCCCCCCTCATTGTATGATGTAGTCTCCTGCCACAACCCTGTGCCCAGCACCCCCCTCCTCACTGTATTATGTAGTCTCCTGCCACAACCCTGTGCCCAGCACCCCCCTCCTCACTGTATTATGTAGTCTCCTGCCCCAACCCTGTGCCCAACACCCCCCCTCCTCACTGTATTATGTAGTCTCCTGCCCCAACCCTGTGCCCAACACCCCCCTCCTCACTGTATTATGTAGTCTCCTGCCCCAACCCTGTGCCCAACACCACCCTCCTCACTGTATTATGTAGTCTCCTGCCCCAACCCTGTGCCCAACACCCCCCTCCTCACTGTATTATGTAGTCTCCTGCCCCAACCCTGTGCCCAACACCCCCCTCCTCACTGTATTATGTAGTCTCCTGCCCCAACCCTGTGCCCAACACCCCCCTCCTCACTGTATTATGTAGTCTCCTGCCCCAACCCTGTGCCCAACACCCCCCTCCTCACTGTATTATGTAGTCTCCTGCCCCAACCCTGTGCCCAACACCACCCTCCTCACTGTATTATGTAGTCTCCTGCCCCAACCCTGTGCCCAACACCACCCTCCTCACTGTATTATGTAGTCTCCTGCCCCAACCCTGTGCCCAACACCACCCTCCTCACTGTATTATGTAGTCTCCTGCCCCAACCCTGTGCCCAACACCACCCTCCTCACTGTATTATGTAGTCTCCTGCCCCAACCCTGTGCCCAACACCACCCTCCTCACTGTATTATGTAGTCTCCTGCCCCAACCCTGTGCCCAACACCACCCTCCTCACTGTATTATGTAGTCTCCTGCCCCAACCCTGTGCCCAACACCACCCTCCTCACTGTATTATGTAGTCTCCTGCCCCAACCCTGTGCCCAACACCACCCTCCTCACTGTATTATGTAGTCTCCTGCCCCAACCCTGTGCCCAACACCACCCTCCTCACTGTATTATGTAGTCTCCTGCCCCAACCCTGTGCCCAACACCACCCTCCTCACTGTATTATGTAGTCTCCTGCCCCAACCCTGTGCCCAACACCACCCTCCTCACTGTATTATGTAGTCTCCTGCCCCAACCCTGTGCCCAACACCACCCTCCTCACTGTATTATGTAGTCTCCTGCCCCAACCCTGTGCCCAACACCACCCTCCTCACTGTATTATGTAGTCTCCTGCCACAACCCTGTGTCCATCACACCCCCCCTCTCATTTTATGATGTAGTCTCCTGCCAAAACCCTGTGTCCCCTTGTGTAGTGTCCTGCCATGTTGGCATGTGCTCATGTACCACTCTGTATCTGCCAATTTGCCACTTCCTATCTATGCTCTCCTTTCCTGACTTGTTCTTTATCTCTACTGCATCCTGTTGAGATTTGTCACCTCCCATTATTTTGTGTCCAATTTCCAACTGTTTTCATTAACAAGTTATCAAAAAATATTCATATAAACATTGATATTTTATTTTTGTAGATGGAAGGCAGGAGCGTGTTATGTTTGACAAGATCACGTCGCGGATCCAGAAGTTGTGCTATGGACTCAATGCAGAATTTGTTGATCCAGTAAGTATTTCAAATGGTCTGTAAATGATGTCTCAGCAGTTGATGATTTCAGAAAAGATATTGGTGCTTAAGTCCCTTGTGAATGTGCATGTTGGCCGTATATAGATGTAGGTCTTCAGACGCAGGTGTTTTATGGCATAAGATTGCATTTTAGGGGAGAAAAATTACTATGTAATGTACATAATTGGATGTATTAAACATTTAGCTTTTTTAAACTGTTTGTTCATTTACATTATTTTTGTTTAAGGCTCAGATTACCATGAAAGTAATCCAGGGTCTGTACAATGGTGTAACAACTGTGGAGCTGGACACACTTGCAGCAGAGACGGCCGCCACATTAACAACCAAACACCCAGATTATGCCATTCTGGCTGCTAGGATTGCAGTCTCCAACTTGCACAAGGAAACAAAGAAAATATTCAGTGGTGAGTATGTTTGATTTAAAAAACAAAAAATGGCTGCCTATTTTTGCCCATCTTGATTAAGGGAGTTGAAAGGACCCATATGGTATACTATTAGCATGGAGGACCTCATTTCCCTCCCCTTAAAGCTGCTAAAATAAACACTTCGGCCTTTATGGAGGACATTATGCCTACCCACTCTGAGGATCCTCCAACCATGATCAGTGATGCCCTGGGTGGACCTCTTACCTCTATATTAAGCAGACATTTCTGACTAACAGAGCAAAAAGGACAGATTTTTAAAGCCCTTGTTCCTCCCCTTCCACCTATAGAAATGAGACCCTGCCTTGCAAAAAAGCCTTAATATATTTATACTAGTGGGCTTCAAGGGAATGTTACATTTGTAGATGTCACAAATCTTTGTAACAGGTAGGCATTGCAGGAGGTGTAACTCACATCTTGTAATCTAATGTCACTAGAGCAATAATCAAAAATGTGATATAGATGCAAAATTATACATTTAGGCCAAACGGGTAAATGATGAGGCACTGGACATGGGAGTTTAAATTTATTTATTTTTTTAAAATGCAAAATAACAAATAACAAGTAACAAGGCTGCAGGAAAAGGAAGTTGGGTGCTTTTTTGTTTTGGAGGAATCTAGTAACAGAGGTTCTAAGGTCGCTGTCTAGGTGAGACCTATGGATCTAGATACTGTCTAGTTCTGGAGATTGAGTCTCCAAAAGCACATTAATAGGAACAAGCAAAAAGATGACCAATAAAATATTGCATGGATATGTAAAACTTGATTTTACATTGATAACTTGTATGTCACAAGCCTTACTGTTAACTTTTTTTTATGTTGAAGTTTTAAAGTACAGATTTTCCAAAGTCTTAGTATTGCTTTATTCAGTGTGGAGCACCAAAGTATTCTGTATTTAATTTCCATTGCTGATGCCTCTGGAGAATAAAAAGTAAAAAAAAAAAAAATCAAATTGACTGTTTAGACATCTTTAGTTTTTTGCTTTCCCAATTCAAGCAGCTAGATACAAAATGAGCATGGTGTCTTCTCGACAGATGAGGAGCTGCTTCATGTGGGCTGTCAATGAAATGAATGGATGTCGCTTGACACGCATCGCTGCGGAGTCTGCAATTGGTTCAGTGTTTAATCTAATGTATCTAGGTGATGCAACAGCATAGACATGGTGGGATGACTTTTTTCCCCTTGTACCACAGATGTAATGGAGGATCTGTACAGCTATGTGAATCCGCTGAATGGAAAGCACTCTCCCATGATTGCTAAGGAAACACTTGACATTGTGTTGGCTAATAAAGATGTGAGTGGTATTTTTTAATCTCTAGACTCAATATAAATGACATTTGCGTAAACATCTGTACTTTATACACACATTTCATCTTTCTGTTTTTGTCTTTTCACACTTTCTGTATCCCATATTTCTAGTCCCAGTCCTTGCGTTGATTTTGCTTTTTATAAAGCATGCAACGCGATCCGTTCTTAAATTCATAACATGAACATTTCTCTTCCTCAGCGTCTGAACTCTTCAATCATCTATGACCGAGACTTTTCATACAACTTCTTTGGCTTTAAGGCAAGTAGTTGATTCCTTTTTAGATTAGATGTCGATTTAAAAAAAAAAAAAAAAAAAAAAAAAAAAAAAAAAAAAATCGAATCTGTAATTCTCCCCTCAATAATCTTCATGTTTTACTTAAATTGGCCTTATGGGTAATCTCAAGCAGACAATATTTTTCTGGACATGGTAAAACATATGCAGACAATTCCAGGTTAATTTAGATGCATTGCTTTTACTCTAGTATAAACAATACTTTTATACAAAGTAAATATGTATAAAACATGACATTTCAGGGTCACTTCTAGAACTACATACAAATTGATATTTAACTGTGTGGACCAGGTAACTGGCTGAGGAGCAATGTTAATCTAGAATAAAAACACTATTCATTGGCAGTTGGGAAGTTCAGTTATAGGCGATGCAAAGAGGGGAGACTTGGCTTTCTTGGTTCAGAACTTTTTTTTTAATTTTTTTTCTTTCTGGTCTTTATTGCAGACACTGGAGCGATCCTACCTCCTGAAAATAAATGGGAAAGGTAATATTAAGACTTAGAAGTTTATTATTGTGCAATGTTGTCATATTAGTCTTATCTTTTGTGCACATTCCAAAAGTCATGCACAAAGTGAAACATTTTTTGAAAACTTTAAGCCTGACTAAGAGCATAATAAGCAGGCAAGTCATATAGCTAGATGTTTCAACCTATTCAGTGGTTAAGTATAAGAGGTGGTGAGTGACACTATTATATTGGTACACAAGGTGTAATGGGCCATTCTCTGATAAGAGCTTACAATCTAAGTGGGCTTAGGCTATTAGACCCAGCAAAATGAACTTGAGAGGGAGGTAAAGGTATTCCCTGGAAGGAGCAGCGGGTGGATACTAGGAGTACAGTGCTGGTATGTGGCAAAAGCAGGAAGGAATAGTAGATGGTTTGAGGTAGATATCTCCTGCTATCAACAGGAAAGTGAGAGAAGGTGGGAATGGGATTTGTGGGAGCCCTCTGGTTTCTTTCTTCGAGGAAAGAATTTAATGTGGGATGGTAATGGGGTTAGAAGATCTGAGATGAGTTGTTGTTGTATGGAAGGTTAGAAGTGGCAGAATATTAGGAGTAACAAGACTAACCTTGTGATCTAGAAAAGGCAACTTGAAGTAAAGATGAATGCTTGCTTGTATAGCTGTTGCTTGCAGTCTCCAGTTGAACCTCAGTATAACTCCAAAAAATACTTATCAAACAGCTCACTTTGTAACTGAACACTTTTCTAAATTGCCTTACAAGCAACAAAATATTAATCCTAATTGTATGCTGCATATACTTGTAGGCTAAAGTGGATGTAATCCGTTATCAAGCGTAACTCCAGGTGTCAAATTCATTACTAAAGAGAATTCTTAGTTCCACATTTAGAGTGAATTTAATTTTGTGCAAAGAAAGCAGTATGTTTCAGAGTAGGTGTGTGTTTCATCTGACATGGACCATCGTCAATCTGCACTGAAATTCAATTATCTCAATTTCTAGCTCATGGTGTTTTGTTAAAATAGGTAGTAAAATGTCCTTTAACGTGGTAACTCCCTGTGCCAGAATCTTCCTGTGCATAACCTATAAACCTCAAGATCATATTGCCACTTGTAACACTATGGTTGTTCTACAGTGTCTGAGCGTCCCCAGCACATGCTCATGAGGGTGTCTGTTGGTATCCACAAAAATGACATAGAAGCAGCCATTGAAACCTACAACTTGCTGTCTGAGAAGTGGTTCACACATGCGTCTCCTACACTCTTTAATGCTGGAACAAACCGCCCGCAACTATCCAGGTATGATCTATTTATTCCCGTAAATTTCATTCTTATCCCTATTGTAAACTAGTTATATTCTTTGACTCCATATAGATACCATTATTTCTTAACTAGGTGGCGCTAGCATAACCTATGACTTTAGAACTACAGTTCTAATGGACAACAATGGCTTTTACCTCGGTACAGATAACTGAGCAGGTTACATCCTTCCAATATAATCTTCTGTTCACTTTATAGTTGACTGATCTAAAATCCCTTATACCTGAGACTGTTTACCTTAATGTGATAAATACACCTGCAGAGTTGAGGTTTAGGTGCATGATATGACATTGGTTTATAGCTTCTAGCTTTCTATAAGTTTAAAGGGACTGTCACTCAACATTTTTTTTCTTAAGAGCATTTAAAAAATGGCTCATCAGTTTTTAAATTAAGAAGTGACTAATCGCATAAGGAAGTTTTAAAGTGCCTTTAAATTGTTAGTAACGCTGGATCAAATTGATTTTCAAAAATGTAGTACTTCAAATATATGCAATATCAGACCACACTTTTACATCTAGTCCCACCTTTTGCTTTAAACTTTACTGGCATGAACTTCAGACAGGCCTAGCAAAAAATAAACTGACATGCCTTCCTAATTTGATCTAAGGATACCTACTCCATCCTTAGACTAGCCTGTTAAAGTTGCTAAGCAGAAACTGCAAAAACCTGTTAAACACAAGTTAGCTCTGAAAAGGTCTAATGGTAACTAGACACTTGAGCTTGGACTTCTGTGGGGGGGGAGGGGGGACGACTTATGAATTCCAATTTATAGCATTCTTATGTGGAAAAATAAAATTAAAAAAATCCTCCTTCAATTTCTTGTAACCTTGCCCTACTACTGGAGGCAGCATTATGCCTTAAAATCTGCCACAACAATGGGGAAATAACATTGCATTAAAAGGAAATGCAACTTCTCAAAATTTTGCCAGGTGAGACAAAGTCTACAATTAATGCTTTGTGTCTTATAGAAAGAGGAAAACAAAAAATTGGTGGCTCTAAATTAAATGAATGTTTCTCTAATGCTTATCTTCCCACTGTAGCTGTTTCCTGTTGTGTATGAAGGATGACAGCATTGAAGGTATTTATGACACCTTAAAGCAGTGTGCACTGATCTCCAAGTCTGCTGGTGGGATTGGTGTTGCAGTCAGCCGTATCAGAGCCACCGGTAGTTACATTGCTGGGGTGAGTATATACTAGTCCTCGCTGTTTAGTGATCAAACATTCTAACAGCTTGGCATTTGGGCATCTACATGTTTCTGTATTGTGCTTTCTTCTAGTGTAATCAGTTTTCAGAATTTTATTTTATTTTTTCTTACAGACTAATGGCAATTCAAATGGCCTTGTACCAATGCTGCGAGTGTACAACAATACAGCTCGATATGTGGATCAAGGGGGTAACAAGGTGCCTATTTCTGCTCTTTATAAAAAGGGGATATTAAGCTGTAGCTATAGTTAAGCCTACTTAAAATGGAGTTGCAATTCGTATTGTGTGGGGACATTTATTGCTGTAAGCCTACCTGACCAGAGTTATCAGACTAAGCAATGCTGTTTGTATAAGGAGCATTGTTGATCTGATCTAAACTTGAATAAAATGTGATCAATCTCCAATCCTCTAAAGGACCACTTTCCCAACAGAGGGTGGAAAATGTCTAAATATTTCAAGTTATTGAACTTAAAAAAATATTTCTATATAAAAAAGCACCCTAGGTATTTGAACCCAGGACCTTTACTACCAGAGCCTTATGTACAGTGCTATGTGACCAGTTGCTACCCTACCTGCTAAAATATAATGTAGTTACAAATAACTTGGCCACTACCTGATTCAAGGCTTCTACACCTGATTCTAGTTGATACTAATGTACCAAGTGGTGTAGAGCTCATATCTGACAGCAGCAACAAACTGATATAGCCTGACTTCGATCAGAATGTCATAAATGTAAAAAACTTAAACCATTCTACACTTTCACCTTCTGTCTAATGGTGCAGAGCACATAAGGACTTTCGTGGTCCTCTTAAGACCCACCCCATATACAAACATGTCCTTCCATTGTAGATCCAAATATGACCTCACCTTAAATCTGAGTTGTGTTCTGCAACGGTTTTTATTGGTATGTTCCCCAGTCATTGCAGATGGGCACGCTTCTAGTCTGTCCTGATTGTGTCTGTCTCCCTCCAGAGGCCCGGTGCATTCGCCATTTACTTGGAACCCTGGCATTTTGATGTGTTTGAGTTCCTGGATCTGAAGAAGAACACTGGCAAAGAGGAGCAGCGGGCCAGGGATCTGTTCTATGCTTTGTGGATTCCTGATCTATTCATGAGGCGTGTGGAATCCAATCAGGTGAGGTGCACCATGTCTTGGACACATGGTACTCATAAATGGTCAATTTAGTGACTTGCAATGTGAAGTATATCATGTATTTACAAACACATTTAGTGCTTCGGACAAGCTGTGCCCCCCCAGGTAGTTGGGCTCACATTAAATACATTTGAAATTACTTTAGAGAAAACAACCAACTACTACCATGTATAGCAAGTTTTAGAGACTGTAATTTATTTTTTTTATTTTGTGTGACCTAAAATTCTAAGGGTGGGGAAAGGAATCCTTAACCAAACTGTCTCTTTCGGCCAAAACAATGTCCCCCAATGTTCTAATTGGTTAATCAAAGCAGTATTATGTGACATCAGTTTGCATAAAAATGTCACAACCCAGAATTTCTTTGGAATAGCTCCTTATTCACTGAATGATGCAGCAAGGGGAGAAAAGTCAAAGAATGTGAATTAACCGTATGAACATATCTTTTATTTTCAGTGTGACTCCATCTGCAGCTATGAAGCCATACATGCCCCTTGTAACTCTAGGATGCATTTGTTAATTATGGAGTCGCTTCTGGGCTCAGTAACAAAGCCTAGAGGAGCAGTGTGCCGTAATGCACGCTCTTATAACTTAGACTCCTTCTGGAGTGACCACAGTAAAGGAGGAGCTGCAAATGGAGTCACATGATTTTTTTAGCATTACAAAAAATAAAGAAATATTCTTTGACATATGGCCTACATGAACAACCATGCCTTAATACAGCAGTGTTTTTTTTTTAAATATATAAATAAATCTGTTTGGGCTGCACTACATCTTTCTGTCCTTGCCCATCATGCAGTTAGATGCTGGAAGGATCTAGTAGGATAAACTGGGAAAACCCTCAAGGCAAGCAAACTTTCTGTTTAAGAACAAAGTAAAAAGCATTGTAAAGCTGCATATGTTAAACTACTTACTTACAAGCCCCTCTTGCAGACAGTATTATAGCACCATATTGCTTCATACAGGGTGATAAAGGAACATTAAGTCACATGTGCAGCTTATATAAAACATGCTTTCTTATGCAGATCTTGTCACGTTTCTAAGTGCCTTTTTTTGAGTGACCAGCCTGACCTTTGGAAGTATTGACTTGTTCAGAGAATTTCTTTGTTCATCACAAAGTATAATTTGATGTCCAACAGATCCTGTAGTACTGTAGAGTTAAGTACAAGGCAAAACAAAACTATATACATCTTATGCACTTTATTGCACACTTTGTAGAAGAATTGAGGTAGATTTGATCTTAGAATCTAATGTACATAAAATCTGGTGTTGGAGAACAAAGTGTGAGTTTTCAAATCTTAAGTTTTTATTTTTATGTGATACAGGAGGGAGATATATGCAAGATGGCAGTGTGTGAGGCAATAGGCTCAAGCAAGTAGAGGTGCCTGTGCTGCACTGTAGGTGTGACTGATACTATGCTGTAGTGTTCAGTTCTGCTCATTAAGACTAGAGGTGATGAGCTTCTTTAAACAGATTTTTAAGGATTTGAGGCAGGAGCATAATCTAGTGGAGTGAGGCAAGGAGTTCTAGAGTAGGGATAGCACAAGTAGTCCTGATGGTGGGGTATGATGAGGAAGGAAGTTAACTTTCATATGCAAGAGGGTAGCTGGAGTATTTTGAGACGCAAGCAGAAATAAGGGGGTGCCTTGTCGAGGGCTTTATACGTTGGTCATGATTTTACATTTTTGATTGTGCAGGCTGTGGGAAGCCAATGTTATGAGTGACAGGAGCTGCAGACACATGTAACATGTAATGACAAACCCAGCAACCTGTTCTAATTTTGCTCTTTGCAGGACTGGTCTCTGATGTGTCCTCACGAGTGTCCTGGTCTGGAAGAGGTTTGGGGGGAGAAGTTTGAAGAACTGTATGAAAGGTAACTGAAAAAAATCTTCTTTCCATCGGACTTCACACCCTGTGAACAAAATGATCAAACTACATGCACAACTTGGTGTATAGACCAGTGGCTTCCAAACTGGTCCTCAAGGCACCCCAGACAGGTTAGGTTTTTGATGGCACAGTATGAACACAGGTGAGGCAATTGGTATTCAACAGGAACCTCATTTTCTCACCTGTGTTTAGTTAAATTGAAACACTGGGGTGCCCTGAGGACCAGATTAGACATTACTGGTATAGACCGTAGATGACGTGAGTGGTGTAGCTGAATGGATATGAATTGATCTTGTGTCTCAGGTATGAGAGAGAAGGCCGTGCTCGCAAGGTGGTGAAAGCCCAGCAGCTGTGGTACGCCATTATAGAGTCTCAGACTGAAACCGGTACTCCCTACATGCTCTACAAGGACGCCTGCAACCGGAAGAGCAACCAGCAGAACCTGGGAACTATTAAATGCAGTAACCTGTGCACAGAAATTGTGGAATACACCAGCGAGAACGAGGTAATTAACAGTTGCTTATTTTTTTAAAAGCATGTGTGGAGGGTCAAACTTATGCAGGATTACACAAGTTTCGTACAGGAAGATAAAGTATAGTACACTCTGATCTAGACCTGAATGGGCTAAAGCTTCAGGGCCACAAGTGACGAAGACATCCATGTTTGAGTAAAATCTGGGCTTGTTAAATAAAAGGACAAGCCTTAAAGGAGTCTAAAACTTCAAACTGATATTGGTCTGACAAAGAGCACTTTAAAACTGGCCATGCACTTTACTAGCTTTTTCTCCACAGTAAATTTCTGGGGCTACTCTGTATAGTTTAACAGTGGTAGAACTGCCTGATAACATTGCAGGTCTTCATGTTGCTCACTTCAGCGAGAGACAAGCAGACTAATCCTAATTTAGCACATAGGCAGCTAATCAATATGCATTAGCCACTTCAGAAAAATACTACATATAGCCTACATGCTGTTCTCTAACAATATCCTAAAGAGAACTTTTGTGGTGCGTAGCTGCATCTTAAGTTGCAAACCTTGTATCCTATGAAACGCGTATGTGGGCTTTGTTCTGCTAATGGCTTGGGCTGTAAGAGGCAGCAGTGAATAAACCTTAAACAAGTATTTAATCTGCTCACCACAGCTATGACCATTGTTGCCAGCAGTGGTTTCTGTAACAAGTTATTCTTATTTAATAACGGACATCGGTAGTTCAGTTTCTCAAGGCTGTCTTCTACTTGCAGGTTGCTGTCTGTAACTTGGCCTCTCTGGCCCTGAATATGTACGTGACTCCTGATCGGAGCTATGACTTCAAGAAGCTGGCAGCGGTCACTAAGGTTATAGTGAGGAACCTGAATCAAATCATTGAAATAAACTTCTACCCTGTTCCAGAGGTGAGCATTTGAGTGGATAAAGTAGGAGCCTATACATTGTATATGGGGCCCTGTAGGCAAGAATAGGCTCTTAGCAATTTGTATTGTCTGTCTTAATGTTTTTTTAGTTATTTCTTTTAACATGTCTGCTGTCCTAGACATAAAATGCACTGGAAAAAATCTAATCAAATTAGAAAATACTCTGCTTCATCAGCTAACATAATCCTGGCTTGTCTGACACTGGAAAGCCATTAATGACCTTGATCGTGCAGAGACTTTGTGTGTAAGGTCCAGTAGTTTTACATGCGGTTACTAACTTCTAAATCTTTGCACTTAAATGGAAAACTGAATCCTATAACAAGGATAGCTGTGTAAATATTAAGCTGGCTACAAGTAAAGTTGCATTTCATGATTTGCTTACCTACTGCTGTACCACTGAAGTGTTATTCCATCTTGAATGGGTGTTCACAAGAAATCTCTCCTATCCAGGCTGAATATTCCAACAAGAAGCACCGTCCGATTGGCATTGGAGTACAGGGCCTGGCAGATGCCTTTATCCTCATGAGATACCCGTTTGAAAGTGAGGAGGCTCAGTTACTAAACAAGCAGATCTTTGAGACCATTTATTATGCTGCTTTGGAATCAAGCTGTGATCTGGCCAAAGAGCTCGGCCATTATGAGTCTTATGAAGGATGTCCAGTCAGTAAAGGGGTAAGGATTAATTTGGGTCTACATAGGATTAATTATGTACATGCCATACTGTAGTTAAAACCTAAATATGTAAATGGTATAAGTTTCACTGCAATTTACCAAATCTTTACTTAGAAACAGGTTGCATGGCAGATTCACTATACATTGAGAATGTTTAAATAATACTTCGGCACCTAAAAACATAATTTAAGCAAATTAGAAAAATGATTAAACCTCTGCTGGAGGCATCCAAGATACTTTAGTGGAAGCTGTGTGTTCATTACCTGAGGCACCATTCTAAAATTTTCAATAAATTGATTTGCTAGTTTACCATTTGAACAGTTTGCACCTCGGTTGTCCTGCTCAGGCGCTGGCCTCTTATTTTGCATTTTTTTTTTTTAAATATCTAAACCGCGTTTTGAAGAGAAGATATTCACCCTCCCCATAAATGAAAGTGATATTTATTAAGCTATAAGTGAACAAGCCGGAGAGCGTAAGTGGAATAGTCCTGCTTTATCTTTAATTTGCAATCAAAGTTGCTTGCTAAGAAGACTATCTGATTAAACTGCCTTATTTTAGGGGTGTGCAAAGCTGTTTTTTTGTTTGTTTTTTTTGTTTTCTACCTGGCCTGAAATTGAGGATTTATTTTCTGCACGTATGTCAATCGGGATGACCAAAGTGATAGTCTGTATGCTGTGGGGAAATCCCTAAATCTGGCCTCTGTTGCCCTCCAGGACAGACCTTGCACACCCCTGCCTTTTTTCTATTAAAAAACTTAGTACAACTATCCATTTTTTTTCTTTCTATATATAAAGGATGCAATCGCTCCAATGCTGTTAAAGCTCTTCAACATAAGTGTATATACTTGCGGTCTAATTTGAATGTTTTTGTTCTCACTGGGATTTTATTGATTAAACTCATAACTTGCTATTTTATATTCCAGATTTTGCAGTATGATATGTGGAATGTAACACCAACTGACCTATGGGACTGGAAGGCTTTGAAAGAAAAGATTGCAAAGTGAGTATCTGAAGCTTTGCAATCTCCCCACTTTGCTAGCTTATTTAGACCAGTAGCCAATGCACACTTTTACATTGATATGGTAAATATTAAAGTGATATTGGTGATGTGCTGCCATTTCATCACTACATTAACCTTGATCCAACTGTGTGGGTAAACACTAACTTGTTTCATATGTGTGACCATATTGTCCTTGTGTTGCAGACACGGTATTAGGAACAGCCTGCTTTTAGCTCCTATGCCCACAGCATCCACTGCGCAGATCTTGGGTAACAATGAATCCATTGAACCTTATACCAGCAACATCTATACTCGCAGAGTGTTATCAGGAGAATTTCAGGTGAGTGAGGAGTAAGCTGGTCAGTTGATCACTGTAACTGAATTTCTTGATGTGGGTAAAATATCAGATCTTCCCATATAAAGACTTTACTATTTTTTTTTTTATTTTTTTTTAGATTGTCAACCCACACTTACTGAAAGATCTGACTGAAAAGGGTTTGTGGAACGAAGAGATGAAGAACCAGATCATCTCTTGCAATGGCTCCATACAGGTATCTTATTGAGTGTCCTTAACCTGAGCAAAGGGCATTTATTCCCAGTCAGAGCAAAGGTTCAAAATATACTACAAATTTTTGTACCATCTCAAATCATGGAGAAAAGAAAAACTTACTATTTTTTTAAATTACTCTGCACATGCTCAGAGTATTGGCAGTAAATGCATGGAGTTTAATATGGATGATGGTTAAACACAATCTGAGCATGTGCCCACCACTAAAGTAATTTAGCAATTGTTAGTAAAACATTATTTGTGATGACTACTGTGTTGCTTGGAAGTGGTTAATATAGTATCTCAGTCTTATCGGTATCTTATCTACGTTCATCCATAGAGTATTCCGGAGATCCCTACAGAACTGAAAGCTCTGTACAAAACGGTGTGGGAAATCTCTCAGAAGGTTGTAATCCAGATGGCAGCTGACAGAGGGGCCTTTATTGACCAAAGCCAGTCTCTGAATATTCACGTGGCAGAGCCTAACTATGGCAAGCTGACCAGTATGCACTTCTATGGTTGGAAGCAGGTATGGTCTCTTGTTGCTGGAATAAAGATTTTATCAGTAAGCTGCTGTTTGCAGCTTCCATACATACAACCTTGCCATATAAAATATATTTAATTGGCAAAATCGACTCTGCACTCTAGTATATATCCAGTTACTTCAGGACAAATTCATCTCATTTAATACAATATGTATCATCCAGTTACAAATGTGTGTGAGAAACATGGAGTGGCATGAAAGTCTGTATTAAATAAGGGGGAAAAGCCACTCCTAGCACTACAGAATAATATACTGTGCAATAAGTATATTCACAGGAATAATAGTGTCAGGACAACACTTGGACAACACCTAAACTTCACATTTTTTTTTTTTTTTTATAGGTAGTTTTGTATAAACCATAAGTAGCTGCAGTTCCTGTCTTTAAAATGGCTTTTGCAATATCTAAATTTTTCTCTATACAAAAGTGTTTTCTCCTTGAATAATTGAAAATTAGGTTGCTATAAAATGGAACTGCTATGTACCTGTAAGTTGTTTTTATCTACTCAGTCTGGTCTAGTCTCAGCAATAACGGACATCTATGTATTAATACAAACCATTTTTGGTAATTTAAAATGGAAATAATTTTAACACACTTGGTACCATTGTATGTTGCTGTCCTTTCATGTAATAGATTCTTACAAACTAGTACACATTTAAATACTATAGCAGTATAACGCTTTGAATGTGAATTTTTTTTTCACGTACCACTTGCTGTACTCTATTCCATGTGAATTAACGGTTGTACGCTGCTTAATCCTCTTACAAGTCCCACATAAATGTGATGGCCTTCCAGTTGGAATGGAATAGATCTTCATGCATGTACTGAAACTAGTAGAATAAAGAACATAAATGCTAATCCATACATTTTAAACACTACACCAGCCAATAAGTGAATGGACTGGATCAACATAATGTGTATCGAAGACTAAATACCCCATTGTATGGTACCTGCTCAGGTAGCAGTCTAGAGGTAACAACTCTTTGCCTGCCATGACTAGCAGGCCCTATAAGAAGGCTAAATCTAGATATATTTGGCCACAACGTCTGCCACCCCTTGCTACGTGAGGGATCCGACTAGTACGATCTGTCGTGCAGTCTGGTTTTTATTGTATTCTGTATTTCTTATTGCAATCCTGTTGTCTCAATTCTCCTTTGCAGGGTTTGAAAACTGGTATGTACTATCTAAGAACAAGACCAGCTGCGAACCCCATCCAGTTCACTCTCAATAAGGAGAAATTAATGGAAAAAGACAACATAGAAAAGGAAATCATTGAATTGGAAGAGAAAGAGAGGAACAAGGCTGCCATGATCTGCTCATTGGAGAACAGAGAGGATTGCCTAATGTGTGGCTCTTAAGTGTTGCGTTGGTTACAACATGTTAATCATCTCTTGGAGATTGACCATGGATCAGAGACTTGACAGGAACGTTCAGTGACCAGCTACTGAATGGGTTGCAGTATTATGGTTGGCTTCCACTTTTCCTATGCGACTGTCTAGTATTAATAATTGGTACACATTGCTTCCTGTAATCATGGAATATCTTTAGGTGTAGTTAACATTTGTCTTTGTTTTTTGTATGGTAAAAAAAAAATATAGATTTTCTTACAAAAAAAATCACTTGTGTTATTTTTTTATTTTTAATTGCTCCTAAAATGTGTTCTTCTGGATCCTAACAGGATGACTTCTAAAGCCGCTGCACTAGTTGTAGCTCCCCCTTTGCAAAAAGGCATTTTAAATGCCTCCACCTTGGCTCACACAGCCATGGTAGCTGTATGAGTAAATGGGAATTCTGGAAAGTAGACCAATAAAAAAATAAAAAATAAAACTCCCTATTGGTTCTGCCAGCTGTCAATCTTGGCTTGCTTTATCTGTATCCAGAATTCCCCCATAATTTATATGATTAACAGGAACTATAGTTCTAGAATGTAGTCTCCTAAAATATGGTATTCTTTTTTTTAAGAATTGCTATGATGAACAATGATACAGCTACTTTTTAATTGGGGGGGGGGGGGGGGGGAGTTTATGAATCTGCTTGATTCTGGAGGAATCATGATACTTTGTTGGAGGCTCTGTGAGATTTCACATTTCTGGGAGTGGTGCTTGCATCTCTCAATGCAAGCAGTCTGCTTGTGGGTACCTCAGGGAGGAGTGGGCAGTGTAAAAATCAATTATCTACCAGTCTCCTGTTGGCCCTCCTGTACCAGCTCTTAAGATAAGACTGACTTTTTTTTTTTCTTCAACAATTTATATACAAAATAAAACACAAATACATGTTACCATAAATTACAAGACCAAATGCATGCAGAACATACATTCATACGTTGGAAACCTTATCTTATTCAGTTATCTGTCACTGAATTAAGAAGGGCGAACCTTGGGAAGGAAAAAAAAAACCCACTTTCACTCCAGAAGAAATGAAGCCGCTTGATTTAAATATATAAAATTTTTACAATATATAGGTCCCATATATACCAGTTAGAGACCACTTATTTCTTATGATCCTTAAGTTGGTACTTTTTAATTAGCTCTCAACTGCTATTGTTTGAAATTTCACTCCACTCGATGTTGGAATTTCTAAATTTATCAAGCGATTCATCACGCAGAACTCGTGATTGTTTACTTCATCACATTCCCACCACGCATGAATGGATGTGCCATTTAGTCCACACCCCTTCCAACATAGAGATGAGTAATCTAAGTTTACTCAATGATGCAGGTACCCAGTACCATCTATGTCATTTTAAAGAATAATTTCTGATATCTCAACCTTCATGGAGTCTTTTATTAAACAAAACTTTAGACTAGGCGTTATCTAATGTAAAAATAGCTTCCTGTTCCCTTGTTTTTATGCTTTTGATTTAAAGAACTTTAATTCTGTAAGTAAAGTTTTCCTTTTGAGTATTTGAATGTCCGTTCCTTTCATCATCCATTCTTCTCATTCAAAGTTTTTTTTTTTATCCATATTCCTAAAATTGTAGTCTTGTATTTTTTTTTTTAAATTTCTACCAGTGATGCATGTGTTAACCAAGAGATGTTTCTCTCGCCATATTTACATTGTATCGCTGGTAGCGTTAATAAAGATCCACCTTCAAATAACTCTAATAACTTCTATAGCGCTTTCATTTTTGTAAAATTTATCAACTCAGGTTTACTATTTTCCTTAAGATTAATTTGTAAATTAACCGGGGCAGCTACAGATGACATATGGATCCAATGCTTTTAACTATTTTTAAACCAAAGTTTAATCAACGAGATTAAACCTCTTGAGACTTTTCAACTATTTTAAATCTAGCTTCCATAGCCATAATTTATGGCAATATCTTCCTATATCTGAGTCTCTCAGACCGTATTTTGATTTATAAAATTCCATCCACATATATGGGAAATGGCAATCTAATCATGTAGCTCGTTAATGGACAGGGAGTCCAAACTACCCTTAATGTATTTCTTGCTATGTTTTTATTTGGGCTCTTATTACTTATAAACTAGCGACTTGCCCGTCAAAAATAACGGCAATTCTGTTTCCCACACAATGTAAAGCTTTTTGTACTGAGAACCTTTGGCGCTCAATGCGAGCCTTTCGCGTACTCTTGCTCCTCTGAGGACCTTCGGCAGTCATCAGACAGATACAGTGGATATAAAGTCTACACACCCCTGTTAAAATGTCAAGTTTCTGTGCTGTAAAAAAGAGACAAATATAAATCATTTCAGAACTTTTTCCACCTTTTTAATGTAACCTATAAACTGTACAACTCCATTGAAAAACAAACTGACCTCTTTTAGGTAGAGGGAAGAAAAAATATAAAAATAAAATATGGTTGCATAAGTATGCACACCCTTAAACTAATACTTTGTTGAAGCCCCTTGTGATTTTATTACAGCACTCAATCTTTTTGGGTATGAGTCTATCAGCATGGCACATTGTGACTTGGCAAGATTTGCCCACTCTTCTTTGCAAAAACACGCCAAAGTTGTCAGATTGCGAGGGCATCTCCTGTGCCCAGCCCTCTTCAGATCACCCCATAGATTTTTCAATCGGATTCAGGTCTGGACTCTGGCTGGGCCATTCCAAAACTTTAATCTTCTTTTGGTGAAGCCATTCCTTTGTTGATATGGATGTATGCTTTGGGTCATTGTCATGCTGAAAGATGAAGTTCCTCTTCATGTTCAGCTTTCTAGCAGAAGCCTGAAGGTTTTGTGTCAATATTGACTGGTATTCGGAACCGTTCATAATTCCCTCTATCTTAACTAAGGCCCCAGTTCCAGCTGAAGAAAAACAGCCCCAAAGCATGATGCTTCACTGTGGGTATGGTGTTCTTTTGGTGATGCACAGTGTTGTTTTTGCGCCAAACATATCTTTTGGAATTATGTCCAAAAAGTACAACCTTAGTTTCATCAGACCATAACGCCTTTTCCCACATGCTTTTGGGAGACTTCTGCAAAATGTAGCCTGGCTTGGATGTTTTTCTTCGTAAGAAAAGGCTTTCGTTTTGCCACTCT
This sequence comes from Discoglossus pictus, assembly GCA_027410445.1. NCBI lineage: Eukaryota > Metazoa > Chordata > Amphibia > Anura > Alytidae > Discoglossus > Discoglossus pictus. Next base: position 891,953 of record JAPZIH010000658.1, read on the forward strand.
ACCCCATAGCCCAGACATATGAAGAATACGGGAGATTGTTGTCACATGTACCACACAGCCAGTACTTGCCAGATATTCATTCAGCTCCTTTAATGTTGCTGTAGGCCTCTTGGTAGCCTCCCAGACCAGTTTTCTTCTCGTCTTTTCATCAATTTTGGAGGGAGCTCCAGTTCTTGGTAATGTCACTGTTGTGCCATATTTTCTCCACTTGATGACTGTCTTCACTATGTTCCATGGTATATCTAATGCCTTGGAAATTCTTTTGTACCCTTCTCCTGACTGATACTTTTTAACAATGAGATCCCTCTGATTCTTTGGAAGCCCTCTGTGGAACATGGCTTTTGCTGTGGGATGCAACTAAGAAAATTTCAGGAAAGACCATCTAGAGCAGCTGAACTTTATTTGGGGTTAATCAGAGGCACTTTAATAGGAGTCCGCATACACCTGCCAACATTTAAACACGATTTGGAATGTGATTGCTTTATTCTGAACACAGCTACATCCCCAGTTATAAGAGGGTGTGCAAACTTATGCAACCACATTTATTTTTTTTTTTGTTTTCTTCCCTCCACCTAAAATATTTCAGTTTGTTTTTCAATTGAGTTGTACAGTTTATAGGTCACATTAAAGGTGGAAAAAGTTCTGAAATGATTTATCTTTGTCTCACTTTTTTACAGCACAGAAACCTGACATTTTAACAGGGGTGTGTACTTTTTATATCCACTGTATATATTTATCTATTTTGTTAACGAATAATGAATTAGTTAATAACTTAATATACTTGTAAGTAATATATCCAGCGATCAATAGCCTGAAGAGCTAACATACAATGTACAGTTTGAGTGTTGCTGCCCTGAGTTGAAAGTATTATGAATATCCCAAGTGTGTAATAGAAATAGGCTGTGTGCGCGAGGGCAAACCGTTGGTTTAGTTGTGTAAAGCGTCATTGTAGATTCGTGATGTTAGTTGCAAGTTAGGATTGTAAAGTTGGGTTTTGTCTGTTACGCGGAACTCAAGCATTTTGTACCTCCTACGTTCCCGTGTGAAAGTGCTATGCGGTTGGCACTGTCTTGCGCCGTCCAGGGTCCAGACATTTTCTTTTTTTCTTGCTTACTTTATTTTCAAATGGTGAAAGTCATCCAAATCCACTTAAATTTGCGTTCCACCTCACTCCCAGACGTCCTGGCTGTTCCCCCAACCCCCCCGCCCCGTGCGGTGTATGTTTTTGTTTAATTTTGTTGTTTTCACGGTTTGGACGTTAATTGCATATTTCATGTATTTTTTTCCTTTTTTTGTTTTCTTCTGTGTAATAGCGCACCTCGTATGTTCCTGTGTGTAAGTGCTACACGGTTGGCAGTGGTTTGCTCTGTGTTTTTTTTTTTTTTTTTGAGTGCCGAAAACCAGTCCAATCAACTTAAATTTGTGTTCCACCCCGCTCCCAGACTTCCTTTTTTTTTTTGGGCGCGCGAGGTTCAGCCGTTAACCTCTTTTTCCTATCTCGCATTTCTTTCTTTTTTTTTTTTTCAAAGTCCTGCGTTGGTCAACTGCTTGCAGCCTAATGCAATCCTGCGTTTACTAAGTGTTTGGTGGCTAAGTGTTTCATTGCCTTCACTGCTCGCCTCGCTTTGCGAGGGGAGCAGGCAATGAGCACCTTTGTACTGTAACTTTTAGATGTTACTGGGTCAGTTATCGTCAAAATGACGTAATCCGCATATAGCATAATCTTATACTCACTTTTACCAATTGCAACACCATTAATGTTCTCTTGTCGTAGCTATAGCCAAGGATTCAATCAGAATAAAAAGGGGACGACCCTGACGAGTCCCATTGGTGACCCTAAATTTATCTCTAAATGTTTTGTCCATGGCTTGCTACTAGATATTGGGTTCTTACAGCCTCAGAGCTCATGTGTCTGATATCATTGAGTTTCCTGGCTACTTTTTAACTACCCTGCTTTAACCGGGTAATAGTGGGACCATCTGGCTCTATATATACAATATCCAATCCACAAGCTTACTCCATAACCGCCTCACTCCCACTGAACGTAGGCAATAAGAATAAAGGAATATTGGATTTTTTTTCTTTTGCGGATGTTAGAACCTATAAGCACTTCATAAAATAGTCCATGTATGGGTCTGCCCACTGCAATGTATGCAGACAGGCTCTATAGGGCTAAATTTGTAATGTCCAATCGGAAACCACATCTCAGCAGCATGTTACTGAATGTTGCTGAGCAATGGTCACTAATTGGTTAGTGTGAGACCCTGCACAGTAACTACAGCAGTGTCTTCATGAGCTGCAGAGGGCAGACCCTGCACAGGGATTTTATTTAATGTTTTCTTAAAAGTTTTTTTTTTTTTCTGACCAAGTTCACAGGTTAACATTTTAACCTCAAACATATATTGGAGTGAACGATTAATTCACTGTAAACCTGCATCGGTGTAAAAAACAAACAAATAAATGTTGCGGATTTGTTGGGATTGTCCAATCCAAGGGTTAGAAATAGAATCCCAGGATCCCGTATTAATCCCCTGCTCATTTATATCACTCGCTCATATAGTAATGTTCTGAAAATCGAGCCTGACTTTATTTAGATGAATGTACATGAGTCTATCTCGGCAATTCGTTGCACCATTTTACAGAAGTCACAGACAAAAAAGAGAACTCAAATATCTGGTCTTCAGTGCAGGAACATCAACAGATTAATACGCAGTTCTGTCTTCAGTCAGTGGGCCACAGTTCCTTTGAGTAAAAACCTACTTTTATAGCACCCTAAATCAATATATAGATTAAACGAGCATCACTAATACTCCCCCAGCTAGCAGATAGTAGCAATCAAATCTCAAACCCTGGTGCAAAACACCAAAAATTGACAATCCTAGGTGACTGGGAAGAGATAAAATAACCTTTATTACATATATTCTAAAAAAAAGAGCCCAAGATTATCAGCTGCACCTAAAACCAAAGTCTCAGAATATATTACCTCTTGTATAGTGTCCCTTATAAGGTATGATTTATGGATAGAGGAACATTATCTACTTTAGTAATATGTAAATACACTTATGGCTGGGGGACTTGTACAGGAGACTCAGGGGCTCTAGTGACAAACACTGCGGCGCTAGATGGAACTAGATCTAATCTTACGGCAGTCTTGAGTTGTGCCATTCTGGTACACCCTCTCGCTGCCCCTCTATAAGACACAAATAACGTGGTTAGCTAAAGTGGACAAACTGGCAAACGCCTTGACTGACTCAATCTGGTCTCACAACAGTCTTGATTTGCACTGTACAAGAACACCCTGCCTAACGGTCCCCTACGTGTGTAATGTATGGAGAAAGGAACAAAATCTGCTTAAATACTATGTGGATACACTTATGACTAGGAGTCGCAGGGGCTCTGGTGACAGACTGTAGTACTAGATGGAACTGGATCTAATCTTACAGCAATCTTGAGTTGTGCCGTTCTGGAACACCCTCTCTCACTGCCCCTAAATAAAGACAAATGACTGGGTATTCTAAAGTGAACGAACAAGCAACCACCTAAACTGTGACTCCATCTAGACTTGGTAGTCCTGGATCTTTCTGTACAGGAGCACCTTGCCTAACTGTCCCTCAACCAGAAAACATGAAAAGTGCTAATAAGGTGCAGCTCTAATAAAAAGAAAGTAAAAAAAAAAGACCCCGATGCGCGTTTCATCAGACTTATTCTGACGTCTTCAAGGGGAGCAGTTCACTTTTGCGTATTCTTAAACTTCTATAGATTTGCTAAATTTTTTGTTGGCTGAGGTCGATTGGTTTATCATTGCTTTTACAACAGACAATGCTCTGTGATACCGCACTTTGTATACTGTGTGCCGTTAAATCTGACAGGCCAGCTCTCATTGGCTAAATGTTGACCTAATAGACGATACTTTGTGCCTGATATCATGCTGTTCAGGCATCCAATTAGTCGGCCACTTAAAAAACGGACACTGCTTTGAAAGCGATCAAAGCTGTGCGGCGAACGTGATCTGCGACAGCCATAAAAGGGGAGCAGTGCTTATGTGGCTTTGTGTAAACAGCATGAATGAGACTAACCTCCATTTCTTGGTATTAGGTGCTACGATGACTTGGATTACTTAGATTTTTGAATTGCCTTGAATGATATATTTGGTAATAATCTGCCATATATACATGCATCACTGTTAGTGAATTAGATTCAATCTATGATAACCTTATAAGAATCGGAAATATTCTGTGATACAGTGTAAACCGTACAATTTAATCTTGATATCATTTCAATAAGTTTGTGCCAATAATGAATTCCTAATAAAACACCATTATATGCTTTTATCTATAGGTGCCTATGTATTAATTCCATGTTTAATCTACCAGTGTTTGTTAATCCTTCATGTAGTTACAGTACTTGTCAATCATTATTTTCATTCAAGTTTAAGTTTACTGGAGCGGATTAATTAATTATTTGTTGATTAACAATCTGTTAGATGATTCAAACTTTGAATATTTATACATTATTTATTTAATACATTTCATTGTAGTTCCCCAACTTGTCACTCTGTACATTATAATATGTCTATCCAGTTAAACCTAAATGCCTAGATTGGCCATCACGCTTAGTAACCCACTGGGCTGATCATAGCCCAGAGAGTAATCTGATCTAGGACGGGATTGTCATAATCCTACATCTAGTAGCAACCTTTTTTTTTTAATAGTTGACAAATTGGAACATGCTTGTGGGGGAATGTATTTATGGCCAATAACCCCTACACTCAAGTTTATAAAAAAAAACGGCAGAAGTAGAAAAGGAACACATTCATGCAGAAATACATCAATTGCCAATCCCAAAGGTGAATATGGTCCTTAAAAGAGATCACCATACTGATAAATGCAGTTATAACTTGCCAACATCAAATGAGGTTGCAATGGTGTTTCAAAATGACGAAGGAGAACCACCATTTCAGAGAGACATTAGAATGTATCCCAGAAATGAGGAGCAACCTTTCATTAATATAATTATCTTAAGTACCAATTTGGATCCAATGACATATCCCATATTTTTTCCACATGGGGCAGGTTGGCAACCCAAATTAACCCTTCAGAGTTACCCAAATTCAAAAGTACATGTGCAAAATAATATTTCAATGCTTGAATTTAAAGTTGCTCAAATTGCCATTCGACATGGATTCAATCCTATTTTATGTGGTGGAAAACGGACACAACAATGGATCATTGATTCATATTTGCAAGTTGAGGCAAATAATTTAAACTTCATTAAATATCAACAAGATAAACTACGTGTAGAACAGTATTGTGGATTGATGCATTATGTCACTGAGGTTGCTACAACCAGAGAGCTGCCAGCTGGCAAAGCCATCATTTTTCCATCTTCTTTCCATGGATCTCCTCACAATATGCGAGAAAGATACAATGATGGCATGGCTATTGTAACTAAATTTGGAAAACCAGATTTATTTATTACATTTACATGTAATCCACAATGGCCAGAGATTACCAACAATCTGCTAATTGGACAAACTGCTTCCGATAGACCAGATTTAGTGGCAAGAGTCTTTAAAATCAAATTAAATGAATAGTTACATAACATAACCGCAACTCAGTTATTTGGCAAATGTCTGGCTTATGTTTATACTATTGAATTTCAAAAAAGAGGACTTCCACATGCACATATCCTTATAATCCTTCAAGAGAAAGATAAATTAGATACTGGTGACAAAGTGGATTCAGTAATTATTGCTGAACTACCAGATCTAGAAATACATGGTAGACTATATGAGATTGTAACTCATTGTATGATTCATGGACCGTGTGGAGATATTAATCCACAGTCACCATGTATGGAAAATAAGAAATGTTCTAAAGAATTTCCAAAAGATTATAGAGACAAAACTTATGCTAATTTTGATGGCTATTCATTATATAGAAGAAGAAAAGGACAAACTGCCATTATTCGGGGCAAAAAGTGCACCAGAAGAAATGTGGCGTCTAAAATTTGAAATGCATGAGCGCGCACTTGCAGTATATCGATTAGCTGTACATTTGCCACAAAGACATTTAGTGTATTTCCATGTTGGAAATGAAACAAATGCTTTGGCACAAAGTTAGCATCGCCAAACTACACAAACTGCATGGTTTCAATTAAATTCTACTGACTTAGAGGCAAGGGAATTGTTATATATTGACATTCCATACCATTATGTTTTCGTTAATGGATTATGGCGAAAACTAAAAAGTTGTGGAAATAAAATAATCCCAAGAATTTACACTGTAAGTCCAAGAGACCTTGAACGTTTCTGCTTATGATTACTACTTCTAAATGTTCCTGGTACACAAAGTTTTGAACAGTTAAGAACTGTTAATGACATATTATATGAATCATTTCATTTAGCTGCGCGACATAGAAACTTCCTAGCTAATGATACAGAATGGGAAAGGTGTCTAGAAGAAGCAGCACTATGTCAAATGCCACGGCAGATGAGGGAACAATTTGCATTCATTTGTATCTTCTCAAATGTTCCAAATGCATTAGCTTTGTTGGACAAATTTAAAACAAATATAGCTGAAGACTTTTTGCAATGAAACAATGAGCCTATTGAACAATTAAAGGATTAATTGAAATCCAAGAGGTCTTTTTAATTAATGGATTAAGTTGTGCAAGTTTTAATCTGCCAGATCCAGGTCTCATAGACAACATAAACTTGGAAGACTATGACACTCAACTACAAAGAGAAAGAACAGAAGAAAGACCTGCAACTTTAAATACATTACAATTGCAAGCATTTAATGCAAACAAAAATGCCCTAGATGATAACATGGTCAATGAGTGTTATTTCTATCTGGATGGACCTGGTGGATCAAGAAAAACGTATCTATTGATGAGTTTTGTTCCAGCACAAGGTCAAATAGCGCTGGCATTTGCAACCACTGAAATTGCCGCACTTTTGTTAGAAGGTGGAAGAACTGTACACAGTGGATTTAAACTGACATTTAAAACTCCTATTTTGGAAACATCAGTGTCGTATATTCCAACGACATCATTACAAGCAAATAAAAAAAATAAAGTAAATTAATTATAATAGATGAGGCCACAATGATGTCTTGCTATGCCCTCCAATGTATTGACCATTTGCTTCGTGAAGTCATGGATAATACTTTGCCATTTGGTGGAAAGGTATTGTTGTTAGGTGGAAATTTTAGACAAACATTACCTGTCGTTGTACATGGAAATCGAACCAACATTGTCGAAACATGTATAAAGTCAAGTACACTATGGAAACTATTTACCCAACTTCAATTACAACAAAATATGGAGATCAGAAGGAAAAAAAGGATTTTTCAAGGATTGGCTCATTAAAATTGGAGAAGGAAAAACAAAGCGAATCCAAAATTTACCTGATGACACTGTGCACATCCCAGCTCATATGATTTGCAAACAGGATCTTATATCAGCTATATTCGAAAGTACAATAAATAGCGAGGACTATGCAGAGCTTGCCAACAAAGTAATACTAACATGCAAAAATAAGGATGCATTACTCCTCAATAATGAAATATAAAAAAATAAAAAAATGCACCACAAAAAAATGATCACAGTGGTGATTCTGTACTTGGTGATGACAAAAAAAGTCAGACAAACTTTTCAACTGAATTCATTAACTGATTAACTCCTTCTGGGATGCCACCACATATTTTGCAGCTAAAGAAAAGTGCAATTGTCATGTTACTGCGAAATATGAACCCCAAAAAGGCCTATGCAATAGTACAAGATTAATTGTTCAAGAATTAAAGGACCATTTCATACATGCTGAAATTCTAACTGGTACCCATAAAGGAGAGAGAGTTTTCATACCAAGAATAGATTTGGCACCAAGTTAAAGTAGCCTCCCTTTTGTACTTCAAAGGAGACAATTTCCCATCATCATGGCATTTGCCACGACCATTAATAAATCACAAGGACAAACTTTCAAATCTGTGGGTATCTTTTTAGAAGAACCAGTATTTGCACAGCTGTATGTTGCCTTCTCAAGATGCAAGAATCCAGAGGCTATTAAAGTTTAAATTGAAAACAATGAAAGTCAAGGTGATTTATTAGATGATGGACGCATTTTCACCAAAAACATTGTCCTCTATGTAGTACTATAACTTTAATTCCACCAAATACAAGACATGGCAGAGACCCATAAAAAAAAAAAAAATTCACCTTAACGACAATTTCACAACAAAAACAAAAATATAGCGAACAGTGGTTTCATTTCAAGAATGACATTTTATGTCACTCAGACTCGTTTTAGAGCACCACTATTTCCATAAAAAACCCTATACAATGGCAAAAAACATAGAGAACAGTGGTTACACCCTGCGGATGAACTTTAATGTCTGGCGTTCTCTTTTTAGAGAACCACTATTTCACATAGGAAACTCTACTCTATGTGCCAATTTCACCAATTACAACAATAACAACGAAATGTCAACCATCAAAAATCAACGACAAAATAACAGGTTACAATTTTATGGAAGTAACCTTTTACCATGATTAGTCCGACAAAACACTTTTCTTGCATTTTACAACAATAACAGTTTAAATGTTAATTATGTTACTGTTTATATTGTTACAATTTTTTCCAAAAAACGTGCAAAGTTGTTTAATTGCATATATTTTAAAGTTCATGTTAAGAGGAGGAGGAGCTTTTGTTACACAATGTAAATGTATCATTCAATGCAAAATATTAATTCAGGGAGTAATCTGATCGCCAGTTAATTGGGTCAGGAAGGAATAAAACTTTTTCCTGCTTTGATACAATTGGCTAAGTTTTAAGGGGGGGGGGGGGTTACTGTTTGCCTTCCTCTGGATTCAATATATATTTAGTTTACCAGTTGTTAATTTACAAGTTGCATGTTACGAAACATTATGTCAAGTTTACAATTCTCACTAATATAATGTTGACCTGTTCTTACATTAAAATGTTACTACTCTTAAAAAAACATGATTTAACAGTCACCTACAAGTTGCATGTTAAAAAAATAAATATGTTTTATATAATAATTGTACTTCTTTAGAGATAACAAAAAGGTTACAACTCTCAACTGCGCATATTACATGCAAAACACAATTCAAAACATACATATTTAATTGCCGTCATTTTTTGACTGGCAAGTCGCTAGTTATACAAATAAGAGGGGACATAGACTGCTTTACGGGAGTACAAGGAAATTACTAAGGAAGTAAAGGGGCTATTAGACTAAAATAAAAAATGATTTGCAAAAGAGAGTAAGACTAACCCTAAAATATAGTATATTAAGTATATTAATGGGAAGAAGGCGAGGAAGGAAGCTATAGGAACATTACAATGTGACACAGGCAGTCCGATAATTAGTGCGCAGGAAAAGGCGGATGAGCTAAATAGGTTCTTTTCTTCGGTATACATAAGGGAGGTACTAGTGGTTGGGATACTGCAACATAATGGGGCTACACTACCTTTACCAAATAACTGGTTAATGCAGGAAGTAATCCAAAAGAGGGAAAACAGGAAGAGAAAAGACAACCTGGAGAAAAGAAAAGGGAACAGTGAGGAAAGTATGAGTATGGGTAGGAGAGAGACAGATTCCTACCTTACAGAGAGAAAACGACTGGTAGGAAGATAACGGGGAGCAGGTCACGGAAAAAAACAGCAGAAGAGTGCAGCAGAGGAAACAGACAGATCAGGGAGAGAGACCAGCAAGAGTGATAGACAGGAAAGTGGGATAAAATAAATAATAATATTGAAATAATAAGAGCTATCAAAAGATCAATGACAGAGAGACAAATCAGGAAGAGAGAGAGAAAGATAAGAGAGACAGAGTGACAGAACAGAGAAAAAGTCACCAAGGCAAAAGAGAGCATAAGGGAGAGAGAGACCAGGGCAGGACTGAGACAGATCAGGGCAGGAGAGAGAGATCATGGAACGAGAGAGACCAAGAACACAGAAGAGGAGACAGAGAGAGACAAAGAGGGCAGCCGGAAGATTGGAGATGTACAGGTCTCCATGAGGTCTCCTCCTGTGCAGCACCTAAGTAGAAGTGAAGCTCATTGCCCCCTTCTTTTCCCAGCCTTGCAATTAGTGCATGACCCCCCTCCCCCGCCCCAGGAGTACCTTCCTTGACAACTTGTGATTCTTTTCCTTCCTACATCAAAGGTTACAAACAAGAGGGTCCAGTTTAGCCCACACATTTTGTGGTTTTGGGAATTGCCATAAACAAAATGACAGAGGTGCTCAATCAGAGAACAAACTAACCTTAATAGGTTAGCTCTATGGACATGATAACCCTCTGAGAGCAACCTCTTTTAGCTCACTTGTGCCCTTCACAGTGAGAAATATCCTGTGGTATATCAGTCTGGTCCCATTCACTAGAGTGACCCAGCCCCGAAACACCAGGCAATTCTACCCTGAGCAGGAGAGACAGCAAACCCCAGACGTACGTTTTGGCCTTCATTGCCTGGTATTTCGGGCTGGGTCACTCTAGTGAGTGGGACCAGACTGATATACAACAGGATATTAGACAACTTGGTCTTTTGCGTCCTATACTGAAAGAGAGAATCCTTTCAACGTCATGCATATGTGAGGAAGCTTGACCACCCCAAGACTCTAATGACACAAGGCAGGGTTACCTCTCTAACCCCTATTAACTACAACATCAACCAAACAAAGTCTAAAGCCCTTTCCATAGGATTCCATGAGTCACTTAAACTCATACTTACATCACACTTCCCTTATTACTGTAAGCAAGCCTCTGCCAAATGCTTAGGCAAATATATCACAAAATATTTATCAACTTCACTCCTGTTATCTCTAAAATAAAATCTACATTCATGGATTGATTACCTGATCTCCTGATTGTGTTGCATCATTGCCCTCAAATTGAATATTATAGTTATCTTACTTATTACAGAATTGACCCATCCTTTTCCACAAAAGAGCTTAAGAGCTCCTTTATGAATGCATTTGGCATGAAAATAAGCTAGATCTTTGGCTCATGCACTACTATGCTCCAACATCTAGAAGACATAAAGTGGCCCTTATATCATTAATATTACCATGCCTAAAACAGCTTACAAGACAGATTCTGTTCTCCCAATCCCTACACTGGGTTGAAATTGAATCTGCTCGTATACTACCAATTTCCTCGGCCACCCTTGATTGTGGTTCATCCAATCCAAGGGTCTCATTCCTCTCTAACAGGTTCAACATTCACTTCTCTATACATGTCTGGAGTAATCTACGTTAAATACTAGCAATCTAAAGACCCACCAAAGCTTACTTCTATCCTTTCTACCTCAGACTTCTTGCCTTGACAATACTTTAGAGAAGTTACTTCTTGATAAGCCACATGATTACTTTACCTGGGCAACATCCTTCAAGATAACATAATTATCATTGGAAACCGTGTTCTGCATCAATTCTTTTTTATTTTTTATACTATTACACTATGATTTACCTATGATTTACTGACCCTCCATGAGGAGCTGTGGTAAATACAAAGATAGAAGCCTTCTGACACAAGTTAAAATAAAGATTTTATTTAAAATTACTTTTATGTATAATATATTATGTCAATGAGAACAATGGACTTGGTGCAGATGTTCTCTCTTCTGGCCAACCAATATTTTGGTCTATGAGTTCAGAGTGATTGTCTTGGTTTGGCCACTGGACCCAATTTTCCGGCCAAATGATTTCAGAAGCTGATGCCTTATTTCATTTGTCCGTAGGCCATAAATCATAGGGTTGACTAGGGCAGGGATGAGTAAGTAGATGGCACTTAACAGATTGTGGGTATCTTGCGTTACAGACCTGGAGACCCTGTAGACAATAGACGAGGACAGGCTAAAGAAATAGAAGATCATGATGACCAGAATGTGTGTACCACAGGTATGTAAGGATTTGTGTCTCAAGGTGCCAGTGGAAACCTTTAACGCAGTGTGTATGATGCTGACATATGAAGTGGAAAGGAAGCACATGTCAAAGATGATACTGATGACTCTAATGCTCAATCCCACCATCTTATTCCTTGCAATATTTCCACAAGCCAAGCTCAGTAGAGCCATGTGCTCACAGGCGAAGTGATGGATAGTGTTAGAGTGACAGAACTGCACCTTGGAGGCCAGATAAATGACAGGACTGGCAAAAGTCACACTACGTATAAGTGAGGCAATGGTCAGATATATCAGCGTGCTGTTATTTATGATGTTGACATAATGCAATGGCTTGCATATAGCTATGTATCGATCCAAAGCCATCATCAGCAGGACGTTACAGTCCAACAGCATGATAAAGTAGATAAAAAACATCTGCACTAAACATCCAGTCAGTGAAATGCGATTCAGATCAAACAGGAAACTCAGGAGCAGTTTGGGGACAATAGTCGTGGTACCACAAATATTGATGACTGATAGCATGGTGATGAGGATGTACATGGGCGAATGTAGAGTGCTCTCCGTCCTCACTGTGTGTATGATTATACTGTTGGTAGCCAAGATCACAATGTAGACAAAGAAGAATGGGATGAACAAGAGATGCCTAACCTCATGGAATCCAGGAAATCCCAACAAAGTAAACTCCATGTGAGAATAACGTCTGGTTTGGTTTAATGTTCCAGCCATGACATTGGAAAAGTTATTACAGTGAGCAAGCTGAAAGAGGATGGGAAGTGTTAGCACGGTATTAGATCATCTTATCAACTCTGTGGAGACTAGTAGAGAAAATCTATTTTATAATATACCTGGATATAATGTCCCATCTTACCAGTATATTGATACCAGCATTATCTGATGATGACCCAACTGGCTCCCATGCCTCCTCCATCAGTGGCACATTACTGATACTCTTATAGTCCATGAGTGTAACATTAATTACACAAACAGCTCATCGGTCTAGTAACATTAAAAAAAAACTGCCAGTCACCCGAGATGATGTCCACTTAGGCCTGAAAAGCATTTTCATAAACAGGTCCAGCTTCAGTAAACAAGGAAAAAGAAAACAAAGCCGGACTTTTTTTAATTCTATACTTCAATATTTAACAGATATTGCCCTTATTTAATTATTAATTACTGCCCGTCTGATGAAGCCGTCCTCTATGCACTCAGTTTAAACTATCTCTGACATAATGATATACTCAAAGTTAAATGTTTTGCTCCCAAGCAATTATATGGTCATCCCAAAAAAAGATAAAGAGGCCAATGAGAGTAATACTTAATTACCCTAAATTTAAATATTAAACTACATGTTCGTATTTAACCAGTTACAGTAAACAATATGCTATTGGTCCATATAAACTAACTTGGACCTCAGATGGATCTATTCATAGGCCTGTTCTAACTGTAAAATCTCTGGTACGGATACTAATGCATACTGGCCAGGATCCTGAGGGGCAAAGTCTAGAAGGGCTGATGCGAACAGCTGACAAAGGTAGCACTGATCAGAGGCACTCAGTAACTCAGACAATGGCCCAAACTAATAGGAATGGAACTGGGAAAGGTGTCAATGCTTCTGCCCAGGTGGATGGTATGATGCCTGGTGTCACTGGCTGAGCCCCTGTAGAAGTGACTGCTCAGTCCTGATGATAGATGCAACTGAGAAAGGTTGGTCAGTGCTTCTGTGCATGTGGATGGCATGAGGCCCAATGTCAATGGAATTGGGAAAGACGTAATTTGGCTAGTGTTTCTGTTCAGGGGATGGGATGGGATTTCATTATAATATTCATTAGGGGGTTAATGGGTGGATGCATAGAGTAAGAGGGAATGATAACTATTATTACAAAAAGGAAATTCAGACATCAGGTAGTGTACATCTGCCATATCAGTAGAGCCTTCAAATAACAAAAAGCACACAAAGTAAATCTCCTTGTTTACTGTCTCTTGTTATTTTCTGTTAAGAGTCTATGTTATGTGAATAGATTGTAAGTAGTGATGTCGCGAACATAACATTTTCGGTTCGCGAACCGCGAACGCGAACCGCCGCTAATGTTCGCGAACCGGCGAATATCGGCGAACAGTCATAGACTTCAATGGGCAGGCGGATTTTAAAGCCCACAGGGACTCTTTCTGGCCACAATAGTGATGGGAAAGTTGTTTCAACGGGACTAACACCTGCACTGTGGCATGCCGGAGGGGGATCCATGGCAAAACTCCCATGGAAAATTACATAGTTGATGCAGAGTCTGGTTTTAAGCCATAAAGGGCATAAATTACCTAACATTCCTAAATTGTTTGGAATAACATGCTTTAAAACATCAGGTATGATGTTGTATCGATCAGGTAGTGTAAGGGTTAGGCCCGCTTCACAGTGACAGACCAAACTCCCCGTTTAACGCACCGCAAACAACCGCAAACAGTCCATTTGCACAACCGCAAACTCCCCATTTGCACAAGTTTGGATACCAAGCTAGCCATGTCCCGTTCCTTGTCCTCACTGATGTCATTGAAGGTCTCTTCCTCCACCCAGCCACCAAGGGTCCCCGAAAGGTGACAACAAGCCCCCTGGGACGCCTGCTGTGTTTGGTCTTCCACCTCCTCAAAGCCACCTTCCTCCTCTGACTCCTCTTCTTCAGACTCCTCTCACTGCGTTGCCTCTCTCTGCATTATTATAAGGTGTGTTAAGTAGTACTACTCTTATCAGTTTAATACCTGTCACAGCACCTATCAGGGGGCGTGTATAAGGCCTGGATTTTTAGAACCGGGAGATGGAAAAAGATGCTTTGTTGGTCGTATCACTTCAATTTTGGGGCACGGCACGTGCAATCAAAGGTGCCACCAGATAGGAGTGGCGTATTTGTAAGTACTACTCTTATCAGTTTAATACTTGTTACGTCACCTATCAGGGCACGTGTATAAGGCCTGGATTTTTGGGACCGGGAGATGGAAAAAGCTGCTTGGTTGGTCGTGTCACTTCAAATTTGGGGCACGGCACGTGCAGTCAAAGGTGCCACCAGATAGGAGTGGCGTGTTTGTAAGTACTACTCTTATCAGTTTAATACTTGTTACGTCACCTATCAGGGCACGTGTATAAGGCCTGGATTTTTGGGACCGGGAGATGGAAAAAGCTGCTTGGTTGGTCGTGTCACTTCAAATTTGGGGCACGGCACGTGCAGTCAAAGGTGCCACCAGATAGGAGTGGCGTGTTTGTAAGTACTACTCTTATCAGTTTAATACTTGTTACGTCACCTATCAGGGCACGTGTATAAGGCCTGGATTTTTGGGACCGGGAGATGGAAAAAGCTGCTTGGTTGGTCATAGCACTTCAAATTTGGGGCACTTTGTGACATTAGCTTCTTACGCTCAAACATGTCCTTTACAGGCACCTGACTATGTTCAGATGAGCAGGAACTGCTCAAGGCAAGAGACGGAGTGGCGGATGGTTGAGAGGGGCCAAGCAGGACAGCAGTGGTTGATGTGGCTTATGATGCTGGACCAGGAGGAGGATGGCGGCTTTGAGTTTGTGTGCTGCTTGTACTCATGTGTTGGTCTGGAGTCACCCAAACATTAGGTCTCAACCTGTAGAGGATAAGGGAACCAGGCTACTCTAGACCTCATTCATCATTACAGGTTTTGACAGATTGGTACTATGCGTGCTAGCTACTGTGACAACAGATATGAGTGGCACTGTGCACTTGCAGAAGTTATATCATCCTCATCATCCTCCCCTATATCTCTTTACCCCCTCCCTCATCATCCTCCCGTGTCTCTTCCCCCCTCCCTCATCATCTTACCCTGTGTCTCTTTCCCCCCTTCCTCATCACCCTCCCCTGTGCCTCATCCCCCTCACTCATCATCCTCCCACCTCCCTCATCATCCTCCCCTGTATCTCTTTACCCCCACCCTCATCATCCTCCCCTGTGTCTGTTTCCCCCTCCCTCATCATCCTCCCCTGTGTCTCTTTCCCCCCTCCCTCATCATCCTCCCCTGTGTCTCTTTTCCCCCTCCCTCATCATCTTCCCCTTTGTCTCTTCCCCCCTCCCTCATCATCCTCCCCTGTGTCTCTTCCCCCCCTCCCTCATCTTCCTCCCCTGTGTCTCTTTCCCCCTTCCTCATCACCCTCCCCTGTGTCTCATCCCCCCTCCCTCATTATCCTCCCACCTCCCTCATCATCCTCCCCTGTATCTCTTTACCCCCTCCCTCATCATCCTCCCCTGTGTCTCTTCCCCCCTCCATCATCATCCTCCCCTGTGTCTCTTTCCCCCCCTCCCTCATCATCCTCCCCTGTGTCTCTTTCCCCCTCCCTCATCATCCTCCCCTGTGTCTCTTTCCCCCTTCCCTCATCATCCTCCCCTGTGTCTCTTTTCCCCCTCCCTCATCATCTTCCCCTTTGTCTCTTCCCCCCTCCCTCATCATCCTCCCCTGTGTCTCTTTGCCCCATTCCTCATCACCCTCCCCTGTGTCTCATCCCCCTCCCTCATCATCCTCCCACCTTCCTCATCATCCTCCCCTGTATCTCTTTACCCCCTCCCTCATCATCCTCCCCTGTGTCTGTTTCCCCCCTCCCTCATCATCCTCCCCTGTGTCTCCCCCCCCCTCCCTCATCATCCTCCCCCCTCCCTTGATGATAAGGGGGGGAAGAGACACAAGGATAAGTGTGAGGGGTGTTAGGGTAAGGGGTGTTAGGGATAAGGGTGAGGGGCTTAGGTGTTAGGGTGAGGGGTGTTAGGGCTAAGTGTGAGGGGTGTTAGGGTGAGGGGTTTTAGGGATAAGTGTAAGGGGTGTTAGGGTGAGGCACGTTAGGAATAAGTGTGAGGGGTGTTAGGTCTTAGGGATAAGTGTGAGGGGTGTTAGGGTTAGGGGCAGGGGTGTTAGGGATAAGTGTGAGGGGTGTTAGGGTTAGGTGTTAGGGTTAGGTGTTAGGGATAAGTGTGAGGGGTATTAAGGTTAGGGTGAGGGGTGTTAGGGATAAGTGTGAGGGGTGTTAGGGATAGGTGTTAGGGTGAGGGGTGTTAAGGAAAAGTGTGAGGGGTGTTAGGGTTAGGTGTTAGGGTTAGGTGTTAGGGATAAGTGTGAGGGGTGTTAGGGTTAGGGTGAGGGGTGTTAGGGATATGTGTGAGGGGTGATAGGGTTAGGGTGAGGGGTGTTAGGGATAAGTGTGAGGGGTGTTAGGGTTAGGTGTTAGGGTTAGGTGTTAGGGATAAGTGTGAGGGTTGTTAGGGTTAGGGTGAGGCGTGTTAGGGATAGGTGTTAGGGTGAGGGGTGTTAGGGATAAGTGTGAGGGGTGTTAGGGTTAGGTGTTAGGGTTAGGGATAATTGTGAGGGGTGTTAGGGTTAGGGTCAGCGGTGTTAGGGTTAGGTGTTAGGGTTAGGTGTTAGGGATATGTATGAGGGGTGTTAGGGTTATGGTGAGGGGTGTTAGGGTTAGGTGTTAGGGTGAGAGGTGTTAGGGATAAGTGTGAGGGGTTTTAGGGTTAGGTGTTAGGGTTAGGTGTTAGGGATAAGTGTGAGGGGTGTTAGGGCTAGGGGTGTTAGGGATAAGGGTGAGGGGTTTTAGGGTTAGGTGTTAGGGTTAGGTGTTAGGGATAAGTGTGAGGGGTGTTAGGGCTAGGGGTGTTAGGGATAAGGGTGAGGGGGTTAGGTGTTAGGGTGATGGGTGTTAGGGATAAGTGTGAGGGGTGTTAGGGTTAGGGTGAGGGGTGCTAGGGATAAGTGTAAGGGGTGTTAGGGTTAGGTGTTAGGGATAAGTGTGAGGGTTGTTAGGGTTAGGGTGAGGCGTGTTAGGGATAGGTGTTAGGGTGAGGGGTGTTAGGGATAAGTGTGAGGGGTGTTAGGGTTAGGTGTTAGGGTTAGGGATAATTGTGAGGGGTGTTAGGGTCAGCGGTGTTAGGGTTAGGTGTTAGGGTTAGGTGTTAGGGATATGTATGAGGGGTGTTAGGGTTATGGTGAGGGGTGTTAGGGTTAGGTGTTAGGGTGAGGGGTGTTAGGGATAGGTGTGAGGGGTTTTAGGGCTAGGTGTTAGGGTTAGGTGTTAGGGATAAGTGTGAGGGGTGTTAGGGCTAGGGGTGTTAGGGATAAGGGTGAGGGGTTTTAGGGTTAGGTGTTAGGGTTAGGTGTTAGGGATAAGTGTGAGGGGTGTTAGGGCTAGGGGTGTTAGGGATAAGGGTGAGGGGGTTAGGTGTTAGGGTGATGGGTGTTAGGGATAAGTGTGAGGGGTGTTAGGGTTAGGATGAGGGGTGCTAGGGATAAGTGTAAGGGGTGTTAGGGTTAGGTGTTAGGGATAAGTGTGAGGGGTGTTAGGGTTAGGGGTGTTAGGGATAAGGGTGAGGGGTTAGGTGTTAGGGTGAGGGGTGTTAGGGATAAGTGTGAGGGGTGTTAGGGTGAGGGGTGTTAGGGATAAGTGTGAGGGGTGTTAGGGTGAGGGGTGTTAGGGATAGGTGTTATGGTGAGGGGTGTTAGGGATAAGTGTGAGGGGTGTTAGGGTTAGGTTGGTGGGCGTTATGGATAAGTGTGAGGGGTGTTAGGGTTGGGTGCTAAGGTGAGGGGAGGATGATGATAAGGGGGGAAGAGACACAGGGGTGTCCTTGCAGCAGAGATCAAAAGAGTCCTTCAGGACTGTATTGCACACTGTGTACAGTAGCCTAGCTATGTTTTTCCTATTGATGCAGTGTCACCTACACTCAGCCTCCTCTCAGTAAGACTGCAAGTTAGTTATGATTCCAAAATGGCTGCTGTCCCTGTGTCTTTTTTCCCCCTCCCTCATCATCTTCCCCTTTGTCTCTTCCCCCCTCCCTCATCATCCTCCCCTGTGTCTCTTTGCCCCATTCCTCATCACCCTCCCCTGTGTCTCATCCCCCTCCCTCATCATCCTCCCACCTTCCTCATCATCCTCCCCTGTATCTCTTTACCCCCTCCCTCATCATCCTCCCCTGTGTCTGTTTCCCCCCTCCCTCATCATCCTCCCCTGTGTCTCTCCCCCCCCCTCCCTCATCATCCTCCCCCCTCCCTTTATGATAAGGGGGGGAAGAGACACAGGGATAAGTGTGAGGGGTGTTAGGGTAAGGGGTGTTAGGGATAAGGGTGAGGGGCTTAGGTGTTAGGGTGAGGGGTGTTAGGGCTAAGTGTGAGGGGTGTTAGGGTGAGGGGTCTTAGGGATAAGTGTAAGGGGTGTTAGGGTGAGGCACGTTAGGAATAAGTGTGAGGGGTGTTAGGTCTTAGGGATAAGTGTGAGGGGTGTTAGGGTTAGGGGCAGGGGTGTTAGGGATAAGTGTGAGGGGTGTTAGGGTTAGGTGTTAGGGTTAGGTGTTAGGGATAAGTGTGAGGGGTGTTAGGGTTAGGGTGAGGGGTGTTAGGGATAGGTGTTAGGGATAAGTGTGAGGGGTGTTAAGGTTAGGGTGAGGGGTGTTAGGGATAAGTGTGAGGGGTGTTAGGGTGAGGGGTGTTAGGGATAGGTGTTAGGGTGAGGGGTGTTAAGGAAAAGTGTGAGGGGTGTTAGGGTTAGGTGTTAGGGATAAGTGTGAGGGGTGTTAGGGTTAGGGTGAGGGGTGTTAGGGATATGTGTGAGGGGTGTTAGGGTTAGGGTGAGGGGTGTTAGGGATAAGTGTGAGGGGTGTTAGGGTTAGGTGTTAGGGTTAGGTGTTAGGGATAAGTGTGAGGGTTGTTAGGGTTAGGGTGAGGCATGTTAGGGATAGGTGTTAGGGTGAGGGGTGTTAGGGATAAGTGTGAGGGGTGTTAGGGTTAGGTGTTAGGGTTAGGGATAATTGTGAGGGGTGTTAGGGTTAGGGTCAGGGGTGTTAGGGTTAGGTGTTAGGGTTAGGTGTTAGGGATATGTATGAGGGGTGTTAGGGTTATGGTGAGGGGTGTTAGGGTTAGGTGTTAGGGTGAGGGGTGTTAGGGATAAGTGTGAGGGGTTTTAGGGTTAGGTGTTAGGGTTAGGTGTTAGGGATAAGTGTGAGGGGTGTTAGGGCTAGGGGTGTTAGGGATAAGGGTGAGGGGTTTTAGGGTTAGGTGTTAGGGATAAGTGTGAGGGGTGTTAGGGCTAGGGGTGTTAGGGATAAGGGTGAGGGGGTTAGGTGTTAGGGTGATGGGTGTTAGGGATAAGTGTGAGGGGTGTTAGGGTTAGGGTGAGGTGTGCTAGGGATAAGTGTAAGGGGTGTTAGGGTTAGGTGTTAGGGATAAGTGCGAGGGGTGTTAGGGTTAGGGGTGTTAGGGATAAGGGTGAGGGGTTAGGTGTTAGGGTGAGGGGTGTTAGGGATAAGTGTGAGGGGTGTTAGGGTTAGGGTATGGGGTGTTAGGGATAAGTGTGAGGGGTGTTAGGGTGAGGGGTGTTAGGGTGAGGGGTGTTAGGGATAAGTGTGAGGGGTGTTAGGGTTAGGTTGGTGGGTGTTATGGATAAGTGTGAGGGGTGTTAGGGTTGGGTGCTAAGGTGAGGGGAGGATGATGATAAGGGGGGAAGAGACACAGGGGTGTCCTTGCAGCAGAGATCAAAAGAGTCCTTCAGGACTGTATTGCACACTGTGTACAGTAGCCTAGCTATGGTTTTCCCTATTGATGCAGTGTCACCTACACTCAGCCTCCTCTCAGTAAGACTGCAAGTTAGTTATGATTCCAAAATGGCTGCTGTCCATGAGTTAGAAGGCTCTGGAAGGGAGTGTATGCTGCTGATTGGCTGGAATGTGTCTGCTGACTGTGACATGCAGGGTCAAAGTTTGCTCAATGATAAAGTATAGGGGGCGGGTCGAATCTCGTATATGTTCGCAGTTCGCCGCGAACGCGAACATGCTATGTTCACCGGGAACAGTTCGCCGGCGAACTATTCGGGACATCTCTAATTGTAAGCTCTTTGTGCATGACCACCTTTCTTACATGCAAATATATTACAGAGTGAGTAAGGGTTTAATAAAACTAGTATGTGGGATCAAAAATAAATTCAACACTGATAAATGCAACCCCTGCCCCCCAAACAAACAAAAACAAATGAACAATATTTACTTAATGGTAATTTGATGGGATTGGGAAGTTATTACATTGGATGATATAAAGGTAGGCAAAGAATGACCCAAAGCTGGAGGATATTTGGTTGTATTGGAGAATAATTAGTAGCAGAAAATGGTTGGCACTAATGTCCCTCAGTAAATCCCAAGCCAGAGTACTTCTAGATTATTGTGTCCAGATCGCCAAAAGGATTTAAATAAATTAGAAACCCGAGGAGGAAATTGTAAAATGCTTGTTTTTTTGTGGCCGCCATTTTGTAACTACAATCACCATTTATTCTGAAGCATTGTTTTGAAAATAGTATAAATGAGGAGCTTGACGTCAGTGGTTTTAACTTGTAAGTGACCGATCATAGAGACAGTTTGCCTACTGACCACTGATAATAATGCCACTTTGACATATGGTAATGGTAAAAATATATGTGTTGTTTGGAATAATAGGTCATGACCATATTTATGTTCACATGCACTTCCTCCTATAAGACTATGTACACAGTGTGAATTCAATTGTAATCCAGTCCAACTTTGCTTTTTTCCTGTGTGTGTGATACAGAGAGACACCATCTTGGCTCCAAGCTTGTAAATAAAGAAACTTTATAAGACGCCCTGGTTTCACTCCTTTGATTGATTGTTGGCACTGACTTCAACAAACCATGTCTAAAATGGGGCAAAACATGTAAGGAAAGATCATCTGAATATGTATAGGATGTAATAAAGATCAGGTTTTATGTTTTAAGTTTAAAATCATGTAAAAGCAACCTTTCATTCACCCTGTTTAGGATTTCTAGGTGGGATAGTACAGTCAAATCACTATGACCCATGAAGGGGTTATTCCTAGCTCGCACAGTCAGATTTTGGGCATCAGCTACCAATGCGCCTTCCAGCTAGGAGGAACCCCTTCATGGATTTTAGTAATTTACTATCCTGCCTAGAATTCTTAAACAGAAAAGGGTAACTTTAATATTATATTATTACTAGCAACTTGCCCGTCAAAAAATTACAGTCAATAAAAGAAAGTGTTAAAATGCTGTTTGTCACACAATGTGAGTGTACTGTGTGCCTCAAGTAACTAAATTCCTCAAAAAGCAGAAATCTACATTACATAAAATAAGAAAAAATAAAATCACAAAAAATAAAAAAGGAACTTTACAGAAAATAACAAAATACATTACAACCCCCCCACTGCAATTTAAAAAATAAAATTACACACCTGAAAATGAAATACATATAATACATACATATAATACAATACAACACAATTAAATAAAAGCATGATAAAGTAGATCTACATTACATAAAATAAGAAAAAATAAAATCACAAAAAATAAAAAATGGACATTACAGAACAAAAAAAAAAAAACTAAGTCACAAAAAATAAAAAAGGAACATTACAGAAAATAACAAAATACATTACAACCCCCCCTCACTACAATTTTTTTTAAAAAATGACACACCTGAAAATGAAATACATATAATACATACATATAATACAATACAACACAATTAAATAAAATACAATTCAATTAAATACAATACACCCCTATGCCACTATCTTATATACATGCCACTATATACCGTAGTTAAAAAAAAAATTCAAATAAAGAACTTTGAAGCAAAATCCTCAACCTCAACCTCCCTCCTCATCCTCCCTCCTCATCCTCCTTCCTCAACCCCCCTCCTCAACCTCAACCCCCCTCCTCAACCCCCATCCTCATCCTCAACCCCCCTCCTTATCCTCAACCCCCCTCCTCATCCTCAACCTCCCTCCTCAACCTCCCTCCTCAACCCCCCCATCTTCAACCCCACCATCCTCAACCCCACCATCCTCAACCCTCTCCTCAACCCCCCATCCTTAAACCCCCTCAACCCCCCTCATCCTCCTTCCTCAACCCCCCTATCCTCAACCCCCCTCCTCAACCCACCCATCCTCAAACCCCCCTCCTCAACCCCCCCATCCTTATTCTCCTTCCTCAACCCCCCTCCTTAACCTCAACCCACCTCCTCATTCTAAACCCCCCTCCTCACCTCCCCCTCACTTACCTGCTTCTGTTCCGGGTCAAGGAGCAGAGCAGAGGCCGGAACAGAAGCAGGTAAGTGAGGGGGGTTTAGGTTGAGGAGGGGGGTTCAAGTTGAGGAGGGGGGTTAGAATGAGGAGGGGGGAGGGAATATCGGCGTATAACACACACCTATAATTTGCACCCTATTTTCAGGGAGAAAAAGTGCGTGTTATACGCCTATAAATATGATAATATACATGCCCCTATCTAATATACATGCCACTATGTAATATACATGCCACTATCTAATATACATGCCACTATATAATGTAATATACATCCCACTATCTAATATACAATACTATCTAATAATACATCCCCCTATCTATCTATCTATCTATCTATCTATCTATCTATCTATCTATCTATCTATCTACCTAATATACAATACATGCTATCTATATACCGTATTTATCGGCGTATAACACGCCCTTTTTCTCCCTGAAAATAGGGGGCAAATCATAGGTGCGTGTTATATGCCGATATTCCATCCTCATCCTCAACCTCCCTCCTTACTCTAAACCCCCTCCGCATTCTAACCCCCTCCTCAACCTAAACCCCCCTCCTCCTCAACCTAAACCCCCCTAAATACACCCCCCTCACTTACCTGCTTCTGCTCCGGACTCCGCTCCGCCGACACCCGGTATATGCTAATGACGTGACGCGATGGCGCACATGTGACGTCACCGGGTCAAGGAGCTGTGCGGAGGCCGGAGCAGAAGCAGGTAAGTGAGGGGGGTGTATTTAGGGGGTTTAGGTTGAGGAGGAGGGGGGTTTAGGTTGAGGAGGAGGGGGGTTTAGGTTGAGGAGAGGGGGGGTTTAGGTTGAGGAGAAGGGGTTTAGAATGCGGAGGGGGGTTTAGGTTGAGGAGAGGGGGGTTTAGAATGAGGAGGGGGGGTTAGAATGCGGAGGGGGGTTTAGAATGAGGAGGGAGGTTGAGGAGGGGGGTTGAGGTTGAGGAGGGGGGTTGAGGATAGGGGGGTTGAGGAGGGAGGATGAGGATGGGGGGGTTGAGGAGGGGGTTTGAGGATGGGGTTGAGGAGGGGGTTGAGGAGGGAGGATGAGGATGGGGGGTTGAGGAGGGAGGTTAAGGATAGGGGGGTTGAGGAGGGGGTTGAAGATGGGGGGTTGAGGAGAAAATTGAGGATGGGGGGTTGAGGAGGGAGGATGAGGAGGGGGTTGAGGATGAGGAAGGGGGTTGAGGATGAGGAAGGGGGCTGAGGATGAGGAGGGGGGTTGAAAATGAGGGGTTGAGGTTGAGGAGTGGGGATGAGGATAGGGGTTGAGGATGAGGATGGGGGTTGAGGATGAGGGGTTGAGGTTGAGGAGGGGGGATGAGGATTGGGGGTTGAGGAAGGAGGATGAGGATTGGGGGTTGAGGAGGGGGTTTGAGGAGGGAGGTTGAGGGGGGTTGAAGAGGGAGGAGGAGGAGGGAGGTTGAGGAGGGGGTTGAGGACGAGGAGGGGGGTCGAGGATGAGGAGGGGGGTTGAGTATGAGGAGGGATGTTGAGGTTGAGGAGGGGGTTGAGGATGGAGGGTTGAGGAGGGAGGAGGGTGGTTGAGGATAGGGGGGTTGAGGATAGGGGGGTTGAGGGTGAGGAGGGGGTTGAGGATAGGGGGGTTGAGGAGGGAGGATGAGGATGGGGGGGTTGAGGAGGGGGTTTGAGGAGGGAGGTTGAGGATGGGGTTGAGGAGGGAGGATGAGGGGGTTGAGGAGGGAGGATGAGGATAGGGGGGTTGAGGAGGGGGTTGAAGATGGGGGGTTGAGGAGGGAATTGAGTATGGGGGGTTGAGGAGAGAGGATGAGGAGGGAGGTTGAGGAGGAGGTTGAGGATGAGGAAGGGGGTTGAGGATGAGGAAGGGGGTTGAGGATGAGGAGGGGGGTTGAGAATGAGAGGTTGAGGAGGGGGGATGAGGATAGGGGTTGAGGATGAGGATGGGGGTTGAGGATGAGGGGTTGAGGTTGAGGAGGGGGGATGAGGATAGGAGGATGAGGATTGGGGGTTGAGGAGGGGGTTTGAGGAGGGAGGTTGAGGGGGGTTGAAGAGGGGGTTGAGGATTAGGAGGGGGGTCGAGGATTAGGAGGGGGGTTGAGGATGAGGAGGGAGGTTTAGGTTGAGGAGAAGGTTGAGGATGGGGGGTTGAGGAGGGAGGAGGGTGGTTGAGGTGGGGGTTGAGCACGAGGAGGGGGGTTGAGGATGAGGAGGGAGGTTGAGGTTGAGGAGGGGGTTGAGGATGGAGGGTTCAGGAGGGAGGATGAGGAGGGAGGTTGAGGAGAGGGTTGAGGATGAGGGGGGTTGAGGATGAGGAGGGGGGTTGAGGATGAGGAGGGAGGTTGAGGTTGAGGAGGGGGGGTTGAGGAAGGAGGATGAGGATGGGGGTGGAGGAGGGGGTTTGAGGAGGGAGGTTGAGGGGGGGTTGAAGAGGGAGGATGAGGAGGGAGGTTGAGGAGGGGGTTGACGATGAGGAGGGGGGTTGAGGATGAGAAAGGGGGGTTGAGGATGAGGAGGGGGTTAAGAATGAGGAGGGAAGTTGAGGTTGAGGAGGGGTTGAGGATGGGGGGTTGAGGAGGGAGGATGAGGAGGGAGGTCTAGGAGGGGGTTGAGGATGAGGGGGGTTGAGGATGAGGAGGAGGGTTGAGGATGAGGAGGGAGGTTGATGTTGAGGAGGGGGGTTTAGGAAGGAGGATGAGGATGGGGGGGGTGGAGGAGGGGGTTGAGGATGGGGGGTTTGAGGAGGAGGGAGGATGAGGGAGGTTGAGGAGGGGGTTGAGCAAAGTTCTTTATTTGAATTTTTTTTTTACCGTATTTATCGGCGTATAACACGCCCTTTTTCTCCCTGAAATTAGGGGGCAAATCATAGGTGCATGTTATATGCCGATATTCCCTCCCCCCTCCTCATCCTCAACCTCCCTCCTTACTCTAAACCCCCTCCGCATTCTAACCCCCCCTCCTCAACCTAAACCCCCCTCCTCCTCAACCTAAACCCCCCTAAATACACCCCCCTCACTTACCTGCTTCTGCTCCGGACTCCGCTCCGCCGACACCCTGTATATGCTAATGACGTGGCGCGATGGCGCACATGTGACGTCACCGGATCAAGGAGCGGAGCGGAGGCCGGAGCAGAAGCAGGTAAGTGAGGGGGGTGTATTTAGGGGGTTTAGGTTGAGGAGGAGGGGGGTTTAGGTTGAGGAGGAGGGGGGTTTAGGTTGAGGAGAGGGGGGGTTTAGGTTGAGGAGAGGGGGGTTTAGAATGAGGAGGGGGGTTAGAATGCGGAGGGGGGTTTAGAATGAGGAGGGAGGTTGAGGAGGGGGGTTGAGGATAGGGAGGTTGAGGGTGAGGAGGGAGGTTGAGGAGGGGGTTGAGCATGAGGAGGGAGGTTGAGAATTTTGCTTCAAAGTTCTTTAATTCCCTTCTTAAAATGAGGTGCGTGTTATACGCCGGTGCGTGTTATATGCCGATAAATACGGTATATATATATATATAGGTACCCTAATTGTAAGCTACAATAAAATAATTAAGACCACTTACCTTTGAGATGTTTCTTCAGATCAGCAAGCTACGGTAAAAAAGATTAAAAAAATGAATACAACACGTTTACATGAAATAACTAAACATTCTAAATATTCTAAATATTATACTCACCTTTCCAGCATGTCCTGTTCCAGCATGTCACGTCCCAGCATGTCACGTCCTCCATGTTCCGTTGTCCATCTTTGCGTCTTGTCCGACACTGCTCCTGTAAAAAAATCATTACATTAGTAAACATAAACCAAAGTTAAATAAACACAATCAACATTATACTAACCTTTCCGCAATGTCTCCGGCCTCCTCGTCTTCTCCGGAAGCATCCGAGCATTAAAAAAAAAAAAAAAAAAAAAGGGACACACATCCGCCCTTGCGGATGTCTCCGACGCTAATGACCTTCCTATGGAGTGTTCCAGAATAAAATTGGCAATGGCGGCTTCTGATTGGCTGAAAAGGCTGTCTATCAAATTCAACCAATGAGAAGACCCCATTTGTGAACCAATGAAAAAAGTATACACCCCAAAATACAACGCTGATTGGATAACACACCTGTCAATCTTTATTTGAACCAATCCTAAGGCTTTATTGCCATTAGCCAATCACAATGGAATATACCCCGACATACTGATTGGTGAAGACATCTGCGCCTTCCCATTGGCTGTAATATTGATTGATATTAACAGTAGCCAATGAGAATGCGCAAATCCTTCACCAATCAGTACATGAGGGTGTATTCCATTGTGATTTGGCTATTGTCAGTGCAACCAATCAAAATGCGCAGAGGCTCCAACCAATCACCCTGTGGGGGTGTATTACATTGTGATTGGCTGAAGGCATCTGCGCCTTGTGATTGGTTTAAATATAGATTGACAGGTGCATTATCCAATCCGAGTGGGATTTTAGGGTGTATCCCTTTGTGATTGGTTCACACATTGGTGCCTCCTGATTGGGTGAATTTGATAGACAGCGTTTTCAACCAATTAGAAGGCGCCATTGCTTATTTTCTTCCGGAAAAGTCTCCTGGAGCCTCATTAGCATCGGGGATGTCCGGGAGTGCGGATGTAAGTATATATATATATATATATATATATATATATTTTTTTTTTTTTATACAGGGCGTGGCAGAAGAGGATCCGGAGGAGGCGGAACATCGCAGGGAGGTAAGTAGAATGTAGATTATGTTTATTTTATTTTGATGTATGTGTATTAATGTTGTGTTTTTTTTAACAGGTGTCGCGCCGGAGAAGGATTAAAAGAAGAAAGACATGCCGGAAAGGTGAGTAGAATATTTAGAATGTATAGAATGTTTATTTTAGAACTGTTAACGTGTTGCACTAATTTATTTTTTATTTTTTTTGTTCGGAGGTGGCTGATCCCAATGGACATCTGCAAAGGTAAGTGGTCTTAATTATTTTATTTTAGCTTAGACTTAGATTAGTTAATATATAGATAGCATTTATCGTATGTTAGCTAGGGGTATGCGTTTTATATAGATAGCATAGGATGTATTGTAGATAAATTGTGGTATTTATTTAGATAGATTGGGAATGTATTATTATATAGATAGCATGTATATTAGATTATGCTATTTATTTATATAGATTGTGTGATGTATATTAGATAGGGGTGTATTGTATTGTAATTGTATGTATTTGTATTGTATGTATTAGTATTATATGTATTTCCTTTTCAGGTGTGTATTTTTTTTTCTGTAGTGAGGGTGGGGTTGTAATGTTTTTTTTGTTATTTTCTATAATGTTCCTTTTTTTATTTTGTGTGACTTAGGTTTTTTTATTTTCTGTAATGTAGTTAATTTTTTTTTTTGAGTTAAGTTTTTTATTTCATGTAATAAAGATTTTTCTTTTTTGTGACTTTAGGCTTTTTTATTTTCTGTAATTAGAGTGCTGGGGGTTAATAGGGGGTAGGTAGTGTAGATGTTAATAGGTTAGTGTACAGGGTGTTTAGTTAATCTTTAATGTTTTATTGGGGGTGGTATAGTGCAGTATAGTGTTTATACTTAGTGTCATGATGGTCCTTGAGGACCATCATGGCA
Organism: Discoglossus pictus; assembly: GCA_027410445.1. Lineage (NCBI taxonomy): Eukaryota > Metazoa > Chordata > Amphibia > Anura > Alytidae > Discoglossus > Discoglossus pictus. The sequence goes on from JAPZIH010000658.1 coordinate 920,544, forward strand.
CTTATGTGGTTAATGTAGTGTTATAACAGGCCCATAATGGTGTTAATATACCCTTATGGGACTGATGGGGTAAATAGAGGCTTATGGGGGTCTGTATTGACCCCCATGAGTGACAGGCTTAATGAAGGGCTTATGGGGGTCTCTATTGACCCCCATGAGTGACAGGGTTAATAATTGGTTTATGGGGGTCTGTATTGACCCCCATGAGTGACAGGGTTAATGAGGGTTTTATGGGGGTCTATATTGACCCCCATGATTGACAGGGTGACAGTGTATATTTTTTTCTTTTACAACAGGTCCTTTAAGGACCTGTAACGCAGGAATTTTGATTGCAGCGGGGGTCCCCGATCGCGTGCAATCGGGACCCCCACTGCGATGGTTAATGTGGGGTTAATGCAGGGTTCGGAGCTTATCTCGGATCCCCTACGGTTAATGCGGGTTTCGAAGCTTATCTCGGATCCCTTCTCGGGTAAGTTGTAGGTGTCTGGGCGGTCCTGGGTCTTTGAGCCTCATTTTCATTTTTTTCGGCAGCCATTTTTGCTCTCTCTTAAGGGATTTTCGTGTGTCTTAACTCGGGAATTTGGACTTAAATGGAGGTGTAACTTCACTTTCAGAGGTCCTGGGTGCCCCCCCCTTGCTATGGGTAAGCTTTTTATGTAGTTTGTGTGAGTATTTGGTCTGTTTTGACTGTTTTTAGGTGCACGCAGTTCCGCCATTATAGTCGGATTCTTAGTGTGTGTGGGTGTTTGTTACGTTAAGGTTGGTTCCGAGGTGTGTTTAACGGCTCGCCAGCAATGAGCGCCTGCGGCACTCATTGCCTCATTGCCTAAGTGCTTTGCGAGGACCCGCATTTGCGGAGACGCAGTTCTTGCGGGCTCGCTGTGCGATCCCGCAAGCGTGAGCAACGGCTCGTATGCTCACAACTATATATGTGACTAGCGAATTGCCCGTCAAAAAATGACGGCAATGAAATTGTAAGGTAGCTAAATTAGTAAATGAATATAGTGTACCTATTTTGAAGCATTGTGATGAAGAGCTGGCAATCTGTGTTGATGTTGCTGCAGCATTAGTGGTGTGGAGCTGCTGTATAAGCATGCTGAATGTGTGCAGTGTAACACTGTGCGTGCGCGAGACCAAACCGTTAGCGTAGTCGTGTACTTCCGCATTGGTGTAAAATGGCGAGTAATGTGTGGTATAGGTCTGTATCGGAATATCCGTAGGTGTTTTGTGGTGTTTTGCGAGTTTAGAGTGCTGTAGCCTCGTTTTCGTTTTGTTCGGTGGCCATTTTTTCTCTCGCTTAGATTTTTTTTTAGTCTCTAAACTGTTTTATTTCGAGTAAAATCGAGGTGTAAGTTGCATTTTTGAGGTCCTGGGTGCTCCCTCTTGGTGTAGGTAAGTTTTTTATGTATGTGCTGTGTATGTATTGTGTTTTAAATGTTTGTATGTCGGCGTGTTGCGTCCGATGTTTGCGAGGTCGTAATGTGTGGTAACGTGTTTCGTACGTTGTTTGCGTTCCTCGTAAAATTTAGCGAGTGTCGTAATTTGTGTGTCGTGTTTTTTGAGTAGCGACGTGAATTTTGCGAGGGTTTGAGGCCCTTGCCCAGTGACCTCGCCAGCAACTGAGTCCCTCGCTTCGCGAGGGGCCTCAGTTGCTGGCATGGAGCGCCTTCGGCGCTCCATGCCAGCAACTGAGGCCCTTGCCCAGTGACCTCGCCAGCAACTGACGCCCTCGCTTCGCGAGGGGCCTCAGTTGCTGACATGGAGCGCCTTCGGCGCTCCATGCCAGCAACTGAGGCCCGTGCCCAGTGACCTCGCCAGCAACTGAGGCCCTCGCTTCGCGAGGGGCCTCAGTTGCTGGCATGGAGCGCCTTCGGCGCTCCATGCCAGCAACTGAGGCCCTTGCCCAGTGACCTCGCTACGCGAGGGCCGCGGCTCGCTGCGCGAGCCGCGGCCCTCGCTTCGCGAGGCCCGCGGCTCGCTACGCGAGGGCCGCGGCTCGCTTCGCGAGCCACGGCCCTCGCTTCGCGAGGGCCGCGGGCTCGCTATGCGAGCCCGCAAGCGTGAGCAATGACTCGTACGCTCACAACTATATATGTGATTATGTTATTATTTTATTTTGTAAATCTCTGCTGTCCTAAGAATGAATACAAATGCATTGTTTTCCTACCACTATTGTTGTACTAATCTGATAAATGCTAAGCACTCTGGGAAATATAATTTACTTCCTATCTATTAAACATTATTACAAACATAATATTTTGAAGAACAAGGTTACAAATGGGAAATGTTTTAACGATGTAGACGGAATAGAGTCTCTAGTGTATTACCTTGCATATGCAATTATCCTGCTGTGGGAATCTACCATTTTGGTTTCTGGTGAGCAATTTACTGAGAGACGTTTCGATCTGCACAATAGGAATGCTGCAGCTACAAGAGTGGACTCCATGTCATTAATATATATAGATTAGAGGTGACTCTATGACATTAATATGTATAGATTAGAGGGGATTCCATAATATTAATATGTATAGATTAGAGGGGATTCCATGACATTAATATGTATAGATTAGAGGTGACTCCATAATATTAATATGTATAGATTAGAGGGGATTCCATGACATTAATATGTATAGATTAGAGGGGACTCCATGACAGTAATATGTATAGATTAGAGGTGACTCCATAATATTAATATGTATAGATTAGAGGGGATTCCATGACATTAATATGTATAGATTAGAGGTGACTCCATAATATTAATATGTATAGATTAGAGGGGATTCCATGACATTAATATGTATAGATTAGAGGTGACTCCATAATATTAATATGTATAGATTAGAGGGGACTCCATGACATTAATATGTATAGATTAGAGGTGACTCCATAATATTAATATGTATAGATTAGAGGGGATTCCATGACATTATTATGTATAGATTAGAGGTGACTCCATAATATTAATATGTATAGATTAGAGGGGATTCCATGACATTAATATGTATAGATTAGAGGTGACTCCATAATATTAATATGTATAGATTAGAGGGGATTCCATGACAGTAATATGTATAGATTAGAGGAGACTCAATGATAGTAATATGTATAGATTAGAGGGGACTCCATGACATTAATATGTATAGATTAGAGGTGACTCCATAATATTAATATGTATAGATTAGAGGGGATTCCATGACATTATTATGTATAGATTAGAGGTGACTCCATAATATTAATATGTATAGATTAGAGGGGACTCCATGACATTAATATGTATAGATTAGAGGGGACTCCATGACAGTAATATGTATAGATTAGAGGAGACTCCATGACATTAATATGTATAGATTAGAGGGGACTCCATGACATTAATATGAATAGATTAGAGGGGACTCCATGACAGTAATATGTATAGATTAGAGGGGACTCCATGACATTAATATGTATAGATTAGAGGGGACTCCATGACATTAATATGTATAGATTAGAGGTGACTCCATAATATTAATATGTATAGATTAGAGGGGACTCCATGACATTAATATGTATAGATTAGAGGGGACTCCATGACAGTAATATGTATAGATTAGAGGAGACTCCATGACATTAATATGTATAGATTAGAGGGGACTCCATGACATTAATATGAATAGATTAGAGGGGACTCCATGACAGTAATATGTATAGATTAGAGGGGACTCCATGACAGTAACATGTATCAGATAGAGGGGACTCCATGACATTAATGTGTAGAGATTAGAGGGGACTCCATGACATTAATATGTATAGATTAGAGGGGACTCCATGACATTAATATGTATAGATTAGAGGGTACTCCATGACATTAATATGTATAGATTAGAGGGGACTCCATGACATTAATATGTATAGATTAGAGGAGACTCCATGACATTAATATGTAGAGATTAGAGGGGACTCCTTGACATTAATATGTATAGATTAGAGGAGATTCTATGACATTAATATGTATAGATTAGAGGGGACTCCATGACATTAATATGTATAGATTAGAGGGGACTCCATGACAGTAATATGTATAGATTAGAGGAGATTCTATGACACTAATATGCATAGATTAGAGGAGATTCTATTACACTAATATGTATAGATTAGAGGGGACTCCATGACATTAATATGTATAGATTAGAGAGTACTCCATGACATTAATATGTATAGATTAGAGGGGATTTCATGACATTAATATGTATAGATTAGAGGGTACTCCATGACATTAATATGTATAGATTAGAGGGGACTCCATGACATTAATATGTATAGATTAGAGGGGACTCCATGACATTAATATGTATAGATTAGAGGGGACTCCATGACATTAATATGTATAGATTAGAGGGGACTCCATGACCTTAATATGTATAGATTAGAGGGGACTCCATGACATTAATATGTAGAGATTAGAGGGGACTCCATGACATTAATATGTATAGATTAGAGGAGATTCTATGACATTAATATGTATAGATTAGAGAGGACTCCATGACATTAATATGTATAGATTAGAAGGGACTCCATGACATTAATATGTATAGATTAGAGGGGACTGCATGACAGTATTATGTATACATTAGAGGGGACTCCATGACATTATTATGTATACATTAGAGAGGACTCCATGTCATTAATTTGTATAGATTACAGGGGACTCCATGACATTGATATGTATAGATTAAAGGGGACTCCATGACATTAATATGTATAGATTAGAGGGGACTCCATGACATTAATATGTATAGATTAGAGGGGACTCTATGACATTAATATGTATAGATTAGAGGGGACTCCATGACATTAATATGTACAGATTAGAGGAGACTCCATGACATTAATATGTATAGATTAGAGGGGACTCCATGACATTAATATGTATAGATTAGAAGAGACTCCATGACAGGAATATGTATAGATTAGAGGGGACTCTGTGACATTAATATGTATAGATTAGAGGAGACTCCATGACATTGATATGTATAGATTAGAGAGGACTCCATGACATTAATATGTATAGATTAGAGGGGACTCCATGACATTAATATGTATAGATTAGAGGGGACTCCATGACAGTAATAAGTATAGATTAGAGGGGACTCCATGACAGTAATATGTATAGATTAGAGGGGACTCCATGACATTAATATGTATAGATTAGAGTAGAGAAGTAATAAAAACCTTCCAATATATCATAGGATGTCATAACGTTGAGGAGGGAAATATCTTCTAAATCAATCATGGAGTTCGGGGGTGCAGATAAAATACTGATCTACTTACATGTGATGAAGACGGGATCTCAGGCACAGTGTATAAGGGCAGTAACTTGTATTTATCCTGTTATGTGAGGTGTGGGACTGGGGGTCAGGAGGGAGAGCGGGGTCTCCTGGGGTCACAATCTGCTGATCTGTGTCCAGCTCCAAAGGAAAACATCAACATACGGCCACATGCACCAGCAGCATAATATAGTCTGGAATCACTGTACATATAATATAGAGTGACTGTACGGCAATGACGTGTACAGACATCATATAAGAATCCTGTCCTGTGTAGCCACCCACTTAAATACAGGTTATCTGTCTCTGACTTTGTCCTATGTCCCAATGGGGGAGGGTGTCCTACTTTTATCATGAGGGACAGATTAGGGAGAAGATGGTACAAGACGTCATTAGGCTAAACTGGTTTAGGAGAAAGACCGGGAAGGTGTATACTGGGCTGCACAGCTTACAAATAAGTTGAGGGAAATGTCAACCTTGTTTTAGACCCCAAGCTAGAGAGAACCTCCCAAATCAACAAAGATTCACACAGGACCTGAGTGACCTAGTAATGTCACAGGGACTATACTAACCTCTCTACACCACACGACCTTGGCTGAAGACATGATGGGCATCCATACCTTGCGTATCTACTCATACAATACACAGATACAACGGGCGACGTTCAAATTATTACTAAATATACTTATCACCATATACCATGTGGGAATAAAAGCAAAAGGAGTAAATAGAGTAAAAACAAGCATTTATATTATACACACAAGAGGGGACAGAGACTGCTTTACGGGAGTACAAGGAAATCACCAAGGCAGCAAAAGGGCTATTAGACTGGCTAAAATAGGAAATGAGAAGTTGGTTGCAAAGGAAAGTAAGACTAACCCTAAAATATCATATATAATAATGGGAAGAAGGTCAGGAAGGAAGCTATAGGAACATTACAATGTGACACAGTCTGATAATTAGTGACCAGGAAAAGGCAGATGAGCTAAATAGATTATTTTCTTCGGTATACACAAGGGAGGTACCAGTGGTTGGGACACTGCAACATAATGGGGCTACACTACCTTTGCCAAATAATTGGTAGGAAGATAAGTGGTAGCAGGTCACGGAAAAAGACAGCAGAAGAGTGCAGCAGAGGAAACAGACAGATCAGGGAGCAAGACTAGCAAGAGTGACAGACAAGAAAGGGGATAAAATAAATAATAATATAGAAATAATAACAGCAATCCAACGGACCAGAGGCATAGGGATCAAAAGATCAAGGAGAGAGAGACTGTGATGATCCGAGAGTAGGGGCTATTACTGCCCAGGGCCACCTGCTATAGACTACAGGTAAACATCTCACAAGGACCGTGGGATGTTAACCTGTAGTTAACATCTCGGTACCAGCACCCTGATATCTGGCTTCTGTATCAGTCAGAGTCTCTCCATCAGTAATCAGTGCTTACAGGAGTCCCAGTAACCTTCCTGTGGTAGTGATCAGGACAGGTTACTTGTAGGGTGGAGATAGGTTTAGTATCGCAGCCACCAGGAGCAAATAAGAGAACATACAATTTCTATATGCCTAAAGTGAACTGATTTATTTTTGAAATTGACTTCTGAGTATTTTGTTTTTCAGATTTTAGATGGAGTGGTATTTTGTGCAAAGTGGTGTCCAACTGGGGTTCAGTAGCTGTCTTCATTGTTTTTTTTTTTTTTTTATATTTTTTTATTAAGAGTATCAAGGTAATACAATAATACACATGTTTCAACGATTAAACAAGAATGATATAGACAATGTCCTTGAAAAATATATACAAATAAATAACCTTTTAACTTCAATTATCGACTTTTTGCTTTCTCTCTCTTTTTTTTTGTTATATGAATTCAGATTACTTACATATAAAAATACATGTTATCAAACTTGTAACCTAAAAACAAAGGAAAAAACACGCCTAGGGTAAAGGGAAGGGGGGGAAGGAAGAACAGGAGAAGAGAGGGACATTGAAAATCAGGATCCACACCCTGATTGTCCTAAGAATTAGAGAACTCTGTAACTTTACCATTATTATTATTATTATTATTATACTTTATTTATAACGTGCCAACATATTCCGCAGCGCAATACAGGGGTTAGGTACAAGTATAAATAATGCCCCACAATGAAAATAATGGAAGACCCTGTTATTGAGCTTTCAATCTGATATACACTGTGCTTTCCCTAAAGCACCTCACAAGATTAAAACTCGCAAACTTACATTCTAAAGGGTATGGGTAAGGTACAGGAGAGTGAGAGATGCATAGTGAATGAAGAGGCTAAAGATGATAGGCTTTTTTGAATAGATGTGTTTTTAAAGAGATTTTGAAGGATCTGAGGCAGGAAGATAGTCTGGTGGTGCGAGGTAAAGAGTTCCAAAGAATAGGGGCAGCACGTGAAAAGTCTTGAAGCCGGGAATGAGAGGAGGTGATGAGAGAGGAGAAGAGAAGAAGGTCATTAGCAGAGCGAAGAGGGCGGGTGGGAGTGTATTTTGGGATGAGAGCAGAGATGTAGGAGGGTGCACTATTGTGGAGGGCTTTATATGTTAGGGTCATGATTTTGAATTGTATTCTAGACGCTATGGGAAGCCAGTGGAGTGCCTGACAGAGAGGTGCTGCCGACACTGATCGTTTAGTATGGTAGATGAGTCTAGCGGATGCATTCAAAATGGATTGGAGTGGAGACAAACGGGTGATAGGAAGGCCAGCAAGAAGAGTGTTGCAGTAATCGAGGCGAGATATGATAAGAGCGTGAATAAGGATTTTAGTTGTGTCTTGTGTGAGGTAGTGGCGTATTTTGGATATGTTTTTTAGGTGAAAGTGACAAGATTTTGTGAGTGATTGGATGTGGGGAATGAAAGAGAGGGAAGGGTCCAGTAGATCTTAAGGATCCAGGTGTCCCAGCATGAAGCCCATTTCTTGTATGATTGATTCAGGTCAGCTGAGATAACGCTCATATCATATATGAACTTAAGCTTACGTAAAACGTCACTATATGTGGGTATTCCCGATTTCCAGGCTTTAGCTAGCGTAACTCGAGTTGCCAAAAACACTTGGTGTGACAAAAGTTGAGCCTGGTTACTATGGGTGGACCTAAAAGAGCTTCTTCCGGTTTTTGGGGAATCCTGCAATCCCAGAGTTTCTCCAAGATATCATATGTCCCCAGCCAGATGTGGGCAATCCTAGGGCAATCCCACAGGACATGTTTAAGAGTACCTAAATCAGTACACCCCCTAAAACAATTACCTTCCAAAGAAGGATTGGAAAGCTTCAACCTAGCCGGTGTTCCCCAACTTAGAATGTAAGCTAAGCCAAATAACCTGTTTAATGTGGAGGCCACTTTGTTCAAAGATATTTGTTTCTATTTCTACCCATATTGGCACTTGTTCTGTACCAAACCATTTAGTGATTTGGGCTAATCTAGTGGCTTTACAATATTTCAATAGGTCTGGGAGGGCCAGCCCTCCTCTGGCCTTTGCAGCCTTCATGGCCGTCTTATTTATTCTAGGTCTTTTACGGTCCCAAATGAAGCGAGAGATTGCCCCCTGAATAGCCAAGATATCCTTGGAACGAACAGCCGTTGGAATGGTACGGAAGAGATACAGGAGCTTGGGCAAAATATTCATTTTGATAGCGTGAATCCTCCCTAACCACGACATTTTGTATGAGGACCATGTATTTAAATCCGTAATTAATTTTTTAATGAGCGCCGGGAAGTTTGCTCAGTACGTTAGGCCAGATTGTCTGGGGATAAAAACCCCTAGATATTTAATGTGGTTTTGGACCCACTTAAAGGAGAAGTTTCCTGATAATTGGGCTTTCAACTGCTCTGGTAAGGAGACATTTAGCGCTTCACTCTTACTCGAATTAATTTTAAAGCCAGAGATCCTACCAAAAAGTTCAAGAGCATGGAACAGGTTAGGGAGACTGACTAATGGTTCGGAGATAGTAAGCATGACATCATCCGCGAAGAGGCTTAATTTATGTTCCGTCTCTCCCACTCTAACTCCCCTTATATTCATATCCTCTCTGATGGTTACCGCCAGAGGTTCAATACACAAAGCAAAGAGGAGAGGAGATAGAGGGCACCCCTGCCGCATCCCTCTCGTGATTTTAAATGATCGAGATTTAAACCCCTGGTATGCGACATATGCTGTCGGGGCCGAATATAATGCCAAAATACCCTTCACTAACTTCTCGCTTAGGCCAAAATTATGTAGTGTCTCAGCCATATATCTCCACCAATCGATCCTATCAAAGGCCTTTTCCGCGTCAAGGGATAACAGCATTAAGGGCGTATTCTGGAATGATGCTACATCAAGCAAGTTTATGATCCGTCTGGTGTTGTCTGGCGCTTCACAACCCTGGATAAACCCAACCTGAGATAGCCTGTTCGCTAAGATTTTAGAGTAGAGTTTAACATCACAGTTGATCAAGGAGATAGGTCTATAACTTTTACATTGAGATGGATCTTTACCCTCCTTAGGTATTACTATCACTTTGGCTTCCAGGAATTCTGCCCTCAGAGGCTTACCAGACAAAAAATCGTTAAAAAGCCGCTGAAGATAGGGTGCTAACGTATCTATAAATTGCTTATAATAAAAATGTGTAAACCCATCCGGGCCAGGTGCTTTATGAGCCTTGGTCTCTTTTATAGCTCTCTTAACTTCAGTTAGATCTATTGGCCCATCCAGCAGATCTGAATGTCCGGCATCCAGTTTTGGGAGTTTAATGTAAGACAAAAAAGTGTCTATTTGGGTCATATGATCAATCGAGCCTGAGCTAGCAGGTGCAGAATACAGATTGGCGTAAAATTTTTCAAATGCCTCCGTAATGTCACGTGGCTTATAGATAATTTTATCATTCTCCATCTTTAGTTTTGGAATAAAAGAGTTTGCTCGTTGCTGATTGAGCTTTCTGGCTAGCATTTTATCTGGCTTATTCGAGAGTGTGAAATACTGAGATTGGGTTCTTTGCAGTAGTGTTACCGCTTTTTTACTTAAAATCTCCTGCAACTGTTGTTTGAGTTTAAATATTTCCGCCTGGGTCTCAGGTGGTCTCCTAGAGAGGGGGATTGCTTGAAGGGTCGAAATTTTTTTGTTTAGTATATTTATTTGGGCTAACTCTGTTCTTTTAGAGCATGCACCAATCTGAATGCATTTACCCCTTATCACTGCTTTGTGTGCAGCCCAAACTCCATCTCTCTCTACCTCACCCTCACCATTTAGATCAAAATAGTCTGTTATGGCGCTATGTATTTTATCTTTCGTGACTACGTCATTAAGTAGAGCTGGATTAAGTGCCCACGAGGGGGAGCGCCCTTTAGGCAACATGTCATTTAAGGAAATACATACAACATCATGATCTGACCATGCAATGGGCCGGATTTCAGCATCCTGTAGGTTCGAAGCTAGCTGTTGCTGTATTAAAATATAGTCGATGCGAGAATATGAGTTATGTCTAGCCGAGTAGTGAGTGTACTCCCTATCATTAAAATGGGTCATTCTCCATGCGTCAATCAAACCGTGGTTGTTAAGTAAGAGTTTGAAAGACTTTGTTGCGGTGGGAATAATCATTGGGTCTGAATAGCCCGATCTATCCTTTGCTTGGTCCAGGACCGAGTTCATGTCTCCCCAATAATCCATGTTGATTGTTGCCAGTTAGACATAATGTCTGAGATTTTATGAAAAAATGTAGCCTGTCCAACATTCGGGGCGTATATATTTAGCAGTGAAATCTGGCGTTCGTTAATAGTGCCCTGTACGAGGATGAATCTCCCTTCTGTGTCTCTGCGTGTGGATATGTGTTGGAAATTTAATCTCTTGTGTATTAAAATGGACACTCCCCTTTTTTTTTTCTGGGGCGGTAGAATGAAACGTTTGCGTGAAGTATTTCCCCCAATATTTTGGGATAGAATTCTTCTTAAAATGGGTCTCCTGTACCATGACAATATCTAGCCCCATATGACCGTACTCCCCTAGGGCAATCCCCCGCTTCACCGGCTCATTCAGCCCCTGAACATTATGAGATGCTATGCATAAAGCCATTACTCACTACTTGTTCTGAGCGACACCCAAGAGATAGAGCTTCTGATGAGTAGGTTATCCGCTGAAAGCAGGTGACCTGAGGGGTGTTCTTCACTTGGACCTAATGATTCGTAGGGCTCCACACCAGGCTAGAGTAAATAGATCAAGTATAGAGAGGGGGAGGGGAGAGAAAAAGAAGAGAAGCCGGAGGGAGGGAGGAAGGAGGCGTCTAAAGGAGGAAGCAAAAACAAATAAAAATAAATATATATATATATATATATATTTATATTAAAGCAATGTATAAAAATAACCATGTTGTACAATACAGTACGTAAATCTAACCGTATACAAGTAAGTAATTACGAAAGATATGTGTATAGTGTTTGTATGGGTATATTAAGTATATATCCAGAACAATATACAATTTACCTGAGGAGAGCAACTCGCTGTCCTCCTATAACCTATGGTGAAGCACCTAGAATCCTTGCAGAAAGATATCAAGGCGACTCGCCAAAACAAAAACCAAAATAAAGTCAAAATAGAAAAAGTTTACAAAATTAACCCCCTGTGGGGCACAGCTTCAGAAACATAACATTAACAATTAAGTGACTATAACTATGCAGATGAAATCTAATCATTAGATAGCTGCTGTAGAGGACCCTGAGCTAATATTAGAGTCGGCACCAGGTGAAAATAGATAAGATCAAACATATACATACACATATCTACATACCCATATATATATCTGTATATACATACCTCCATATATACATATCTACCCAGAAAACTAGGACTAAATTATCTCAACATTGTCGCTAAATTTAGCCTGGAGGCTGTGCCACAGTTTTATAGGGTGTATTACGCATTGAGAAATCTTTTCCTTTTCCCTTTAGTTTTTCACCCTTCTAAATGTAAAAGATTATTACAGACTTAGGTTCTTTGTTGCAGCCTAGGGCTTCTAGAGGGTCTGGCATCCAGGCGTTGGGCCGCTTCCCCTACTTTTGGTAAACGAATGTTCCAAGACGAGAGCAGCGCCATGCCCTCCTCCATTTCAAAAACTGGGTAAATTCTTCCATCTCTCACAATGTTCAATTTGAAAGGAAAGCCCCAGGTATACCTCCATCCTTGGGCCAAAACGATCTCCAGAAGAGGTTTGAATAATCTCCTCTTGTACAAAGTGGTCGAAGAAAGGTCAGCAAAAATGGTGGGCTGGCCACCTGCAATCTCTGGAATACCAGGTCTCGCAGCTTTCATAGAGAGCTCCTTAGTCGTGTAGTAATGAAATTTTGCAATAACTTCTCTAGTTCTCTCTCCAGCAACAGGACGACCTGACAGTGCTCTGTGAATGCGGTCTATTCTGAAGGCTTCCTCTTCTAGGTTTGGCAGCAAAAGTTTGCAGAGATCCATCATATAATTTGGGAGATCTGTAATGGATTCTGGGAGGTTACGGATCCGAATATTTTGACGACGAGAGCGGTTTTCCAGGTCTTCTTGCACGTATTGGAGTTGGCTTTGTTCATCTCTTAAGGTTGACACTTCTTCTGTCAGTTGGGAGTGTGCTGCTAATAAGTCATGGTACCTCACTTCCAGGTCGGTCACTTTAGAATCAACCGCTTTTATTTCACCAGTAAGTTCTGCAGCCACTTTCTTGATTTCTCCAGTGATCTCAGTTCTAAAAGAGGAGATTAGATCTTTTAGATCCTGTATGTCTGCTTTCGTACTAGGAGCCGTGGATTTCATGGTAGCAATTGGGGAACGCTCGGGAGTTGAGGCTGGCTGTCGGGCAGACTGCGTTGGTGTCTTTGTTGTACAAAAGTCCTGTATAGTTTTGGTTGCCCTTCTTGTTGAGATCCCAGCCATTCCTTTTTTATAAGAACCGTACATAAAATTTAGTTGTCAAAGTCACTTCACCTTGAGTTGTGCCACCACCCCGGAGTATGGGGTGCGTTTACATAGTGAGCATATTCTTATCCACTTGTGTCAGTAAAATAGGCCGGTTAGGCATCCTCAAAAATATTGGTGTATTTTGAAAGTCTCTGATGATATATTCCTACAGGTCCACTAGGTGGCAGTGCAAAATAGTTTGGTTGCAGCAATTTGGTAGATACCAGTTTTGTCCACAAGATGGAGCTAATCACATAGATTTGCTGGGAAATATCCTCCTGGCCACCAGGTGGCGACGTTATAATGTGCTAGGCCTAGCACCGGCCAGAGAAAACTTTATTATTGTGCGGATGGTGGACGTTGATCCTCATGTACAGGGTTTCAATAGATACAAACTCTGAAGAGGTTTATGTTCATAAGGCGTGTGTTTTTTTTTTTAACTATTTCTGTACACAAATTGGATTGGTGGCCAGGGTTGTCATGTAAAACATTCAATGCTGTATGTACACTATTCAATCTTTGTGTAGGGGCTTAACCTACTGAGTTTATGTTTACCAGTTAGGCAGCTTTAGATTGTCCCTGTCAGGGGGTCTATCTCTGGGGCAGGTGATATGGTGTTTCTGCTATTGCTATTGAAATAAGCTCACCATTTGCTCCTAGCAGGCCTCCAGCAACTGTCCAGGTTAGGGCATCAGACTGGTCTCTCTCCTTCTACTGTCCCCTGTTGCCCCACTGTCCAGTTGTCCCTCATCCAGTCCACTTTGCCAGGGCTTGTGGAAGCACTGATATATTTATAAGCCTGGGCATGTAGTTTTCGTAAGCTGCCACTTGGTGGTAGTGTTGAGCTGTCCTTTATACAGGGTGTAGTCAACACCAAACTTATACAACAGCCGCTCCCTTTATCTCATATAACATAAACAAGTAAAGATGATAAGGGATTGAGGAAAAAATTCCTTGTCTTAAACAGTTCATTACATTTGGCTGTGGCAGTTTTGCTTCAATTGCTTTGCTGATTAAAGTCCAGCACCAATTAGGATTTAATAAACAGAGCTTTTAATGATGGTTGCCAACACATGAGTCCCAAGCAATGAGATGCTGTAAAGGTACAGTCCCTGGGGTGTGGGAGTACAACTTCACTTGCTCCTTATGATCCCAGATTGGTGTAGAAGTTTTTTTTCTATGTCCACCAGTGTCTGTGTGTAGTTGCAGGGCTATTGCTAGCTTTACCCTGTGTTAGCTTTCAGTAGTAACTGAGATAGAGTGCTTGTTAGTTTTTCTTCAAATATGAAGTGAAAAATGATATGTTGTGCTCCACTTTATATCTCCCCTCAAGAGGCCCTTCCCTGGGTAGGTGAGCTGGGGTCTAGCTGGGGTAGGATGACATAAGAGGGTCCCCTTTGGGGTTTAGACTCACCAGACACCTTCCCAATAGTTGTTGATTGTGCCCCATCCAGTATCTTTCAGTCCAGTAGATCTGTGTTAAAGTGAAGTCCAAAAGTTGCTGCACAGTGCCAGAGCAATCCAGACTGTTCAGTCACTGCAACCTGGTCTTGTAGATCAAAAATAATCCCTCTTCATTGGTTTTTTTGATGGAAAGTCTGGGCAGATTCATCCTCAGGTGTAGTTTTTGCCTGGCTTCCCCAATGTACATTAACAGCCCATTTCACATACATTGTATTATTTAGATTACATTGGATGATGTGCATGAATATCACTCCCTTATGTTATAGGTCTTGTTATTATGTGTGGTTGTGTGGTTTGCATATGTGTTGATATCTAAGTGTTGGAACATGCTCTGGTTGGCCTAATGTGGTATGTGGGGTTCCTCAGGGTTCAGTATTAGGACCTCTCATTTTTAATATATTTATTAATGACTTAGAAGTAGGACTGATGACACTAATTGCTCAAGGTCATTAAATCAGAAAATGTATTAGATGTTTAGGCTGCTAAATGGCAGATGACATTTAACAAAAATAAATGTAAAGTTATGCACCTGGGAAGGAAACATAAAAAGCAAATTATAATCTTAATGAAGCAAATCTAGGGGTATCAGCAATAGAAAAGGGATTTGGGAGCTTGTGGACAACCACCTAGGTAACAGAGCTCAATACCAAGCAGCAGCTGCAAAGGCAAGTAAAGGTAACTGAAAGGAGGTTCTTTTGGTGCATCTATGTACGTATCTGATATGACCCTGAACCACAAATAGGACAAGGACCCTGCTATATGCACCAGCTACAGTGGGGGAAAAAAGTATTTTATCCCCTGTTGATTTTGAACGTTTGTCCACTGACAAAGAAATGATCAGACTATAATTTTAATAGTTCGTGTATTTTAATATTGAAAGACAGAATATCAAAAAAACAAACAAGAAAAATGCATGCCAACAAAGTTATAAATTGATTTGCAGGTCAATGAGGGAAATAAGTATTTGACCCCTTCGACTAATTACTTTTTTCTATGGAATTAAGGTCTGGAGACTGGCTAAACCACTTAAGGACCTAAATGTGCTTCTTCTTGAGCCACTCCTTTGTTGCCTTGGCTGTGTGTTTTGGGTCATTGTCTTGCTGGAATACCCATCCACGACCCATTTTCAATGCCCTGGCTGAGGGAAGGAGGTTCTCACCCAAGATTTGACTGTACACGGCCCCATTTATTGTTTCTTTGATACGGTGCAGTTGTCCTGTCCCCTCAGCAGAAAAACAGCCCCAAAGCATAATGTTTTCACCTCCATGTTTGACGATGGGGATGGTGTTCTTGGGGAAATAGCCAGCATTCCTCCTCCTCCAAACACGGTGAGTTGAGTTGATGCCAAAGATCTTGCTTTGGTCTCATCTGACCACAACACTTTCACCCAGTTCTCCTCTGAAACATTCAGATGTTCCTTGGCAAACTTCAGACAGGCCTGTACATGTGCTTTCTTGAGCAGGGGGACCTTGCAGGCGCTGCAGGATTTCAGTCCTTCATGGCATAGTGTGCTACCAATTGTTTTCTTGGTGACTATGGTCCCAGCTGCCTTGGGATCATTAATACGATCCTGCCGTGTAGTTCTGCGCTGATTCCTCACCATTCTCATGATCATTGAAACTCCACAAGGTGAGATCTTGCATGGAGCATCAGACCGAGGGAGACCGGCAGTTATTTTGTGTTTCTTGCATTCGTGAATAATCGCACCAACTGTTGTCACCTTCTCACCAAGCTGCTTGGCGATGGGTTTTGTAGCCCATTCCAGCCTTGTGTAGGTCTACAATGTTGTCCTTGACATCCATTGACAGCTCTTTGGTCTTGGCCATGGTGGAGAGTTTGGAATCTGATTGATGTCAAAATCAGCAGGGGATACTTTTCTGCCTTAATGTATCACCCAATAGCTTTAATCAACGCAAATAAAAAAAAACTTTTTAAAATGCTTTCAAGTACATTAGCTCCTCTCCTCCCCACAATCATTCCCAAAGGTCAAGTAGTTTTCATAATGGGTCATCAAGTAATAGATAACCACCTTATTATTAATGACATAAAACTTGCAGTCCACCAGACTCATTAGCTCCCTCCCCAATACCTCCTCTTCACCTCCTGTGCCTTTGGCTGTCTAGATATCTCATGAGAGCCGGCTTTCAGACTAACCCGGCAGTTACAGCAGCAGGAGGAGAGCATGCAGTGATCCCAGTGCGCAGTGATCTATCTACTGCTAGGCACAGGGATAAGGAAATACTTTAGAATCTGGGGCGGGGGGGGGTCCTACACCCCTGGGCACAAGACATGGTGCCCCCTCTCACCCCTACTAAATACATAATCAACCAAAGTCTAAAGTCCTTTCCATAGGATTTTATGAGGAACTTAAATGCGTACTTAAAGGTATATGAAAGTGAGCTGGGTTATGAATGCATCATCACATAGCAAAAAATGTTTGCATGAAGAAATGCAAACATTTTTTGCAGAAAAGAAAAAAATTGTAACGGTAGTCATATAGACATCCCCCGTAACTGAGGAAGTTCCCACAGTAGGGCAGGCTACAGGTGCTAACTGAGCATGTCTGCACAATCCCCAGGCAATAAAGAAACATTGTATAAATTATGCTAGTTATCCCTGGGAATTTCAGGGGATGTCAACATTGAGAGAAAACAGTTTGCAAAAGCAAGAAATTCAGCAAACTTCAGGCTGAAGGTTTAACTATTTACTTTGGAATTTTTTTCATGCAAGTTTTTTTTTTCATACACTTTAAATTATCCGCTATCAGATGCATTAATAACCCAGCACACTTGCATATACATTTAAATCACACTTCCCCCTATTACTGTAAGCAAGCCTCGGCCAATGCTTAGGCAAATATATCACAAAATATTTACCAACTTCCCTCTTGTTATCTCTAAAATAAAATCTACATACATGGATTGATTACCTGATCTCCTGATTTAGTTGCATCATTGCCCTAAAATTGAATATTATAGTTATCTTACTTATTACAGAATATACCCATTCCTATCCCGAAAAGAGCTTAAGAGCTCCTTTATGCATTTAATTTGGCATGGAAATAAGCCAGATCTTTGGCTCATGCACTACTATGCCCCAACATCTAGAAGACATAAAGTGCCCCTTATATCATTAATATTACCATACATTTACCTAAATCAGCTTACAAGGGAGATTCTGTTCTCCCAATCCCCTATACAACCAATTTCCTCGGCCACCCATCAATGGGTTTCATCCAATCCAAGGGTCTCATTCCTCTCTAACTGGTTTAACATTCACTTCTCTATACATGTCTGGAGTAATCTACGTTAAATACTAGCAATCTAAAGACCCACCAAAGCTCACTTCTATCCTACTGTCAGGGATTCAAATTTATATTGGATATTATAACTAATATAATAATCCTAATATATAGATGCATGAAATTCCATTATTGGAATATATCTATAAAAAGTTATGTTTCTCACAGTTTCTAATTGAAGAGAAATTCTAAGACCCATTGTCCTGTAAAGCAAATTCCTTAACTAAATTGAAAAGATAAGGTTTGGAACAACAGAATACTCCTTTAAATTCCCATACATATACAGACTTCTGCAAAGATTAGTTCTCAAGACAATACATTTCTCCTGTGTATAAATGTAATGACACTTTTTATTGACCATGTCTGGGTTATAATTTGGTTTATAGCTTGTTAATGTCAAAGTTCATTAGTAAATTTTTGGAAATTCCTAGGATAATTTGAAGGTCCAAAAGCCCCATCTTGTGGTTCAAGGAATAAAATGTTTATATAAAAAATATATATTCACTATTAAGATTTAAATATGTGATGACATCATAAGAACATTTGATTGGCTGCCAAACACATGCCCTGATTGGAATTTGTGATAAGCAAATTAAGTTGTAGGTAGAATTGGGGGGTGGGGGGAGAAAGAGGAAGAGAAGAAAAGGTTGGAGACTTAATGGGAGAGTGTGTATGAAGTGAGGAAACATTTTAAGCCAATTTGTGGATTATCCAGTGAAATCTTATCAAACTTGGTAATGTATAAATTGAATTATTTTATTTTAGGATATAATTGTAAACCATTAGCATAAATTATCTGTTTAAATTGTCTCATATCAAAAAGTTATCAAGGTTTTGTTTTTCCATTAAAATTTATAATCAGGATATAAATTTTAATACAAAATATGATAACTCTTTTATCTTTTTGACCAAAACAGATAAATTAATTTTATTTAGTTAATTCCACAATTATACCATAAAATATCTTCCATCATTGTGTTACTCATAGAGACATTTCTTTATATATATACACAAAATATACATACACACTGCTAATATATATTTTATGTCATTTTGGTAATTTTGATAAAAAGGTTTATTTTATTGCTAAACGTTTTTATTGAGATTTAGGTTTGAATAGAAAATAATATGCAATAATGATTTGTAAAATTTTGATGGTTCTTCGTTTTTGTTTTTGTATTATCTGTATGATGTTATTTTGTTTTACTTGTAATTGATTTGATGCATTGCTTTTGTTATATATATATATATATATATATATATATATATATATATATATATATATAAATACATATATATATATATATATATATATATATATTAGATTAGTTTGTATTTGTTATTACCAATAAATATTATTTTATGGAGAGGAATATGTGTCTATAAATTGATTCTGAACTCAAAATGTATTATTCTAATTATTTAGAAAATATATGTTGTTTTAATAAAACCCGACACTACCTACCTCAGACCTCTTGTCTTAACAATTCTTTAGAGAAGTTACTTCTTGGTAAGCCACAGGATTACGTTACCTGGTCAACATCCTTTAAGATAACATAATAATCATTTGAAACCGTGTAAGACAAAGTCACTTCTGCAATTCTTTCTTTTTTTTTAATACTATGATTTACCTATGATTTACTGACCTCCCAAGAGGAGCTGTGGTAAATACAAAGATAGAAGCCTTCTGACACAAATTAAAATAAATAATTTATTTAGAATGACTTTTATGCCCACAGTTTACACAGCTGCTAATATTGTTAGTTTATTACATATTTTACAGGCATATGGATTTTTTTTCAAACTTGAGTTGACTTCAGATCAAGTTGATGAACAATAAACTAAATGAACAATAAACTAAATGTTGTTTCTATATTTTAACTTTCTAAGGATATTTAGACATTATCAATTCTAATTCCTCAAAAGAGCACAGGAAAAAAGAGTTGGACTCCAAAATCTCCTTAATTATCAATGAGACAGGTGATAAAGTACAATTTTATAACAATGTTTTTAGGGGGAAAAAAACTCCTGAGAACTTACAATTGGATTATGAGAGCTTAAACTTAGAAACCTGTTTTTTCAAGAATTCCTTAGGAGATTGATACGACTGACCTACTAAAAGATATTACCCCCAACAATGCAAGTTAGTCCTTTCCTTTCTTTTAGTCTCGTTTGCTATTTTATGCTATATATAGAGCCAGGTTGTACATAGTATGTCAATGAGAACAATGGACTTGGTGCAGATGTTCTCTATTCTGGCCAACCAATATTTTGGTCTATGAGTTCAGAGGGATTGTCTTGGTTTGGCCACTGGACCCAATGTTCCGACCAAATGATTTCAGCAGCTGATGCCTTATTTCTTTTGTCCGTAGGCCATAAATCATAGGGTTGACTAGGGCAGGGATGAGTAAGTAGATGGCACTTAACAGATTGTGGGTATCCTGCGTTACAGACCTGGAGACCCTGTAGACGATAGATGAGGACAGGCTAAAGAAATAAACGATCATGATGACCAGAATGTGTGTACCACAGGTATGTAAGGATTTGTGTCTCAAGGTGCCAGTGGAGATCTTTAACGCAGTGTGCATGATGCTGCCATATGAAGTGGAAAGGAAGCACATGTCAAAGATGATACTGATGACTCTAAGGCTCAATCCCACTATCTTATTCTTGCCAATATTTCCACAAGCCAAGCTCAGTAGGGCCATGTGCTCACAGGCGAAGTGATGGATAGTGTCAGAGTGACAGAACTGCACCTTGGAGGCCAGATAAATGACAGGACTGACAAATGACACACTACGTATAAGTGAGGCAATGGTCAGATACATCAGCGTGCTGTTATTTATGATGTTGACATAATGCAATGGCTTGCATATAGCTATGTATCGATCCAAAGCCATCATCAGCAGGATGTTACAGTCTAACATAATGATAAAGTAGATAAAAAACATCTGTACTAAACATCCAGTCAGTGAAATGCGATTCAGATCAAACAGGAAACTCAGGAGCAGTTTGGGGACAATAGTCGTGGTACCACAAATATTGATGACGGATAGCATGGTGATGAGGATGTACATGGGCGAATGTAGAGTGCTCTCCGTCCTCACTGTGTGTATGATTATACTGTTGGTAGCCAAGATCACAATGTAGACAAAGAAGAATGGGATGAACAAGAGATGCCTGAACTCATGGAATCCAGGAAATCCCAACAAAGTAAACTCCATGTGAGAATAACGTTCAGTTTGGTTTGATGTTCCAGCCATGACATTGGAAAAGTTATTACAGTGAGCAACCTGAAAGAGGATGGGAAGTGTTAGCACGGTATTAGATCATCTTACCAACACTGTTGAGACTAGTAGAGAAAATCTATTTTATAATATACCTGGATATAATGTTCGATCTTACCAGTATATTGATACCAGCATTATCTGATGATGACCCAACTGGCTCCCATGCCTCCTCCATCAGTGGCACATTACTGATACTCTTATAGTCCATGAGTGTAACATGAATTACGCAAACAGCTGATTAGTCTAGTAACATTAAAAAAAACTGCCAGTCACCCGAGATGATGTCCATTTAGGCCTGAAAAGCATTTTCATAAACAGGTCCAGCTTCAGTAAACAAGGAAAAGGAAAACAAAGCCGGACTTTTTTGAATTCTAAACTTCAATATGTACCAGATATTGCCATTATTTACTTAATATTTACTATGATATGTAACAGGTATTCCCCTTATTAACTTAATTCTACTGCTCTGTAAACATTAGGGCAGTAAATAATAAGTACTTTACCAGTTTCTTTTCCTCAGTTTAAATTATCTCCGACTTTCCCTACTATTGACTATCTGGAACTGATCTGCTCAATCATAAATCAAACTAAATTGTAAAATGATTGATCCCATCATGGAAATAACTTATAATGATATGCTGGAAGTTAACTATTTTGCTCCCAAGCAATTGTATGGTTATCCCAAAGAAAGATAAAGAGGCCAATGAGAGTAATACTTCAACCCATTACCCTAATGGGCATGAAATATGGAAAGGAATACTCGGACAAGGATAAAATGAGTTGGAGTGTATTTAATGATTGGAGGGGTTGGTACAAATTGGATATTGGAGGCTTAGAGAGATTAGTAATTAACTCTGTGGGTGTAACATCTGTGAAAATGGAGGAGCAACTTGATTAAAGTAACACAAATTAAAAGTGGGTGGTTGTGGACAGGGTAGGTAAGAGGGCATGCTAGATGAGTTCATAGGCAGAGGATAGGGTGGTGTGAGGGTCTAGGTCTGGAGGTAAAAGAAACTAATATGAATGGAACTGGGAAAGGTATCAGTTGTCAATGCTTCTGCCAAGGTGGATGGTATGAGGCCTGGTGTCACTGGCTGAACCCCTGTAGAAGTTACTGCTCAGTCCTGATGGTGAATGCAACTGAGAAAGGTTGGTCAGTGCCTCTGTTCATGTGGATGGCATGAGGCCCAATGTCAATGGAATTGGGAAATACATTTGGCTAGTGTTTCTGGTCAGGTGGATGGGATGGGCCCTGGTATCCCTGAATGTTTCATTTAATTTTAATAATATTCATTAGGGGTTAATGGGTGGATGCATAGAGTAAGAGGGCATGATAACTTTTATTACAAAAAGGAAATTCAGACATCAGGTAGTGTACATCTGCAGTGTCCATATCAGTAGAGCCTTCAAATAACAAAAAGCACACAAAGTAAATCTCCTTGTTTACTGTCTCTTGTTATTTTCTGGTAAGAGTCTATGTTATGTGAATAGATTGTAAGCTCTTTGTGCATGACCATCTTTCTCCCATGCAAATGTATAACAAGGTCGACATTTCAGGAGGAGTCAACAAGATGTGAGTAAGGGTTTAAAGAAATTGGCATGTGGGATCAAAAATAAATTCAACACTAATAAATGCACCCCCAAAAAAAACAAAAAACAAAACACAAAGCAAATAAAAATGATTTACTTAATGGTAATCTGATGGGATCGGGAAGTTATTACATTGGAGGATATAAATGTAGGCAAAGAATGACCCAAAGCTGGAGGATATTTGGTTGTATTGGAGAAGAATTAGTAGCACAAAATGGTTGGCACTAATGTCCCTCAGTAAATCCCAAGCCAGACCTCTTCTAGATTATTGTGTCCAGGTCGCCATAAGGATTTAAATAAATCAGAAACCTGAGGAGGAAATTGTAGAATGCTTGCTTGTTGTGGCCACCATTTTGTAACTATAATCACCATTTATTCTGAAGCATAGTTTTGCAAGTAGTTTCAACTTGTAACTGACCGATCACAGAGACAGTTTGCCTACTGGCCACTGATAATAATGCCACTTGGACATACAGTGCCTTGCAAAAGTATTCACCACCCTTGACTTTTTACCTATTTTGTTACATTACAGCCTTAAATTCAGTATTTTGTTAATCTGAATTTATGTGATGGTTCAGAATAGTATTTTAAGTTGGTGAAGTGAAACGAGAAAAATATATACATAAAACTATTTTTTAGAAATAGAAAACAGAAAATTGGCATGTGCATATGTTTTCAACCCCTTTTATGCCCATAAAAAGCTCTGGTGCAACCAATTACCTTCAGAAGTCACATAATTAGTGAAATGATGTCCACCTGTGTGCAATCTAAGTGTCACATAATCTGTCATTATGTATACACACCTTTTTTGAAAGGCTCCAGAGGCTGCAACACCTAAGCAATAGGCACCACTAACCAAACACTGCCATGAAGACCAAGGAACTCTCCAAACAAGTAAGGGACAGTGTTGTTGAGAAGTACAAGTCAGGGTTATGTTATAAAAAAATTATCCAAATCTTTGATGATCCCCAGGAGCACCATCAAATCTATCATAACCAAATGGAAAGAACATGGCACAACGGCAAACCTGCCAAGAGACGGCCGCCCACCGAAGCACATGGACTGGGCAAGGAGGGCATTAATCAGAGAGGCAGCACAGAGACCTATGGTAACCCTGGAGGAGCTGCAGAGATCCACAGCAGAGTATCTGTACATAGGATGACAATAAGCCGTACGCTCCATAGAGTTGGGCTTTATGGCAGAGTGGCCAGAAGAAAGAAATTAGTTTCAGCAAAAAACTAAATGGCACATTTTGAGTTTGCGAAAAGGCAAGTGGGAGACTCCCAAAATGTATGGAGGAAGGTGCACTGGTCTGATGAGACAAAAATTTTACTTTTCGGCCATCAAAGAAAACGCTATGTCTGGAACAAACTCAACACATCACATCACCCAAAGAACACCATCCCCACAGTGAAACATGGCGGTGGCAGCATCATGCTGTGAGGATGTTTTTCAGCAGCTGGGACTGGGAAACTGGTCAGAGTTGAGGGAAAGATGGATGGTGCTAAATACAAGGATATTCTTGAGCAAAACCTGTACCACTCTGTGTGTGATTTGAGGCTAGGACAGAGGTTCACCTTCCAGCAGGACAATGACCCCAAACTCACTGCTAAAGCAACACTTGGGTGGTTTAAGGGGAGATGTAAATGTGTTGGAATGGCCTAGTCACAGCCCAGACCTCAATCCAATAGACAATCTGTGGTCAGACTTAAAGATTGCTGTACACAAGCGCAAACCATCCAACTTGAAGGAGCTGGAGCAGTTTTACAAGGAGGAATGGGCATAAATTCCAGTGGTAAGATGTGGAAAGCTCATAGAGGCGTATCTATGCCGCAAAAGGTGGCTCTACAAAGTATTGACTTTAGGGGGATGGATAGTTATGCACATTGACTATATTTTGTCCTATTTGTTGTCTTCTTCACAATAGAAAAAACAAACATCTTCAAAGTTGTGGCATGTTCTGTAAATTAAATGATGCAAATCCTCAAACAATCCATGTAAATTCCAGGTTGTGAGGCAACCAAACACGAAAAATGCCAAGGGGGTGAATACTTTTCCAAGGCACTGTATGGTAATAGTAAATATATATGTGCTATTTGGAATAATAGGTCATGACCATATTTATGTTCACATGCACTTCCTCCTATAAATCCATATACTCAGTGTGAATTCAATTGTAATCCAGTCCAATTTTGCTGCTCTGTCTGTGTGTGATACAGAGAGACGCCATCTTGGCTCCAAGCTTGTAAATAAAGAAACTTTATAACACACCCTGGTTTCATTCCTTTGATTGATTGTTGGCACTGGCTTCAACAAACCATTTAAAGGAGGGTGTCTAAAATGGGGCAAAACATATAAGGAAAGATGATCTGAATATGTATAGGATGTAATAAAGATCAGGAAGAAGTAACGGCAGAACAAGAGGTCATCACTTGACTAAGGCAATGTGATGTCACTCATACATGTCTGTTTTATCTGTTTTATCATTTCTGTACTATTTAATATTTTGTTTCATTCATAAATATAAACTTTTAAACAATACATTATGATGAACTATACAATATAAAGTTATTTTTTTTTACATTTTAATGCTGGTCTTATAGTCATCATGTATTCCAAGTAGTACAACATTATTGGTAATAAAATAATAAATGTTTACAATTTAAGTTTAAAATCATGTAAAAGCAACCTTTAAGTCACCCTTTGTTTAAGATTTCTAGGTGGGATAGTACAGTCAAATCACTATGACCCGTGAAGGGGTTATTCCTAGCTGGCATAGTCTAATTTGGGGCGTCAGCTACCACTGTGCCTTCCATTTAGGAGGAACCCTTAGTGGATTATATTAATTTTACTATCCTGCCTAGAATTCTTAAACAGAAAAGGGTAACTTTAATATTATATTATTATTATTATGTTATTATTTTACTTTTTAAATCTCTGCTGTCCTAAGAATAAATAAAAATGTATAGTTTTCCTACCACTATTGTTGTATTAATCTGATGAGTGCTTAGCACTCTGGGAAATAGACTTTACTTCCTAACTATTAAACATTATTACAAACATAGGCCCTCATTAAATTAGCCCTCTTAGTTCCCTGGGTCCTCTCAAAAGACAGTTTTTTGCTGTTTGCGAGGACCGATTCCTCAATATGTCCCTCGCAGCCTTTGCGAGATGACACCGAAAAACGGCAGAGGATAGGCTCCGAGAGAGCTACATAGTAACACGCAGCCATAAATCTATGAGGTGAATCTCGCAGCTCGAAAGAATCCTTACGGGCACAAAAAAATGTGCTATCAAGAGCTCCTAAAGCCTCTACGTGCTGCCTCAGGACAGCCTGACACTGGAGTGTGATGCTCCCCCTGCTCCCTTAACACATCTCCATGCTGCAGGGGTCCCTATAGAGACGCCTGCAGCCTCCCCAAATTAACCCCTTGCAGCGGGGGTCCCCGATTGACATTGATCAATTTCCCACCGTGGGTCCTTAAAGGGCCTGCTGCACACTATTAACCAATCCCGGCCATGGGGGTACTGCAAGTACCCCCGCGGCACCTAACATTAACCCCCTCAATGCTGGAGGTCCCCATCGGGACCACCAAAGCCTCCCCAATATTAACCCCTTGCTGCAGGGGTCAACAGGGACACAGCAGCCCCCCACATTAACCCATTGTGGCAGTGGGTCCCTGATCGGCATAGATCCGGCCTCCGCTGCATTTAAAAATGTTAAATTACCCACCTTGGGCCCACGGCACACTATAAACTAATCCAGGCCGCGGCACCTGAAATTAACACCCCATAGGGACCCCCAAAGTGTTGCTGCAGGGGTCCATAGGGAGCCTTCAGCCATAGATACCTTCAGCCAATCACCCCGTGGGGGTGTATTCCATTATGATTGGCTGAAAGCAATAACACCTTCTGATTGGCTGTTGTCACTGTCAATCAGACTGCAGCCAATCAGAAGGTGCAGATGACTTAAGTCAATCACCCCGTGGGGGTGTATCCCATTGTGATTGGCTTAAAGCAATAGTGTCTTCTGATTGGTTTAAAAAAGATTGACAGTTCCTTCAGCCAATCAGAATGGGATATAGGGGTGTATCTCATATTGATTGGCTCACACCTTGGTGCCTTCTGATTGGCTGAAATGTGATTGACAGCCTTTTCAGCCAATCGGAAGAGGCCATTGCCAATTTCATACCGGAAGAAGCTCTGGAGGCCTCACTAGAGTCGAGGAGCTTCACGAGTTTTTTAATTATTTTTTTTTAGTGAGCGAATTTATCAAGGGCCCAGTTGGGACAGAAGAGGAGAAGGCCTGGGACATCAGGGACAGGTACGTTTTCAATTTATAATGTTTATATTTTATATATTTGTTGTGTTTGATGTATGTGTTATATTAATGTTATGTATTTTTTTTTCGAGGGGCTGAGCCGGAGAACAGAAGAAAATGGACGGGGACATGCTGGAAAGGGGAGTTTAATACTGTATTTGTACTATTTATTTATTCTATGTAATGTTTAATTTTTTAATAATCTGATGTTTCTTTTTTTCCTAAGGAGGTGCGATCAGAAGGGACATCTGCAAAGGTAAGTGGTTTTATTTATTCTATTTTAGCTTAGATTTAGGGGGTTAGGTATAGATAGGGGGTGATGTTTAGATTGGGGGTTAAGTATTGATAAGGGGCGATGTTTAGATTGGGGTTAGGTATATATAGGGGGTCATTTCTAGATAGGGGTAAGGTATAGATAGGGGGTGATGTCTACATAGGGATAAATGTATTGTAGTTAGATGTATATAGGTGTGTATGCCTTTTCCTTTGCAGGTGTGTAATTTTTTTTATTTTATGTAGTGGAGGTGGGTTTGTGATGGTTTCTAATTTTTTTGTAGTGAGGGTAATTTTGTGTACCTTAGTTTTTTTTTATGTACCTTAGGTTTTGTGATTTTGTGTAATTAGTAGGGTGGCGGGTTAATAGGGGTTAGGAAGGTAGTGCTAGGTAGGTAGGAGTTAATAGGTTATGGTAGAGGGGGGTTAGTTTAGATTTAGTGTAGTGTTTGTACTTAGTGTCATGAGTGTCCTGGAGGACCCTCATGGCACTTATGGGGTAAATAATATAGACCCTCATGGCACTGATGAGGTTAATTGTATGCTTCTAATCATCCTATGAGGGTCTTCATAGACCCTTATGGGACTGATTGGGTTAACTAGAGGCTTATGTATAGACCCCCATAAGGGATAAGGTTAGATGGAGGCTTATGGGGGTCTGTATAGACCCCCATAAGGGATAAGGTTAGATGGAGGCTTATGGGGGTCTTTATAGACCCTCATAAGTGATGGGATTAAATAGGGCTAGATGAGGTTAAATGGGCCCAGTTAGAGTTATTAGGTCCAGATAGGTTTAAATAAGCCCAATTAGGGTTAGATTGACCCAGTAAGGGTTAGATAGGCCCAGTTAGGGTTAGATAGGCCCAGTTAGGGTTAGATAGAAATTAGTATGGGTTAATGGGGTATAGTTAGGGTTAGGGTTATTAGGTCCAGATACGTTTAAATATGCCCAATTGGGGTTAGATTGACCCAGTTAGGGTTAGATAAGGTTTAGTATGGGTTAATGTTTATAGTTAGTGTTAATAGTGTAGTGCTTAGACTTTGTTACAAAGGTCCTGGAGGACCCTCATGGCACTTGTAGGGTTAACCTAGGGGTTCATAGTGTCCTATAGGGGTCTATATAGACCCCTATTGGACTGAGGGGGGTAATTATAGTCTCATGGGGCTATAATGAGTTATAGAGTTAATTTAGTGCTCATGGGGTTCTGTATAGAGCCCCAAGAGTAATAGGGTTAATTGAAGTGTTCATGGGGTATAAGGGTAAGGATATAATGTGGGGTGGATGCGGGGGTCCCAATGGACCCCTGCAGCAAGTGGTTAATGTGGGGTCACTTCAGGGGTACCCCAGCATAGAGGGGGGTTAGTTTTTGGTGCTGTGGGGGTAGTTGGAGTAGCCCCCACGGCAGGGCTTATATGTAGGACTGCCGCGGCAACTGATAAGGTGGGGAAGCCTGCAAGATCATCTCGCAGGCTGTCACTCCTCATGTACATTTTCTCTGTGTTGACACGACATGACATTAATATGTATAGATTAGAGGGGACTCCATGACACTAATATGTATAGATTAGAGGGGACTCCATGACACTAATATGTATAGATTAGAGGGGACTCCATGACAGTAATATGTATAGATTAGAGTGGAATCCATGACAGTAATATGTATAGATTAGAGGGGACTCCATGACAGTAATATGTATAGATTAGAGTGGACTCCATGACATTAATATGTATAGATTAGAGGAGACTCCATGACATTATTATGTATAGATCAGAGAGGACCCCATCACATTAATATGTATAGATTAGAGAGGACTCTATGACATTAATATGTATAGATAAGAGAGGACTCCATGACATTAATATGTATAGATAAGAGAGGACTCCATGACATTAATATGTATATAGATTAGAGGGGACTCCATGACATTATTATGTATAGATAAGCGGGGACTCCATGACATTAATATGTATAGATAAGAGAGGACTCCATGACATTAATATGTATAGATTAGAGGGTACTCCATGACATTAATATATATATATAGATTAGAGGGGACTCCATGACATTAATATATATATAGATTAGAGGGGACTCCATGACAGTAATATGTATAAATTAGAGGGGACTCCATGACAATATTATTGATAGATTAGAGGGGCCTCCATGACAGTAATATGTATAGATTAGAGGGGACTCCATGACATTGATATGTATAGATTAGAGGGGACTCCATGACATTAATATGTATAGATTAGAGGGGACTCCATGACATTGATATGTATAGATTAGAGGGGACTCCATGACATTAATATGTATAGATTAGAGGGAACTCCATGACATTGATATGTATAGATTAGAGGGGACTCCATGACAATATTATTGATAGATTAGAGGGGCCTCCATGACAGTAATATGTATAGATTCGAGGGAACTCCATGACATTGATATGTATAGATTAGAGGGGACTCCATGACATTGATATGTATAGATTAGAGGGGACTCCATGACATTAATATGTATAGATTAGAGGGAACTCCATGACATTGATATGTATAGATTAGAGGGGACTCCATGACAGTAATATGTATAGATTAGAGGGAACTCCATGACATTAATATGTATAGATTAGAGGGGACTCCATGACATTAATAGGTATAGATTAGAGGAGAATCCATGACAGTAATATGTATAGATTGGAGGAGACTCCATGACATTAATGTGTATAGATTAGAGGAGAATCCATGACAGTAATATGTATAGATTAGAGGAGAATCCATGACAGTAATATGTATAGATTAGAGGAGACTCCATGACATTAATATGTATAGATTAGAGGAATCCAGGACATTAATATGTATAGATTAGAGGAGACTCCATGACATTGATATGTATAGATTAGAGGGGACTCCATGACAGTAATATGTATAGATTAGAGGGAACTCCATAACATTGATATGTATAGATTAGAGGGGACTCCATGATATTAATATGTATAGATTAGAGGAGACTCCATGACAGTAATATGTATAGATTAGAGGGGACTCCATGACAGTAATATGTATAGATTAGAGGAGACTCCATGACAGTAATATGTATAGATTAGAGGGAACTCCATGACATTGATATGTATAGATTAGAGGGGACTCCATGACATTAATATGTATAGATTAGAGGAGACTCCATGACAGTAATATGTATAGATTAGAGGAGACTCCATGACATTATTCTGTATAGATTAGAGGAGAATCCATGACAGTAATATGTATAGATTAGAGGGGACTCCATGACATTAATATGTATAGATTAGAGGAGACTCCATGACAGTAATATGTATAGATTAGAGGGAACTCCATGACATTGATATGTATAGATTAGAGGAGACTCCATGACAGTAATATGTATAGATTAGAGGGGACTCCATGACAGTAATATGTATAGATTAGAGGAGACTCCATGACATTAATATGTATAGATTAGAGGGGACTCCATGACATTAATATGTATAGATTAGAGGAGACTCCATGACAGTAATATGTATAGATTAGAGGAGACTCCATGACATTATTCTGTATAGATTAGAGGAGACTCCGTCATATTAATATGTATAGATTAGATAGGACTCCATGACAGTAATATGTATAGATTAGAGGAGACTCCATGACAGTAATATGTATAGATTATAGGAGACTCCATAACAGTAATATGTATAGTTTAGAGGAGAATCCATGACATTAATATGTATAGATTAGAGGAGACTCCATGACAGTAATATGTATAGATTAGAGGGAACTCCATGACATTGATATGTATAGATTAGAGGGGACTCCATGACATTAATATGTATAGATTAGAGGAGACTCCATGACAGTAATATGTATAGATTAGAGGAGACTCCATGACATTATTCTGTATAGATTAGAGGAGAATCCATGACAGTAATATGTATAGAT
Organism: Discoglossus pictus; assembly: GCA_027410445.1. Classification (NCBI taxonomy): domain Eukaryota; kingdom Metazoa; phylum Chordata; class Amphibia; order Anura; family Alytidae; genus Discoglossus; species Discoglossus pictus. The sequence goes on from JAPZIH010000658.1 coordinate 951,963, forward strand.
TAGAGGGGACTCCATGACATTAATATGTATAGATTAGAGAGTACTCCATGACATTAATATGTATAGATTAGAGGGGACTCCATGATATTAATATGTATAGATTAGAGGGGACTCCATGACATTAATATGTATAGATTAGAGAGGACTCCATGACATTAATATGTATAGATTAGAGTGGACTCCATGATATTAATATGTATAGATTAGAGGGGACTCCATGACATTAATATGTATAGATTAGGGGGGACTCCATGAAATTAATATGTATAGATTAGAGGAGACTCCATGACATTAATATGTATAGATTAGAGAGTACTCCATGACATTAATATGTATAGATTAGAGGGGACTCCATGACATTAATATGTATAGATTAGAGGGGACTCCATGATATTAATATGTATAGATTAGAGGGGACTCCATGACATTAATATGTATAGATTAGGGGGGACTCCATGACATTAATATATATAGATTAGAGGGGACTCCATGACATTAATATGTAAAGATTAGAGGGGACTCCATGGTATTAATATGTATAGATTAGAGGGGACTCCATGACATTAATATGTATAGATTAGAGGGGGCTCCATGACATTAATATGTATAGATTAGAGGGGACTCCATGACATTAATATATATAGATTAGAGGGGACTCCATGGCATTAATATGTATAGATTAGAGGGGACTCCATGACATTAATATGTATAGATTAGAGGGGACTCCATGCCATTATTATGTATAGATTAGAGGGGACTCCATGACATTAATATATATAGATTAGAGGGGACTACATGGCATTAATATGTATAGATTAGAGGTGACTCCATGACATTAATATGTATAGATTAGAGGGGACTCCATGACATTAATATGTATAGATTAGAGGAGACTCCATGCCAGTAATATGTATAGATTAGAGGGGACTCCATGACAGTAATATGTATAGATTAGAGGGGACTCCATGACAGTAATATGTATAGATTAGAATAGAGAAGTAATACAAACCTACAAATATATCATAGGATGTCATAACGTTGAGGAGGGAAATATCTTCTAAATCAATCATGGAGTTCGGGGGTGCAGATAAAATACTGATCTACTTACATGTGATGAAGACGGGATCTCAGGCACAGTGTATAAGGGCAGTAACTTGTATTTATCCTGTTATGTGAGGTGTGGGACTGGGGGTCAGGAGGGAGAGCGGGGTCTCCTGGGGTCACAATCTGCTGATCTGTGTCCAGCTCCAAAGGAAAACATCAACATACGGCCACATGCACCAGCAGCATAATATAGTCTGGGATCACTGTATGATATGGCCGCACTAAAATTACATTGCACCCCAAAACAACAATACAGGGGCTCTGTCCCCCCAAAACCAGTAACTTCTAAGCTGCATTTTTCAAAAGTAAACCATACTTGAGATAGTGAGTATTGTTTGTGCAGCATCAGTATGCTAACGAGCAGCCCTGAATGCTAACTGTTTTTTGATCTGAGTGTACTCAGATGGGGTTAGATGCCACCCTCTACAACTATCAAACACAAACTTGCACAACATACCCGCACAAACAATGCTGAATATCCTAGGAATTATTTACTATAGAGAAGAGCAGCTAGTACAATGTAGTCAGTTTTTAATGCTCATAAAGAAGGAAATCTGAGAGTATTTTGTACTCCTTTCTACTTACCCGTAGGGGACTTGTGGAGTCACCATGCCCAACCTATTACAGTGGATGGCAATCCTGCAGAGGGCTTTAGGGACACTGGACCTGGTGAGCCCCACTGCTATCCTAAAGAAGTGGGTGGATATTCTGGAAGCTGGGGGCCAGTAGCTATCCATCCTCTTAGCCCCGGTCCATATCGACTGGAGCATGTGCATGGGCATGGAAGAGGTGGGAGTCATGACCGGTCCCCCCACAGATGTATTGTTGGGAATTGACGTGGGGCCCTGGAGTGTCATTATGTGGCCACTGTGACTGAAGCCACGCCAATAGAGCCTCCACCAGTAGTGGGAGCCAGGCCAACCTGCGGCAAGCCAGATGCCAACTGAGGAAAGGGTAGGGCCGCGGGCAGACCCGACTGAGGTAAAGCAGGATCCAGCATTAAAGTTGCCAGGGCACTGACTAGGGAGACAGGACTTGAGGGGGAAGATAATATTTGTGAGGGCAACCTTTTATACAGGGTGAGGGACAGGAAGTCTGGGAGGACACTATAACAGCTGGTTGTCCCCAAGTGGTACCAACCAGTGCTACTAGTCATTGCCCATTATTTTCCTGGGGCACGAGGGCAATTGCAGAATTTGCCACACTTTCCAATTACTAACTCATGCCCTTTATTGCCCTGGAGTATCATGAGATGTCACTAGTATATGTGCCTTGTATGATACTTGCCATCTTTTTAGTGAGTGTCCCTGCCCGCCTTTCAGCCCATGATGGCCATTCTAAGAATTCCCTTCCACTGGGTGGCTGTAGATATTATGGCCCCTCTCACTGTGTTGGATTTACCCACCCAGTGTATGGAGGCCATAGCTCCAGCAGCAAAACCATTTCCTACTCAGTGTTTGTGAAAGAATCACTTACTAACTGCCATCTTGGCCAGGTTCTGAAGCAGTCCTCCTTCCAGGGAATACCTAGAACCAATACAGAGAAACCCGCTGAGGAGAGGACCTAACCTGTTGGATCCATCCGTTGGCCGGTCCAGCTGATCCCTAGAATCCCTGCTCACGTGAAACCTCAATCAGTACAGCTTCTGACTTGATAAAGAGAGGTGCAACTCCCTCTCTCAGTAATCAAACAATTACACGGTACTGGGAGTTAAAAACGCACATCTGTCCAACTTGGTCAAATATTTTATGATCAGTTTAATGGAAAATAACCCAGTGTAAGGAAAGGTATCCGTATCAAATGACCTGCTAGTTGTCATGTGGCTGTGTATACATTACGTACCTCCACTCATGGTTTGACTCTACATTATCTAAGGCTTACATAAATATACCCTGCTTTATAAGTAACCTACTATATGATCGATATGACTATCTGTGACGCTATGGACCACAGTACGTTAAGTACATCTCTCAGGCACTGTCCCTCTGAACTTTATCAAGAACATGTTCATTGCGTCAGTGACCTCATCTATCCATCTCCGCCACTGTCGCCCCCTTCTTCTTGAGCCTTCAATCTTTCCCAGCATCAGAGTCTTTTCTTGGGAATCCTGACGTCTTATTATATGGCCAAAATATTTGAGCTTCAGTCTCATGATCATACCTTCTAGTGAACAGTTTGTCTTGATTTCCTGAAGTATTGATTTATTGGATCTTCCTGCAGTACAAGGCAATCTAAGCAGTCTTCTTCAACACCACAATTCAAAGGCGTTAATTCTACGGGCTCAGATGTCTTTATGATCCAGCTCTCACATCCATATGTTACTCCTGGGAATACCATGGTTCTAATAGTTTAATATCTTTACTTTTTTACTAGCTTGTCCAAGCTTGCCATAGTTTTCCTCCCCAGGAACAAACATCTTTTAATTCCATGACTACAGTCACCATCTGCAGCGATCTTGGATCCAAGGAAAATAAAATCTGTCACTGCCTCCACTTCTTCCCCATCTATTTGCCAGAAAGTGAGATTGCTGTTTGCCATGATCTTTGTCTTTTTAATGTTGAGCAGCAGGCATACTTTTACACTCTTTTCTTGTACCCTCATCAATGAGTGATTTAGTTCCTCCTCACTTTCAGCCATCAGAGTAGTATCATCAGCGTAGCTGAAGTTGTTGATATTCTTTCCAGCAATATTGACTCCGGCTTTGGATTCATCCAGTCCAGCCTTACGCATGATGTATTCTGCGTATAAGTTGAATAAATAAGGTGACAATATACAACCTTGTTGAACTTCTTTTCCGATCTTGAACCATTCTGTTGTTCCATCGGTTCTGACCTTGGCTTCTTGGTTGACATACAGATTCTTTAGGAGGAGGATTAGGTAATCTGGTACTCCCATCGCTATAAGGACATGTCACATTTTGTTGTGATCCACACAGTCAAAGGCTTTAGAATAGTCTATGAAGCAGAATTAAATGGGGCTGGGGTGTAATTCTCTGGGGTTGGGAGAGATCACAGGGCAATTCACAAGGGCTGGGGGGGCAATTCTCTGGGGTTGGTGGAGGTCACAGTGCAATTCTCTGGGGCTGGGGGCAATTCACTGGGATTAAGGGTGGGGATGGAACAATTCTCTGGGGCTGGAGGTCAATTTTCTGGGGCTGGGGGGCAAAAAATGGGTTGGGGAGGTCATGGGGCAATTCTATTGGGCTGTTTGGGCAATTCTCTGGGGTTGGGGGCAATTCTCTGGCACTGGGGGGAAATTCACTGGGGTCAGGGGAGGCCACAGGGCAATTCTCTTTGTATCCTTAATATCCCATATTTTCCTGCATTATATATCACACATGTGCTTTTTTCATCTTGACTTTTACATTATACGCAACTCCTCATATGACAAGGAAAACATATAGATAAATTCAAACCATAAAAAAACATTGGGGGGATAGTTACATAGTAATTTAGGTTGAAAAAAGACTTTCAGTCCATCAAGTTAAATTTTTTAAGATCTCCTCTTATCTATAATATGTAGTGATTAATTGATTAAGAGGAAGCAAACAGAAAAAACCCCAGTGAAACTTTGCCAATCTTCTCAAAAGGGTAAAAACGTTAATTCCTTCCTGACCCCAGACACTGGCAATCAGATTGCTCCCTGGATCAATACTCTCTCTCTAATTATCCAGGATAACCCTGAATGCCCTTTTTATTTAAAAACATATCCAGTCCCTTTTTAAAGTTATCTATCGAAACCGCTGTCACCACCTCCTCTGGTAGAGATTAACCACCCTTACTGTGAAGAACTCTTTTCTTTCTTTAAGGTGGAATCTTTTTACTTCTAACCTCAAGGGATGTCCTCTTGTCAGTTGAAAACCTCTTGGCACAACAAGCTCACTTGACAAATCTTTATACTGACCCTGGATGTATTTATATAAGGTAATCATATCTCCTCTGAGACGCCTTTTTTCTTGAGAAAATAAGTTTAATTTGGTTAGTTATTCTTCATAACTCAGCCATTCTCCATTCCCCTTATTAGTTTTGTTGCCCTCCTCTGTACCCTTTCCTGCTAAAAAAATGTCCTTTTTATGAAGTGGTGCCCAAAACTGTCCTCCATATTCCAAATGAGGGTGTACTAGAGATTTGTATAGTGGCAGAATTATATCTTCTTCCCTGGCTTCTATACCCTTCTTAATACATGCTAATATTTTACTTGCCTTTTGCAGCTGCTGCTTGGCTTTCATCACTGTTACCTAGGGTGTTGCCTACAAGCTCCCAAATCCCTTTCAATATCAGATATCCCTAAGATTTGCTCTGTCAATGCCCCCTTTTCCAGTTCCTGGATCTTAGCCCATTAAAGGACAGACGGCTTGGATCCAGCCACTCCATTGTATTATAATCTGCTTTATCCCATTGTTTGCCAGATAAGCTAATTACATCTCTAATGTGCTATACAGGATGTGTAGGATGTGACAGGATGTGTATTAGAATGTATTGTTCTCAGATGCTAGCCATCAAGCTACTGCTAGACCCCATGTGGGGTCATCTCCTGTATTTGTCTGCCACACCCTCTCAATGTTACATTGTGTACACCCCCTCTGTATCTAACTGCTATAAATATTGTTGACTTTTCAAAAATAAAACAGTTCACTTCTGAGGCATATAGAAATCGTATGTCTCTTATTTTTCTCCTGGTGACTGTGATACTGAACCCATCTTCAGTAATTTGTCCTGCTCACAACCACAGGAAGTTACTGAGACTCCTGGAAGTGCTGGTTCCCGATGGAGAGACTGTGACTGATACAGAAGCCAGATATCAGGATGCTGGTGCCAAGTTTTCCAGGAACCCAACTGTCCTTGTGGATAGTTAACCTGTAGTCTATAGCAGTTGGCCCTGGGCAGTAATAGCCCCTACCCCCGGATCGTTATATGCTCCAATAAGATTATAAATTGCATGGCTATTTTTCCACCCCAGATGCATAACTTTAAATTTTTTCATATTAAATCTCATCTGTCATTTTGTCGCCCATTCCTCTACTTTATGCAAATTACCTTGCACATCTTCATGTCATTAGCAAAAATAGAGACAATACTTTCCAGTCCCACTTCTAAGTAATTATTAAATATGTTAAAAAGTAGAGGACCTAATACTGAGCTGATGTTATGAATAAATCTGGTTTGCCAAATTTTGTGACAATAGACATTATATCTTTCTCGCATATTGCGAGGAGATCCTTGGAAAGTGGATGGCAAAATAATTGCTCTTCCAGCTGGAATGTCTCTGTTGGGAGCCAATTCAGCGACATAATCCATCAATCCACAATATCGTTCTACTCGAATTGTCAATTGATGTCTTTGAGCATGTTCCTTTTGTTCTTTTTCAACCTGTGCTAATTGTTTGTATGCTTGACTGTATGGGTTGTTGGCCATAATTTTATCCACCTGTTCAAAGACTATGCACAAACACTGTTTATTTTCTGTAAGCGTCATCCTTAGTTCAACAGCTTCCATTGTATCTAAGACATATAACTGTGCAAATTTCCTTTGCTCTCCTGCTTGTGGGTGTAAAGGTGAAGTTCGGTGGTAAATTTGTCCTTGAACTCTAAAACAGTAAGGACCATGTCCTGGGACATTTTCGGCTAATGTGGCACCCATTGAAGCAAATGAAATTGCACTGTTATAAGACCTTATGTTTTTTTGTTAAATTGGTATAATTTGGAAATGTTGGATCTCTCATTATACTTTGTAAGTAATCTGGAAATAGGTGTCTTTGTGGAAGTTTTACCTTTCCTTTTTGACAACAACTAATGAAATTCTCCAGTTGGTCTTTCCTTTAGAAAATGATAGGCCCCTCAAAACTGACAAACAACATTAAGTAATCCACAATAATGAGTGTCTACTTTTATTGCTCTACTAAACATATTCTCATGCACTTCCTCAACATAGATATCACTCCAACTTTCTATATGTACATTGGTGTCATGTGTATGAACATTGGTGTCATTAGGCAATATAGTATCATTGGGCAATGGTTCACAGACATGTTTTAGTTTACTTTTTCATTTCTTTGAAGCCCCAGCACACTCACTTTGTGCTTTCTTACTAATTTTTATTTTATTTTAAAGTCTGTGTCGGTCTTCTTCTCTTAAGTGTTGGGGATTTTCAGATGACTGTGCATCTCTCCACCTTTGCTTCCTTTCCCTTGCCAATCTTGTTTTGCATTCAATGTTGTCTTCTCCATTATTCACCATTGTAATCTGTATTTGTAAATACAGGTGTAAGACTTCTTTTTTTTTTGGTTTCTGTACATATTGTTTGTAGCTGGTCTCAATGTAAAAGTAAATAGCATTAATTAAAGAATGCAAAGATTTTCAAATCTTTTTTTTTTTCTGTGCAATAAATGAAGCCATTTTTGGAGTGTTTTATTGACATTCATTAAATAGCAAAGGACTGCACATATATATATTGAGCATTTTTTTTTATTTTAGGAGTAGGGAATTATTAATTCATTACTAAATGAATATACGTTAGTGAATTAATCCAAAACTGAGATCAATGTTAAACCTAAAAAGTTACTTATATTGTCAAAAAGAAGATCAAACATAAACAGATATTAGTATAGATGTGTTCTGAAAAGAATGTTCAATTTTCTTAAAGATGCAATGAATGTAGATATGATGTCTAATTGAGGTTCTTTAAAAGGTAATTAGTTAAGCATATATATATATATATATATATATATATATATATATATATATATATATATATATATATATCTTCATCTTTTTTTTTCTTGTAATGACCAATTAAAATCTCCAAAGCTCATTCATCTTCATTTTTTTTTTTTTTGCAAAATGAAATCCTAAAAACCTCATTCATTTGCAAGTTGTTCCCAGCAATCTGGCATTATATAAGCACATTTTTTTTTATAATTAAAACTTTATTTTTGGATAGATGTTCATTCCCTAAAATGTTCATTTTAAATAATATGCTATGTTGTTATTTCGCTCCCTATTACATTTTTAAAATTGCAAATGCATGAGTCCCTAAATCAATATATTATATAAATATACTTTCCTGAATTAATCATTAAGTGTCATCAATCCCAAACCATAAGGGCATGCTAAAATCATATACCTGTGAACTTGCTGCTCTTTGTGTAAAAATCCTTGCGAATTCACTCTCTGTCTTCATTCAGTTACAGAGATGAGTAATCTGTGAAATAACATGAAAATAAGTTTTAATCATTGAATTACATTCCTTCTTGATTTAATGAACTCAATATATTTAAGTGCTTAGTAAAATTTAAATTTTTTTAGTCTTCCAACCTCATCTTATTTTTTATCTTACTGTTAATTAATATTTTCAAAAACAATGTACATAAATGTGCTGTAAGACAGATATATAAGTGCATGTTAAAAATTGTTCTTACTTTTATTGCATTCTCCTTTTTTTTTTAAATGATGACTAATTATTAAATAATTAAAATATTATTATACGTTAATTAATCAATAACTGTTATCCATGTTAGCAACAAAAAATGTAGCCTTTTTTGTTCCCCAACTCCATAATTAAATGATTTAACTGTCAAAGTGATCTTTATAGTGTTCAAAGGCTACAAACATCACTCTCTGTGTTGAGTCAGCTGCAGAGGCGATGAAACTGTGAAATTAGATTAAAACCATTTGTATTACATATTTTGCTTCATCCCTGTCAATCACCAGCAACACAGATATATTGGCAGATATGCAAAACATAAAAGCATATTCCTCAATGTATTGTTACATTGGCAGGCTAACACCTAACAGCTTATATTGTGCTCAGTGAAATAAAACACATTTTTGACTGTAATCGATTGAATATCAGTTGCCTGCCTACAGGCGTGTGTGTGTGAGGCCTACAGCGCCTACTCTGCCAACTTTTGCCAGTGCACAGTGACACTCATATCTGGTGGCACCTTAGATTGCACGCGCAGTGCCCCAAATTTGAAGTAGGAGGTCCGACCAAGCATCTTTTTCCATCTCCCGATTCCAAAAATCCATGCCATATACACGTCCCCTGATAGGTGACGTAACAAGTATCAAACTTATAGGAATAAATAATACAACTTAATACACCACTCCTATCTGGTGGCACATTACATTGCACATGCAGTGCCCCAAATTCGAAGTAGGAGGTCAGACAAAGCATCTTTTTCCATCTCCCTGTTCCAAAAATCAATGCCATATACACGTCCTCTATTAGTGGACGTAACAGGGATTAAACTGATAGGAATAGTACTACTTAACAGTACACACCTTATAATAATGCAGACAGAGGCAACGCAGAGAGAGGAGTCTGAAGAAGAGGAGTCAGAGGAGGAAGGTGGCTTTGCGGAGGTGGAAGACCAAACACAGCAGGCGTCCCATGGGGCTTGTTGTCACCTTTCGGGGACCCTTGGTGGCTGGGTGGAGGAAGAGACCTTCAATGACATCAGTGAGGACAAGGAACGGGACATGGCTAGCTTGGTATCCAACCTTGTGCAAATGGGGAGTTTGCGGTTGTGCAAAGGGACTGTTTGCAGTTGTTTGCCGTGCATTAAACGGGGAGATTGGTCTGTTACTGTGAAGCGGGTGTAACCCTTACACTACCTGATCGATACAACATCATACCTGATGTTTTAAAGCATGTTATTCCAAACAATTTAGGAATGTTAGGTGATTTATGCCCTTTATGGCTTAAAACTAGACTCTGCATCAACCATGTAATTTTCCGTGGGAGTTTTGCCATGGATCCCCCTCCGGCATGCCACAGTCTAGGTGTTAGTCCCCTTGAAACAACTTTCCCATCACTATTGTGGCCAGAAAGAGTCCCTGTGGGTTTTGAAATTCGCCTGCCCATTGAAGTCTAGGCGGGACGCCGATATTTGTCCATTCGCGAACATTTGATGGAAGTTCGCGTCCGCGGTTCGCGAACCGAAAATTTGATGTTCGCGACATCACTAATTAGCATAGATGGAAAACATAAAAGCATATTCATCAATGTATTGTTAAACCAAAAAATGTTCTTGGTCCTGATTACTAATTAATTAATATATTATATACACTTTAATTAATCAATAACTGTCATCAATTCCAACTAAGAAGACTAAAATCCTTTTTTTTGCAAAGAACATAATTTAATGATATACCTGTAACTGTGCTGTTTATGATGTTTAAAGGCTGCAAACGTCACTCTCTGTGTTGATTCAGTTGCAGCATCACTGAAACTGTCAAAAAAGAGGGAAAGCATTTGTAATATTTGAACTAATCCCTATGAGGCAATCAGCATCATCACAGATATGTCAGGTCATCTTAAAATATAAATTTTGTTTTTGGTCCTTTTTAAAAAAAAATTGTAATATTACTAATTACAAATTAATAAATTAATGTATATTAATAATCAATTAATCACTGTCTAAATGTATTCTAAAGATGTAAGCATTGATATATTCCTAAACTAAAGACATTGGAAAATCTTTTTTTGTTCATAATGATTACTAATAATGAATTAATTAAATAATGTACATTAATAATTAATGAATCAATGCGTAAATGTCTTTGTAATTTTTTTGCCTTAATGTATTAATAAACATTTTTCTTAATGATTACTAATTAATATTTAATAAATTAAAGTACATTATTAATTAATTATTCAATGAATTAATATCTTACAAATAAGTAAGCATGAAAGTATTGTTAAACTAAATCAAGCGGCAATTCTTGTTTGCTCAATTTGTTGTAAATAATCCTTTTTTTTTATTGATAATTAATTAATTAAGTATTGATTAATGGGTATTAATGTACCTTTTTGAATTTAATATTCATCAATCAGTATCCTGAAGAGCTAACAATCTCTTTTGATTTTCCGGCAGCAGAAAATGTCCAGTCAGACTGTCATCATTGAGGAGAAAGTGTCAGTTCTGTGGCAATTGTGCCCTATATGTAGGCTGCGTGAGTGAGACAAAACCGTTGTTTTAAGCGGATAATCCGCCTTTTCACAATGTTAATGTGTAAATGTGTAAGTTGGTATTGTAAAATGGTGACGTTAGTCTATGTTTTACGCATACCCCGGTAATTTTCCGTCCTTCCAATTAGTATTTTTCTACTACATACGTGGCTGGCTGTGTTTTACGCGGTTTGGGGTCGTGTAGCCTAGTTTTCATTTTTTTCGGCGGCTATTTATTTCATCTTTTAGGCAATTTTCGAGTGGCGAAAATCGGCTAAATCGAGTTTAATTCGCGTTCCACGTCACTCACAGACGTCCTGGCTGTTGCCCCATGCTGTCTGTGATGTTTTTGTATTTTTTTGGGTGTAGTTAGTGTGTTTTTTGGGTTTTTGGCTTGGCCGCTAATCTTGTAATTTTTTTGCGTCTAGTATCTTTTTTTTTTCAAAGTCCCGCATTCCTCAACTACTTTCAACCTAAGCCTGTGTCTAATTTGTTTGTAGGCTAAATCTGTGTGTTTCATTCACCCAACACTGCTCGCCTCGCAGGCAATGAGCGCCTTCGGCGCTAATCGCCTAAGTGTTCCGAGTTTGACGGCTCGCCTTGCTGCTGCAGCGCTCATCGCTTAGTCGTACGCACCACGCAAAGCGCGACGACGTCTCATAGTTAGATAATTATAATATGGGATATCATGGCATACTTAATTTCTATATGTTCCTTGAACTGTGTACCATCAGTTTTTTTTAAGTAAAATGCCTGGTTTGGTGTAATACTCTGAGTAAACACCTAATTCTACACCTAGTATTTTGCTGATAAGAGCTGGGTTTACGGATATCGGGTGAGATACGTAATGTTATGAGTGAACTGCATTGTATTCGTGTGAAACATTACTGAAAATGCTCCCGCAGCTGAAATGATGTATGAAAGTAATTTGCTTATCTCAAATTGAATGAGGCTCATATATCACATAAACTTTACCAACTTCACTACTGGTATAAAATCTACTTATGTATGGACTACCTGATCTCCTGGTTAAGTTTCATAATTCTCCTAAACAATTATATGATGCCAAGGTTACCTTACTTATTCCAGATATTACCCATTCCTGTACCACATTGCAAGGCTTGTAAGACAGAGTCACTCTCCCATCAGTTCTTTCCTTTTTTTTACTAGTGCAAAACTGTGATTTACTTACTTTTAAATGGAGACCCACACACACACACTCTCCCCAAAGAGGAACTGTGGACAATACACATATAGTATTCTTCAGGCACATGTTAAAATAAAGATTTTAATTAAAATTACTTCTATGTCCACAGTTTGCACGGCTGCTAATGATGTTAGTTTATTACATATTTTAAAAGCATATGGATTTTCCCCAGACTACAGTGGTTCTTAGTTTGGTTGAATGTAAGAGCTGTGGCAAAGTGAAGCAAGGAATTTATGTGAGCCTAAGACTGAGCAGAGCTGTATGTCCAGTCTAGAGCTGAAAGTATTAATTAAGATGTATCTCAATCAGTTATTGCACCTGAAGTCAGCCAGGAAGGGATTTGACAGAACTACAGCCAGAAGGAGTACCGTAAGTGGATTTTCTTGGTTTTTAACCTGGAGCGACTGAGGGAAAGACTAAAAGTGGCTGAGAGAAAAATATTGCTGCAGAAATAGCTGCACCTATGTTTGGGGAAAGCTGAGACAAACAACCTGGTGACTGACAAAAGTAAGCTAAGCTAATCATAGTACACATGTTGCGCTATTCCACCCAAGAATTGGGCCAGTGTTCCAGCCCAATTTGTTTGCGGACAGTTTTCATTTGTAGTAGTCCTTTCAAAATCTAGCAGGTTGCCTCATTATCATCCTTACTCATCGTCCTACTGTTTCCTATTAATTTGTGTTGTGCTGCTGTAGCTTACAATAAGGCCTTTACTACCTCTTCCATTTTCTCTGTGTAAATCAAAGACCTCACTGACACCAGTGGTGGTTTTGTGGTCCTTGGGTACCAGTTTCTTAAATGCTACATATGCAGAAATAGCTGAGAGTTTACATTTATTTGTATCTTTTTAATAAAAAGTAACTAAAAACATAAAGTAAATGTCTTACATCATCAACACAAAATTAACATCTAAATAAACAAGGTGAATAAACCACAGGTACACCTTGACTAGCCCAGTAGTCACTTCTAGGCTCTCAGGTAAAATATACCAGTTATCTTTACTCAGTCCACTTTCGAAACTATTTATTTTCCAGGTACTCTTTAGATACCACTTGTACTATTATTCCTCAGAAGCAGACATTTCCGCACTTCTTTCCCAATGCCTCATCCCAGGGACCCTTAACACATTTTTTTGCATAAATTGTTTTTATTCACAAACAGGATAAATTAATACTATCTTTTTTTAATGGTACCTTATCGGTTGATAGTTTCTTCATGGTTTTGTGTTTCTCACGGCTTCCCTTTCCTCCAGATACAGTATCTAAGTTGTTTGTCTCAGCTTTCTCCAAACACATGTGCCACTATTTCTGCACCGTAATCTTTCAGTTATCTCTGCTTCCAGAAGGTTCAAACCCCTTTCAGTTTTTCTATCAGTAGCTTCTTGTTCACAACACACCCTAATTCTTGCTATAGTACCCCTTCCTGCCTGATTTCAGGTGCAACCATTGTTTGATTTGCATCTCATTTAACATTTTAAGCTTTAGAATGGACATCCAGCTCAGCTCAGGATCAGACTCACATAGATTTCTTGTTTCACTTTGTCACACTGAATATAATAGACAATAAACTAAATGTTGTTTCTATTTTTTAACATTCTTTATCCTTATTTTGCCCAACCAATATTTTGATCTATGAGTTCAGAGTCATTGTCTTGGTTTAGCCACTGGACCTAATGTTCCGGCCAAATGATTTCAGCAGCTGATGCCTTATTTCTTTTGTCCGTAGGCCATAAATCATAGGGTTGACTAGGGCAGGGATGAGTAAGTAGATGGCACTTAACAGATTGTGGGTATCCTGCGTTACATACCGGGACACCCTGTAGACGATAGATGAGGACAGTCTAAAGAAATAGACCATCACGATGACCAGAATGTGTGTTGCACAGGTATGTAAGGATTTGTGTCTCAAGGTTCCAGTGGAAGCCTTTAACGCAGTGTGCATGATGCTGACATATGAAGTGGAAAGGAAGCACATGTCGAAGATGAGACTGATGACTCTAAGACTCAGTCCCACTATCTTATTCTTCGCAATATTTCCACAAGCCAAGCTCAGTAGGGCCATGTGCTCACAGGCGAAGTGATGAATAGTGTTAGAGTGACAGAACTGCACCTTGGAGGCCAGATAAATGACAGGACTGACAAATGACACACTACGTATAAGTGAGGCAATGGTCAGATACATCAGCGTGCTGTTATTTATGATGTTGACATAATGCAATGGCTTGCATATAGCTATGTATCGATCCAAAGCCATCATCAGCAGGACGTTACAGTCCAACAGAATGATAAAGTAGATAAAAAACATCTGCACTAAACATCCAGTCAGTGAAATGCGATTGAGATCAAACAGGAAGCTCAGGAGCAGTTTGGGGACAATAGTCATGGTACCACAAATATTGATGGCACACAGCATGGTGATGAGGATGTACATGGGTGAATGTAGAGTGCTCTTACTTCTCACTGTGTGAATGATTACACTGTTGGTAGCCAAGATCACAATGTAGATAAAGAAGAATGGGATGAACAAGAAACGCCTGAACTCATGGAATCCAGGAAATCCCAACAAAGTAAAGTCCATGTGAGAATAACGTCCAGTTTGGTTTGATGTTCCAGCCATGACATTGGAAAAGTTATTACAGTGATTAATCTGAAAGAGGATGGGAAATGTTAGTACAATACTAGATTGTCTTATCAACTCTGTGTCCCAGCTACACAGTATATTGACAACATATGTACATTGTTCCAGCGTTATCTGATGGTAACCCAACTGGTCCCAAGCCTCTTCCCACAGTAGTGCATTACTGATCCCCTTTTAGTGCATGAGTGTAAATAAATAACACAAAATTAAAAAAGAAAGCCAACTCATCAGTCTAGTGACATTCAAAAAACTGCCAGTCAAGCTAGATGATCTATATTTAGGTCTGAAAAGCAGGTACCAGCTTCAGTAATCAAAATGTAATTATTTAACAGATATCGGCCTTATTATCTTAATAATTACTACAATATCTAACAAATATTAACCTTCTGAGGTAGCTGTAGAATCAAATATTTTAGAAGTCTCTCAAATGCCTGACTTGCTCTATGCAAATGTTTTAAACTATGTCTGAATTTCCCTACCATTGACTACCTGTAACTGATCTGCTCGATCACAAATCAAACAAGTTTATTAAATTATTGATTCACACAATGGAAACAATTTGTAATAATATGCCCAAAGTTAATTACATAGCTCCCAAGTTCCTGTAAAGTCATCCCAAGGAGAGATAATGATCCAATGTGTGTTCTACTTACACCTGTTACCCTACATTAAGACATTATACGACATGACCAAATTTGACCAATTAAATTAAATAACCCTATATACTAATGGTCCATATAGACTGTAATGGATCTACTGGCACCCCGACCGGGTACCTCCGTTGATAGACGCGTCCTAGTTTGCGTCGAGGCCTACAAGCACTGCACCGGACACCAAAACCACCACAGACTCCAAGGATAGTACATCAAGAACAAGTGTTCAGTAGTTACAGCTCAAGGGAGTATGCAAAAGCATAGCAATCCCCAGTATGATAGCGATCCCCTCCAATAACGCGACAAGGCTATGTTTTGAAGGGTCAAGAAGAACTAACTCTTAATGACAGGGAATCTCCTTTTATGCAATGGTGCCCTCTGAAGGGCTACACCCACATAATTATCACAACAGCCAATTATATACATGGTTCAACCCCCACGTCTCCTCCCCTCAGATAACAGGTAACACAATTAAAACAGACACAATTTTAACCACATTCTGGATGTACCCCAAATACAGGGGGTACACCTTTAAGTCCCGCACCATTCAATATCTCTCACCCAGGGGAACAACATATACAAAAATGGCATGAATCAGACCAGGGGTTCAAAAGTTAGTAAAAGTATGTTTTTACACATAACACACAGACATTGCACATATCCCCCACACAATACACATATAGGACAATAGGTGAGTCACACCTCCCTGGCAACTTGGATACAATCAGACGTTAATTAGATCATTCTTCTTTGTTCTTATCAGAGAATGAAAACACTTTGGAAAATGCAAGGATCCTTTACAACTTTCTTATCTCTTGAATCTCTGTAACAGGATTATCTATTAGCCTAGGTCTGCAAAAGTCTGGCTAATATTCTGAGCCAATATATTCTGTAGAACATCAACCAACATACATATAGCAGGATCATATTTTAACCATAATAATCATAAAACAGTTTAAAACAGTAATGGGTTCCGCTACACACCTCCCCCGTGACCATAAGCCGGCATACACGGTCTGATCCCAACGGATCAGCCTGGGGATGTCCGGACAAAAGTATTTGTTGGTCAATTCTCTAGTTTGACAACCCATCAGCATTACTGCAATTCACATTTACTCACATTTCCCATATCCCCAGATAGCTGGGATCTGAGCGCACAAAACCACCGAATAGCGCTCAGATCCTCTTCACACAGTTCAATTGCCATGTAGCTAAAGTCTTTCCCATAGTCTTTCATTATATGAATGGGCTTCATGGCACAGTTATCTGGGGTATCATGGTTCACACAGGGCAAGTACAGAATGACCCCCCTGTATGTAAAGGGCCAGAATGAGTGACTTACACTCTGGTATGGCCGAACACTGGTTCCAAAGGGCAATATGTACCAGGGCCATAGTCGCAGGGCAGGAGGCTGGCAAACAGTCCTCTCCAAGCCAAAGTGGCGAAGGCCACTTCGTCACAAATCTCTCCTTTGGGGGGAAGTCTAACCAGGTACCTGGATATTTTGCTGTGGTGATGGGGCAACACGCTGAGGGGACTTGAGGGGCAGAGGCCAGCGGCACTCTGCCCTGATGCCAGCTCTTCTGCTGGTATAACCTGCAGGACATCCTGCTCTGTACAAGGGACAAAGGGAGGGCAGAGGCCGACTGCACTCTGCCCCGCTGTCAGCTCTTCTGCTGGGGTACTTGGGACATATTCCGGCTCAGTAGCCAGGGAAACGTGGGGGTCAGTGGGGGTTAACATTTCCTCTGTTAACCCTGGGGCCACATTAGAAGTTAGCTGGGGAGGGGAATTTGTACTTACCCCCTCCTCCGGTTGTCCCAGTGACGGTAGTTGGGGATCTGGACAAGCTGTGGGCGCAGAGACCACGGTCCTATCTGCGCTGTCTGGGAGATTGGTGTCTCCCCTGGTTAGGGTAAACTGTCGCTGGGGGGGAAGGACGACACCTTCTGCCCCCTGTGTTTCACACTGCCGCTGGGGGGGAAGGACGACACCTTTGGCCCCCTGGGGTACCCACTGCCGCTGTGGAGGAAGGTCGACACCTTCTGCTCCCTGGGGTACACACTGCCGCTTGGGGGGAAGGACGACACCTTCTGCCCCCTGGGGTTCACACTGCCGCTGGGGAGGAAGGATGGCCCCTTCTGCTCCCTGGGGTACACACTGCCGCTGGGGGGGAAGGACGACACCTTCAGCTCCCTGGGGTACACACTGCCGCTGGGGAGGAAGGACGACACCTTCAGCTCCCTGGGGTACACACTGCCGCTGGGGAGGAAGGACGACACCTTCGGCCCCCTGGGGTACACACTGCTGCTGGGGAGGAAGGACGACACCTTCAGCTCCCTGGGGTACACACTGCTGCTGGGGAGGAAGAACGACACCTTCGGCTTCCTGGGGTACACACTGCCACTGGGGAGGAAGGACGACACCTTCTGCCCCCTGGGGTTCACACTGCCGCTGGGGGGGAAGGACGACACCTTCTGCCCCCTGTAGGGCCGGTAGAGAGACCTCGGTCCCATCTCTACCTGCCATCTGGAGGTCATCCCAGGACCAGTCAATGAAGTCTGGTTCTGCTTGTCGAGTAGGTTGGGGCTGCACGAAGCTGAGCAGATGTTGGTAGTCCTGCTCCAGCTCCCACTCTCTCGTTACCAGGTGGGTCATGTCTTTGCTCACCTCGCCTTCGTCATCCCAGACATACATGCCCATCCGGTAGTCGTAGATGTCCCAAAACCTAGACCCCTCCGTGCTGCCAAGATCAATATCGTCCTCCAAGGCATCCCATAATAAACCCGGGCCATCATAATCATCCCCCTCCGGTAAGTCGTGTTCCGACGTCCAGGGGGTAAGTCGAACGGTATGCCACCAGAGGGCCTGGTATGCGTTGTCTAGCCAGAGCTCTCGCCATACCAGGGTCTCTAGTCTTGTCACCCACTCATCCAGGGGCTGCTCTCCCAATAGATACATCCGCATCGCCACACGCTTCTGTAGCCGCTGCTCATCACTGGGGAGACTCTCACCTCGCCGCCATTGGGCATCTTCCAGGGCATCATACCAGAGTTCCTTTCTGTCTGCATCCCTGTAGTCCGCGGTCTACTCCTCCTCCTCATCATGAAACGCTGTCTGAAAACTAGCCGGTTCCATCCTGCTGTAGCCAGGGGCGCTGTACAGATACTAGCATTGCCCTCAATTTGTAACTCCAAACGTTACCGGTGTCTCCGTGCTGCTTTTCCTCTTACTAGGAAGCCATCCCACCACTGCCAGCCAATGTAACGGATCTACTGGCACCCCGACCGGGTACCTCCGTTGATAGACGCGTCCTAGTTTGCGTCGAGGCCTACAAGCACTGCACCGGACACCAAAACCACCACAGACTTCAAGGATAGTACATCAGGAACAAGCGTTCAGTAGTTACAGCTCAAGGGAGTATGCAAAAGCATAGCAATCCCCAGTATGATAGCGATCCCCTCCAATAACGCGACAAGGCTACGTTTTGAAGGGTCAAGAAGAACTAACTCTTAATGACAGGGAATCTCCTTTTATGCAATGGTGCCCTCTGAAGGGCTACACCCACATAATTATCACAACAGCCAATTATATACATGGTTCAACCCCCACGTCTCCTCCCCTCAGATAACAGGTAACACAATTAAAACAGACACAATTTTAACCACATTCTGGATGTACCCCAAATACAGGGGGTACACCTTTAAGTCCCGCACCATTCAATATCTCTCACCCAGGGGAACAACATATACAAAAATGGCATGAATCAGACCAGGGGTTCAAAAGTTAGTAAAAGTATGTTTTTACACATAACACACAGACATTGCACATATCCCCCACACAATACACATATAGGACAATAGGTGAGTCACACCCCCCTGGCAACTTGGATACAATCAGACATTAATTAGATCATTCTTCTTTGTTCTTATCAGAGAATGAAAACACTTTGGAAAATGCAAGGATCCTTTACAACTTTCTTATCTCTTGAATCTCTGTAACAGGATTATCTATTAGCCTAGGTCTGCAAAAGTCTGGCTAATATTCTGAGCCAATATATTCTGTAGAACATCAACCAACATACATATAGTAGGATCATATTTTAACCATAATAATCATAAAACAGTTTAAAACAGTGATGGGTTCCGCTACATAGACTAACTAGGAACTTAGGTGGATCTGTTGGTAAGTATGTTCTAACTCTAACAATCTATTTTCCAATGACTAATACGTACTGGCAAATAACCTGTGAGGCAAAGGCTAGGATGCCAGAGGCAAATAAAATGGCCAGGTAGGCCAAGTCAGTGACAGATGGCAAATGCTCAGAGTCTTGCAGAAAGAAAAAGCTTTGTATGATATGGTAGCACTGAAATGTATAGTAGCACACATAAGAGGCACTCCGTAACTTAGGCACTGGAGTATGGCAGCACTGATTGGTGGCAAGCAGTAATTCAGGCACTGGAAGATGGTATAGCTGCACTGATAGGAGCACTCGGCAACTCAGTTACTGGAGGATGTATAGCACCTCTGGTATGAGGCATTTGGTGACTTAGGCACAGTTAGATGGAAAAACAAGTTCAGACTAATACATAGCAAATCAGGCAAGGGTGCAAATTGGCTCCTGGAGGCAGTATTTAGTGTCACTGGAATCCAGGTAAGTAAGCACTGGGATATTTCCTGACACTTTTTTCTGTTGTAATGCAGGCATTAGGTACCATTAAACATGCTAATATCACAGTGTTAATATCAAACTTAAGCAAATAATACCCCACAAATAATTAGAATGTTTTTATTATTATTATTATCTTTCATTTATAAAGTGCCAACATATTCCTAGGGACTGTAAAAAGAGTACATAGTTTGACAGACTAGTACAAAATGAGTTGATGACCCTGCCCTTGGGGTAACAATCATACACATCACACAAAGTGCATTGCATGACTGAGAGTTTGCAAGCTTATAGACTAAAGGATTAACGAAATAAACAGGAAGCTCAGGGGAATTTTGTGGACAATAGTTGTAGTGCCAAAAATATTGAAGATGGACAGCATAGTGATGAGGCTGTACATTGGTGAATGCAGAGTGCTCTCCGTCCTCACTGTGTGTCTTAAAATGTTGGTGGCAAAGATCACAATGTAGACAAAGAACAATGGGAAGAGCAAGAGATGCCTAAACTCGTGGAATCCAGGAAATCCCAACAAAGTAAACTCCATGTGAGAATGACGCCCAGTTTGGTTTGATGTTCCAGTCATGACATTTAAAGAGTTGTTTCAGTGAGCGACCTGCAAGAGGGGATGTTAGCACAATATTAGATCATCTTATCAACTCTATTATATAATATACTAGGATATACTGCCCCAGCTATACAGTATATTGACATCTTATATACAGTATCTCACAAAAGTGAGTACACCGTCACATTATTGTAAATATTTTATTATATCTTTCCATGTCACAACACTGAGGACTTGACGCTCTGCTACAATGTGAAGTAGTAAGTGTACAGCCTGTATAACAGTGTACATTTGCTGTCCCCTCCAAATACCTCAACACACAGCCATTAATGTCTAAAACATTGGCAACAAAAGTGAGTACACACCTAAGCGGAAATGTCCAAATTGGGCCAAAGTGTCAATATTTTGAGTGGCCTCCATTATTTTCCAGCACTGCCTTATCCCTCATGGGCATGGAGTTCACCAGAGCTTTACATGTTGCCACTGGAGTCCTCTTCCACTCCTCCATGATGACATCACTGAGCTGGTGCATGTTAAAGACCTTGCACCCCCCACCTTCCGTTTGAGGATGCTCCACAGATGCTCAATAGGGTTTAGGTCTGGTAACATGCTTGGCCAGTCCATCACCTTTACCTTCAGCTTATCCTATTTACATAGAGCCAACACATTCCATAGCACTAAGGTAAACATGAGTTTGACAATGCATAATTTGACAGACTGATACAAAAGGAGTTGACAACCCTGCCCTAGAGCTAACAATCATACACTTGCCAATTTTATACAAAGCGCCTTGCATGACTGAGAGCTAGCAATTTTACAGACTGAAAGATTGATGAAACAAAAGGGGAAGTAATTAAAAGACAGAAACAAGGGCTTGGAAAGTAACTAAAAAGACAGTAGAGGGTTAATTAGTGATTTAGTCTGTGGTGTATCAGCTGTGAAAAATGGAGGTGTTAGTGCAGAAACTTACACTATAAAGTAACATAAATTATAGGTCGGTGGACAGAGTAGGTTAGGGACATGCTAGATGAGTTCTGATGAAAAAGAGTGGTGGAGTGTGAGGCTCTAGGTCTAGACGCAAAAGAAACCAAGTTGGTCAGTGCTTCTGCTCACGTGGAAGGTGTCACTGAATGTATTATTTGATTATAATAATATTCATTACACAGATTAAGGTTTTGAAGTAACACTAAGCATATCTACTTTAGTCCAACAGAGGTGGATGCATAGAGTAAGAGGGGATGATAACTTTTATTACAAAATGGAAATACAGACAACTGAAATCAGTAGAGCCTTCAAATAACAAAATCCAAAGCACACAAAGTAAATCTCCTTGCGTACGGTCTCTTGTTCTTTTCTGGTAAGAGTCTATGTTATGTGAATAGATTGTAAGCTCTTTGTGCATGGCCATCTTTCTCACATGCACAGTCATCTCTAGTTTTTTCTTTGCAGATGACACACAAATATATAACAGGAAGGATATTCCAAGAGGAGTCAACCAGATGTGAGTAAGGGTTAATTAAAACTGGTCAAGTATGTTGGATCAAATTCAACACTGATATATGGAAAAATAATAGGAGTGGATGGCCCTGCCCTTGAGCTAACAATAATACACATGATACTTTTATGCAAAGTGCTATGCAAGACTGAGAGTCAGCAAGCTTACAGACTAAAGGATTAATTAAACAAAAGGTGAAGTAATTTAAAGGGAGAAACAAGGGCTTTCAAGTTATTTAGAGGTTAATTAGTGATTAACAGCCTTATTAAATTCCAGCCTCGTAGATAAGAGGCTTCCACTTAAATCCTACGTGCTGCAAATTTCTCAAAGTTACGACGCTATTAAATTAGCAACGGCTGCGAGCAACGTGTGAGCTACGCAGCAGGGCCATCCGTATTAACACTGCAAAAATGTACATGAGGAGTGACAGCCTGCAAGATGATCTTGCAGGCTCCTACACCTCATCAATTGCTGCGAGGGTCCTGAACAGGACCTCGGCGGCAGTCCCACACATTAACCCCTTGCAGCGGGGGTTCCCGATCGACACATTTCCCGCATTGTGGGTCCTTAAAGGACCGTAAAGGTCCTGAAAGTACTTGCGCTAAAAAATATTAACCCTGAGCAACTAAAATTAACCCCATAACTCATGGGGGTCAATACAGAC
Organism: Discoglossus pictus; assembly: GCA_027410445.1. Taxonomy (NCBI): domain Eukaryota; kingdom Metazoa; phylum Chordata; class Amphibia; order Anura; family Alytidae; genus Discoglossus; species Discoglossus pictus. The sequence continues at coordinate 974,907 of JAPZIH010000658.1, forward strand.
CCCCATAATCACTTAATTGACCCTGTCGCTCATGGGGGTCAATACAGACCCCCATAATCACTTAATTAACCCTGTCCCTCATGGGGGTCAATACAGACCCCCATAAGCACTTAATTAACCCTGTCACTCATGGGTGAATACAGACCCCCATAAGCCTCTATTTAACCCCATCTGTCCCATAAGGGTATATTATGACCCTTATGGGGCTGTTAAAACTCTAACATTAACCACAAGGACCATCATGACACTAACTACAAACACTACACTGCACTATAACCCCCAATAAACCATTAAATCTAAACTACTCCCTCTACACTAATCTATTGACACTTACACTACCTACCTACACTACCTATCTACCCCCTAATAACCCCCGCACAACTCTAATGACAGAAAACAAGAAAACCTAACTCACAAAAAATAAAAAACCTACCTTACAGAAAATAAAAAAACATGTCACAGAAAATAAAAAAATACATGACAACGCCCACCACACTACAGAAAAAAAAATACACACCTGAAAAGGAAAGACATACACAATACAATACATACAATACTGTACATACAATACAATACAACTTTATTTTGTGTTGTGACAAGGATGGTTGTGTAAATCGGTGGTTACTTGAAGAAGAAACTGAAATGCAGCAAACTGATTTATTGACAAAATGCAAGTAACAACTGAAGCAGTAGCTCTGCTTAAAATAACGAAAATAAACCGTCTACGTAAACATGCAGGAACACCCTGACTATACCCGGGCAGCTTCTCTGCGCCGGAGAAATTATAAGTTTGGGTAGGAGGGAGGCGAGGTGGGAGAGTGCCACCTTGTGGCCAGGATACAAATAGTCTCTTAGACTTGTCAGAGTGCCACCTTGTGGCCAGGATACAAATAGTCTCTTAGACTTGTGAGAGTGCTACCTTGTGGCCAGTATACGAATAGTCTCTTAGACTTGTGAGAGTGCCACCTTGTGGCCAGGAGACAAATAGTCTTTTCCGCGTCTTTATCTTTTTAGCCTCGGATGAAGCATAGGGCCCGCCCGTCTCTCCCGCTCCCGTATGCTTCACCCCAGGGACCCTTGGATATCACAACAATAACTTGTGTTAACTTCCCTCGTTAATCTCTCAGTCTCTTCCCTGGGGCATAAAAGGTCTTGGAACCTTCATTCGGGGCCTCTGTCAGCAAACCAAACAGCCTTTTTACTCCTGACTGTAAACTTTCAGGCTTCTCTCAGCCTGGTACAATTTCTGCTTCCAGCAGACAACGTAAAAGTACTGCGTTCCTCTCAATGGCAGATAACTACAAGCGTCCTCCTTAGCTTGCTTCAGACTGAGGCCTTCACTCACTGGCCTCACTCTGCTAGGCCAAACAGGGCCTAACTGCAGGGGATCTTCAATAATCCCTTCACTTACTTGGCTTCCTTGTACTTTCACCTCCTGAGTCTGTAGTCACTCTTCCAGCTCAATTCGTCCTGCGACTGCAAACAGCACACACTTCTTACTGTTGTCCAATACTCGCAGCCCCAGTAAATCAGGTAAACTCTTACAGGCTTGCTTCAAAAACTCACTGTAACTCCACACAGGATCAGCCTCCACTCTGTGGCTTGCTTCTGGCAGCAGCACACAACCTGCCCAGAGCCTAGCCAGCCACACCCCCTTCCATGTCTGCTTTCCAGGCTTTTAAAGGGAAGATGCACTAATTAGGAGTTCTTTAGAAGTTTTAACTCCGTCCCTCCTCTCAAGAACTCTATACTCCACTTGCTTGTCATATCATCTAAGGGCCAAACGGTCACAGTGTCTATATGTTGTATTAATGTAATGTGTTTTTTTTAACAGGAGCCGCGCCGGAGAGGAAAAAAAGAAGGACGGGACATGCTGGAAAGGAAGTAGAATATTTATAATGTTTATAATGTTTATTTATTTTATGTTAATGTTTTGTACTAATTTTTTATTTTTTCCCCCCCTAGGTTGGTGATCTGAAGTGACATCTACAAAGGTAAGTGGTCTTAATTATTTTATTTTAGCTTAGAATTAGGGTTTCTGTATGTAGTTAGGATTTACTGTATATTAGATAGATAGGGGGATGTATTTTAGATGGTTAGGATTTATTGTATATTAAATAGATTGTATGTTAGATAGATAGGGGTATTGTATTTTTTTTATTTATATTGTATGTATTGTATGTATTATATTGTATGTATTGTATGTATTGTATTGTATTGTGTATGTCTTTCCTTTTCAGGTGTGTCATTTTTTTTCTCTAGTGGGGGGGGGGGGTGGGGGGTTGTAATGTATTCTTTATTTTCTGTAATGTTCCTTTTTTATTTTTTGTGACATGTTTTTTTTTATTTTCTGTAAGGTAGTTTTTTTTTTTTTTGTAACTTAGGATTTTTTAATTTTCTGTAAGGAAGGTTTTTTTATTTTTTGTGTGCTGGGTTTTCTTATTTTCTGTTATTAGAGTGGTGGGGGGTTTATTATGGGTAGGTAGGTAGTGTAGGTAGGTAGTGTAAGTGTTAATAGATTAGTGTAGAGGGGGGTTAGTTTAGAGTTAATGATTTATTGGGGGGTTATAGTGCAGTGTAGTGTTTATAGTTAGTGTCATGATGGTCCTTGAGGACCGTCATGGCACTTATGTGGTTAATGTTAAGGTTTTTACAGCCCCATAAGGGTCATAATATACCCCTGTGGGACTAATGGGCTTAAATAGAGACTTATGGTCGGTCTGTATTGACCCCATCAGTGACAGGGTTAATTAAGTGCTTATGAAGGTCTGTATTGACCCTCATGAGTGACAGGGTTAATGAAGGGCTTTTTGGGGTCTGTATTGACCCCCATGAGCTATGGGGTTAATTAAGTGCTTATAGGGGTTTGTATTGACCCCCATGAGTGACAGGGTTAATTAAGTGCTTATGAGGGTCTGTATTGACCCCATGAGTTATCGGGTTAATTAAATGATTATGGGTGTCTGTATTGACCCCCATGAGTGACAGTGTTAATTAAGTGCTTATGGGGGTCTGTATTGACCCCCATGAGTGGCAGGGTTAATTATGTGATTATGGGGGTCTGTATTGACTCCCATGAGTGACAGGGTTAATTAAGTGCTTATGGGGGTCTGTATTGACCCCCATGAGTTATGGGGTTAATTAAGTGCTTATGGGGGTCTGTATTGACCCCCATGAGTTATTGGGTTAATTTAGTGATTATGGGGGTCTGTATTGACCCCCATGAGTGACAGGGTTAATTAAGTGCTTATGGGGGTCTATATTGACCCCATGAGTGACAGGGTTAATTATGTGCTTATGGGTGACTGTATTGACCCCCATGAGTTATAGGGTTAATTAAGTGATTATGGGAGTCTTTATTGACCCCCATGAGTTATGGGGTAATTAAGTGCTTATGGGGGTCTGAATTGACCCACATGAGTGAAAGGGATAGTTAAGTGATTATGGGGGTTTGTATTGACCCCCATGAGTGACAGGGCTAATTAAGTGCTTATGGGGGTCTGTATTGACCCCCATGAGTTATGGGGTTAATAAAGTGCTTATGGGGGTCTGTATTGACCCCCATGAGTGACAGTGTTAATTAAGTGCTTATGGGGGTCTGTATTGACCCCCATGAGTGGCAGGGTTAATTAAGTGATTATGGGGGTCTGTACTGACCCCCATGAGTGACAGGGTTAATTAAGTGATTATGGCCGTCTGTATTGACCCCCATGAGTGACAGGGTTAATTAAATGCTTATGGGGGTCTGTATTGACCCGAATGAGTTATGGGGTTAATTAAGTGCTTATGGGGGTCTGTATTGACCCCCATGAGTTATTGGGTTAATTTAGTGATTATGGGGGTCTGTATTGACCCCCATGAGTGACAGGGTTAATTAAGTGCTTATGGGGGTCTATATTGACCCCATGAGTGACAGGGTTAATTATGTGCTTATGGGTGACTGTATTGACCCCCATGAGTTATAGTGTTAATTAAGTGATTATGGGAGTCTGTATTGACCCCCATGAGTTATGGGGTAATTAAGTGCTTATGGGGGTCTGAATTGACCCACATGAGTGACAGGGATAGTTAAGTGATTATGGGGGTTTGTATTGACCCCCATGAGTGACAGGGCTAATTAAGTGCTTATAGGGGTCTGTATTGACCCCCATGAGTTATGGGGTTAATAAAGTGCTTATGGGGGTCTGTATTGACCCCCATGAGTGACAGTGTTAATTAAGTGCTTATGGGGGTCTGTATTGACCCCCATGAGTGGCAGGGTTAATTAAGTGATTATGGGGGTCTGTATTGACTCCCATGAGTGACAGTGTAAATTAAGTGCTTATGGGGGTCTGTATTGACCCCCATGAGTGGCAGGGTTAATTAAGTGATTATGGGGGTCTGTATTGACTCCCATGAGTGACAGGGTTAATTAAGTGCTTATGGGGGTCTGTATTGACCCCCATGAGTTATTGGGTTAATTTAGTGATTATGGGGGTCTGTATTGACCCCCATGAGTGACAGGGTTAATTAAGTGCTTATGGGGGTCTATATTGACCCCATGAGTGACAGGGTTAATTATGTGCTTATGGGTGACTGTATTGACCCCCATGAGTTATAGGGTTAATTAAGTGATTATGGGAGTCTGTATTGACCCCCATGAGTTATGGGGTAATTAAGTGCTTATGGGGGTCTGAATTGACCCACATGAGTGACAGGGATAGTTAAGTGATTATGGGGGTTTGTATTGACCCCCATGAGTGACAGGGCTAATTAAGTGCTTATAGGGGTCTGTATTGACCCCCATGAGTTATGGGGTTAATAAAGTGCTTATGGGGGTCTGTATTGACCCCCATGAGTGACAGTGTTAATTAAGTGCTTATGGGGGTCTGTATTGACCCCCATGAGTGGCAGGGTTAATTAAGTGATTATGGGGGTCTGTATTGACTCCCATGAGTGACAGGGTTAATTAAATGCTTATGGGGGTCTGTATTGACCCCCATGAGTTATGGGGTTAATTACGTGCTTATGGGGGTCTGTATTGAACCCCATGAGTTATTGGGTTAATTTAGTGATTATGGGGGTCTGTATTGACCCCCATGAGTGACAGGGTTAATTAAGTGCTTATGGGGGTATATATTGACCCCATGAGTGACAGGGTTAATTATGTGCTTATGGGTGACTGTATTGACCCCCATGAGTTATAGGGTTAATTAAGTGATTATGGGAGTTTTTATTGACCCCCATGAGTTATGGGGTAATTAAGTGCTTATGGGGGTCTGAATTGACCCACATGAGTGACAGGGATAGTTAAGTGATTATGGGGGTTTGTATTGACCCCCATGAGTGACAGGGCTAATTAAGTGCTTATGGGGGTCTGTATTGACCCCCATGAGTTATGGGGTTAATAAAGTGCTTATGGGGGTCTGTATTGACCCCCATGAGTGACAGTGTTAATTAAGTGCTTATGGGGGTCTGTATTGACCCCCATGAGTGTCAGGGTTAATTAAGTGATTATGGGGGTCTGTATTGACCCCCATGAGTGACAGGGTTAATTAAGTGATTATGGCGGTCTGTATTGACCCCCATGAGTGACAGGGTTAATTAAATGCTTATGGGGGTCTGTATTGACCCGAATGAGTTATGGGGTTAATTAAGTGATTATGGGGGTCTGTATTGACCCCAATTAGTGACAGGGTTAATTAAGTGATTATGTGGGTCTGTATTGACCCCCATGAGAGACAGGGTTAATTAAGTGCTCTGTACTGACCCCCAGCAGCAAGGCATTAATGTGGGGACGCTTCCGGGGTCCCGATGGAGACCCCCAGCATAGAGGGAGGTTAATTTTAGGTGCCGCGGCCAGGATCGCAAATAGTGTGCAGCGAGCCCTTTAAGGAGCCGCGGCGGGGAATTTGAAACTTTTAAATGCAGCTGGGGCCTAATGTATGCTGATTGGGTACCCCCGCTGCAAGGGGTTAATATGGGGGGGGCGTGGAGATGTGTTTAGGGAGCAGGGGGGAGCATCACACGGCTGTCTCGGGCTTCTCCGAGGCAGAACGTAGATGCTTTAGGAGCTCTTGCTAGCACTTTTTGTGCCTTTAGGGATTCTTCCGAGGTGCGAGATTCACCTCATAGATTTAAGGCTGCGTGTGACTCCGTAGCTCTCTCGGAGCTTATTCTCTGCCATTTTTCGGAGTCATCTCGCAAATCAGGCTGCCAGGGAAGTGTTGGGGTTCGGTTGTCACAAACAGCGAAAAAAATGCCTTTTGCGAAGACCGAGGGAACTAAGAGGGATAATTTAATAAGACCCTAAGTTTGTGGGTGTATCAGCTGTGAAAAGAGATAAAGCGAGATGCGCACCCAATGCCAGTCATTTTGTTTCTTTAGCAATAAAAATACAATTTAAGCAATATATTACAATATAGTATGAAGAACCACACTTAAAAATAGTGAAATGTTTTTACAATGAAGGAGCACCGCCTCTAGTTTATTACTTTGTATATGCAATTATATTGCTGACAAATCTGCCATGCTGGTTCCCTTAGCTGGGAGAAGACTTTGAATGCACAGGAACGTTCCATCCTCACAATAGGGATGCTGCAGCTATATTTGTCATTACCTTCATCAGAACTAGTCAGTTCATTAGTTTACAAGGACACACCATCATGCCTGAGAAAGTAGCAGCAGAATCAGCACATAGTACTGAATAATTGCATATAAAAGTACTTTGACTTTGTAAAACAAAAATTGACCACAGTGGCCCTTTACACTGGAGATGACCTGCTGTAGGGACCTGTACTAGTTATCCGGCAAATATAATAATAAATTACATGTAATAGTAAACATTGTATGCTGAAAACAAAGCACTGAACACAGCGCTGCATCATCATCTTATAAATATCATTGTATTGTATTTGCATCTAAATAATAGTAAATAAACCTGCAATTAGCAAACAAATGTCAGAATAGAGTCAGCTCACTGCAGAGCTAGCAATCTATAGGCTGGAGGGTCTGTGTAGGGTCAGCAATCTATGGGCTGGAGGGTCTGTGTAGGGTCAGCAATCTATGGGCTGGAGGGTCTGTGTAGGGTCAGCAATCTATGGGCTGAAGGGTCTGTGTATGGTCAGCAATCTATGGGCTGGAGGGTCTGTGTATGGTCAGCAATCTATGGGCTGGAGGGTCTGTGTAGGGTCAGCAATCTATGGGCTGGAGGGTCTGTGTATGGTCAGCAATCTATGGGCTGGAGGGTCTATGTAGGGTCAGCAATCTATGGGCTGAAGGGTCTGTGTATGGTCAGCAATCTATGGGCTGGAGGGTCTGTGTATGGTCAGCAATCTATGGTCTGGAGGGTCTGTGTAGGGTCAGCAATCTATGGGCTGGACGGTCTGTTTTGGGTCAGCAATCTATGGTCTGGAGGGTCTATGTAGGGTCAGCAATCTATGGGCTGAAGGGTCTGTGTATGGTCAGCAATCTATGGGCTGGAGGGTCTGTGTATGGTCAGCAATCTATGGTCTGGAGGGTCTGTGTAGGGTCAGCAATCTATGGGCTGGAGGGTCTGTGTAGGGTCAGCAATCTATGGTCTGGAGGGTCTATGTAGGGTCAGCAATCTATGGGCTGCAGCATCTGTGTAGGGTCAGCAATCTATGGGCTGCAGCGTCTGTGTAGGGTCAGCAATCTATAGGCTGGAGGGTCTGTGTATGGTCAGCAATCTATGGGCTGGAGGGTCTGTGTAGGGTCAGCAATCTACAGTCTGGAGGGTCTGTGTAGGGTCAGCAATCTACAGGCTGGAGGGTCTGTGTAGGGTCAGCAATCTATGGGCTGAAGGGTCTGTGTAGGGTCAGCAATCTATGGGCTGGAGGGTCTGTGTATGGTCAGCAATCTATGGTCTGGAGGGTCTATGTAGGGTCAGCAATCTATGGGCTGAAGGGTCTGTGTATGATCAGCAATCTATGAGCTGGAGGGTCTGTGTATGGTCAGCAATCTATGGTCTGGAGGGTCTATGTAGGGTCAGCAATCTATGGGCTGCAGCATCTGTGTAGGATCAGCAATCTTTAGGCTGGAGGGTCTGTGTATGGTCAGCAATCTATGGTCTGGAGGGTCTGTGTAGGGTCAGCAATCTATGGGCTGGAGGGTCTGTGTAGGGTCAGCAATCTATGGTCTGAAGGGTCCATGTAGGGTCAGCAATCTATGGGCTGAAGGGTCTGTGTAGGGTCAGCAATCTATGGGCTGGAGGGTCTGTGTAGGGTCAGCAATCTATGGGCTGGAGGGTCTGTGTAGGGTCAGCAATCTATGGTCTGAAGGGTCCATGTAGGGTCAGCAATCTATGGGCTGAAGGGTCTGTGTAGGGTCAGCAATCTATGGGTTGGAGGGTCTGTATGGGGTCAGTATTTAGGCATCGGAGTGGTTTCTTTTTTTCCTTACAGCACATAAAACACCTGAGACCGGTCAGCTAGAACATTGTGTCCAGTTCTGAATATTATTTCCCAAAAGCAGATTAATAATAAAATCCGGACGTCCGCTAGTGCAGATAAAATACTGATCTACTTACATGTGATGAAGACGGATCTCAGGCACAGTGTATAAGGGCAGTAACTTGTATTTATCCTGTTATGTGAGGTGTGGGACTGGGGGTCAGGAGGGAGAGCGGGGTCTCCTGGGGTAACAATCTATGTCCAGCTCCAAAGGAAAACATCAACATATGGCCACATGCACCAGCAGCATAATATAGTCTGGAATCACTGTATGATATGGCCACACTGAAATTACATTTAATAGAAGGGACATTTCACCCCTAAAACAACAATACAGGCGCTCTGTCACCCCGAAATCTAGTTGTTGTTGTAACTCTTCTAATCTAAATTAGACTTTGTTTTGTTAGTGTATATATATATACAGGGAGTGCAGAATTATTAGGCAAATGAGTATTTTGACCACATCATCCTCTTTATGCATGTTGTCTTACTCCAAGCTGTATAGGCTCGAAAGCCTACTACCAATTAAGCATATTAGGTGATGTGCATCTCTGTAATGAGAAGGGGTGTGGTCTAATGACATCAACACCCTATATCAGGTGTGCATAATTATTAGGCAACTTCCTTTCCTTTGGCAAAATGGGTCAAAAGAAGGACTTGACAGGCTCAGAAAAGTCAAAAATAGTGAGATATCTTGCAGAGGGATGCAGCACTCTTAAAATTGCAAAGCTTCTGAAGCGTGATCATCGAACAATCAAGCGTTTCATTCAAAATAGTCAACAGTGTCGCAAGAAGCGTGTGGAAAAACCAAGGCGCAAAATAACTGCCCATGAACTGAGAAAAGTCAAGCGTGCAGCTGCCACGATGCCACTTGCCACCAGTTTGGCCATATTTCAGAGCTGCAACATCACTGCAGTGCCCAAAAGCACAAGGTGTGCAATACTCAGAGACATGGCCAAGGTAAGAAAGGCTGAAAGACGACCACCACTGAACAAGACACACAAGCTGAAACGTCAAGACTGGGCCAAGAAATATCTCAAGACTGATTTTTCTAAGGTTTTATGGACTGATGAAATGAGAGTGAGTCTTGATGGGCCAGATGGATGGGCCCGTGGCTGGATTGGTAAAGGGCAGAGAGCTCCAGTCCGACTCAGACGCCAGGAAGGTGGAGGTGGAGTACTGGTTTGGGCTGGTATCATCAAAGATGAGCTTGTGGGGCCTTTTCGGGTTGAGGATGGAGTCAAGCTCAACTCCCAGTCCTACTGCCAGTTCCTGGAAGACAGCTTCTTCAAGCAGTGGTACAGGAAGAAGTCTGCATCCTTCAAGAAAAACATGATTTTCATGCAGGACAATGCTCCATCACACGCGTCCAAGTACTCCACAGCGTGGCTGGCAAGAAAGGGTATAGAAGAAGAAAATCTAATGACATGGCCTCCTTGTTCACCTGATCTGAACCCCATTGAGAACCTGTGGTCCATCATCAAATGTGAGATTTACAAGGAGGGAAAACAGTACACCTCTCTGAACAGTGTCTGGGAGGCTGTGGTTGCTGCTGCACGCAATGTTGATGGTGAACAGATCAAAACACTGACAGAATCCATGGATGGCTGGCTTTTGAGTGTCCTTGCAAAGAAAGGTGGCTATATTGGTCACTGATTTGTTTTTGTTTTGTTTTTGAATGTCAGAAATGTATATTTGTGAATGTTGAGATGTTATATTGGTTTCACTGGTAAGAATAAATAATTGAAATGGGTATATATTTGTTTTTTGTTAAGTTGCCTAATAATTATGCACAGTAATAGTCACCTGCACACACAGATATCCCCCTAAAATAGCTAAAACTAAAAACAAACTAAAAATTACTTCCAAAAATATTCAGCTTTGATATTAATGAGTTTTTTGGGTTCATTGAGAACATGGTTGTTGTTCAATAATAAAATTAATCCTCAAAAATACAACTTGCCTAATAATTCTGCACTCCCTGTATATATATATATATATACTGTATATGCAACAGATAAGCACAACAATAGCCATACCGTATAAGAAATCAGGTGACTGATACATATGTAGCTAATTAACACTCTAATTCAGTAGTGGAACTGGTACCAACTCACTTAGTGCCCACCATACCCCTTCTAATAACAGCTCCCCTTCCCAAGACCCCTTGCTATAAGAACTCCCCTCCCCAAGACCCCTTCCCATAGCTGCTCCCCTTCCATTACTTGCCTGAAGCAGGTACCACAGTACTTTATTCCATTCTGTTGTCACAATCAATCTGTCACTGCAGTTGCCAGGTGATTCAAGACCCCGAATGGGTCGTGGGCAACTTGAAATCGGCAGTATCCAATTGCCTGCAGAGACCACCAGTGTACTGATGAGCCCTTTCCTGCCTTCCTCAGACAATAACGCTATGAGTCTGCAGGGCTAGGCAACCATTGTCCCTGTCCACTCTGTTGAGCCAGCATGACATGCCGTGGTCTGTGACAACTACAAACTCTCACCTAAAAAGAAAGGGCTGTAATTTCCCTAGGGTCCAGACAATTGCCAACCACTCCTCAATAATCGCATAGCTGACCTCTTGTGATAACAGCGTTAGGATATGATTATACCAGCATTTCTACTTGCCTGCAAGCAGATAATCCTTGGCTAACCCAGTAAGTGCCTCCAGCCCGTATCTGAGCCACAGTATATATGCTTCAATGAGTTCCTCAAACTAGTGATGCCAATTCCAAAACACATGAGACAGGTCTAATGTCCACCTTACTAGCCATCCATACACGAGTTCAAAGGGGAAGAACCCTGTGGACTCTTGATGGACATCTCTTTAGGCAAAAAGGAGATAGGGAAGCAACTTTTCTCAAATCTTTGCCAGGCCTACAAACGCTCTAAACATAGTCTCAAGGGTGCCACTGAACCTCTCACATGGTAGGGGTGGACCTCAATTGTATCACTTTATACTTATGTTGCAAATGATGGGTCTGCCAAGGATTGGATACCCTGAGCTTAGGAACCCAACCCATGTGAAAATGACTACCAAGGTATCAGTCACTATTGCTGCCATAATGCATCCAAGTGCTGCAGATTACGGATATCCGGTGGCATAATTCACCACTGTGATGATCTATCTCTTGACTGACTGAATAGTTTTGGCAACATGGCCAATGATATCTACAGCCACTTAATGAAAAGGAATTTCTATTATGGGCATGGGCCATAGGGGAGCCTAGAGCACTCACCCGCGGTCATCAAAGCCCTGACAAGTATCATACGACATACAGAAACTATTGAGATCACATGATACTCCAGGCCAATAAAAGGCCTGATTAAGGCTTTGGCGAATGTGACAATAGCACAGGTACCCTGCTAAGGAGGTGTCATGGGCAATGGCTATCAGGGCTGCTAGGTACTTTCTGGGATGACCAGCTGTCATAGATCCGTCCAAGGCTGGTCACCCCTCTGTGGATCAGTCTATCTGTGCAACAGGTCGCTCTCCAAAATATACCTAACCCCCTTGGGTCCTGTCTTCCCAGTCAAGCCCTTACCCCTCTAAAACAGGATCATGCTTCATATCCTGCTTAAACTCAGTCAGAACTGTCACAGACATCCCCCTGCTGAGAATCCACTCTCTTAGTTCAGCCATGCTGCTATGCAGCCATCTTCACTGCTGCTTTTCCAGTCTCTGATGCTTTGTTTTTCCCCTTGATAGCACCTAACCCACAACTGCAACCAGTTTATCACGAGGAAGGACAAGCTGGGCCCTCCAATGATAGGATTCCCCCAGTTAGGTCTTCTACTCTGCACAGTCTTGTACATCAGTAAAAGGGATTCCCCTAGAAGGAGGTGGCTTCAGGATGCGTGTAGTTCTGGAACATAGATGCAGGATTCCTAGATATCTGGATTGGAAAAAAGTGATTAAAAACCTATTTTCCAAACCTCAGAAATACAGTTGGCAGGTTTGTATACTTTCAAAAGGGGCAATTCAATTTAATGAAAAACAAAAAATTCATAGACATGTGAGAACAAACAGGTTCTGGTAATTATTATTATTATTATTATTATTATTATTATTTACTTTTATTTTTGACGTGCCAACATATTCCGTAGCGCTATACATAGGTTAAAAATAGGAAAAATATTGTAATAACAAATTGAAAGAATGGAAGGTCCTGTTTTGAGCTTAGAATCTTATGTAGCACTCTACAAGATTGGAAACTTGCCACATACAATCTAAATGGAATAGGAAAGGCAGAACAACCTTGGCAAAAAGACAGATAAGGATTAGGATAGACCAGGGAGGAAATGAGAATTTTCTTAGGTCTTGGTTCAATTGTGATGTCTGGTATCAGGAGTGTATTAGGTGTTCCACATGCCTTGGGTAAATGGCGGTGTCTGGTATCAGGAGTGTATTAGGTGTTCCACAGGTCTTGGTTAAATGGTGCTGTCTGGTATCAGGAGGGTATTAGGTGTTCCACAGGTCTGGAAAGATCAATTAGTATGGTAGCAGAGCAACAAAATGTAACATAATTAAGATAAGAAGGTCAGCTACCCTAATTACTCAGCAGTAGGTATTCAATTCTAAATACCATCACTGTGTCATCTTCACAATAAGACTCCGAGGCATTTCCCTGCATACAATAAATGGATCAAAGTATATGAATATAAAAAATACACATAGAAAATACATACCAACATCAAGTATGTCCAATATGGATATCATCAAAACAATAAGTAGTTAGTCACATAATGTCCAAAACCCGAAGACACAAAGGGGTACTTACTGTGCATGAAGGTCTCCAGACCCTAGACAGTCCAAACAGGGGAAACAATGGTTATCACAAGGGGGCCCAGGGGTGTAAACAACAAAGCCCAGAGGTGTCATGTATATCTTGTGCTGGTCCAGGGAAGGGATTACCTTGTGAATGACTGTGCTAGGTTCCTATGGAGAAGAAAGAGAAGCATTTACCACTTTATCACTGGCTTTTCCGCCATCAGGGCTGTTGTCTCATCTTGATTCTCCAGTTTCCTCCTTCTTTTTGCTGGCCCCATCGCCTAACCTTCATCTCACTTCCACAGACCCACAACAAATGTCCAGATCACTCCAAGTTATTGAATTGGCCAAATTGTAATGCCTGGAGCCCGTAATGTAGCCGTAAAAGTTACTGATATTTAATTGGCCTCTTTTAGCTACTCGCTTTCCAATTGTGAGTCACAGGCTCGAAATCCCTGCAGGTTGTCAAAAACATAACTCCGTCCAATCGCTGTCTTTGATGTTTCAAGCTTGTAAATGTTACAAGTGCTAAAAACGCGAATCCATATTCAATTGCAACAATTCAACAAGCCCGCAATTGCCTTGTAAATGGCAAATGTATCAAAAGAATTCTACGAATACTAGATAGGACTCGCAAGTAAGTTAAACTCCTGTTCGTAACACTGAAAAAGGAAATTTAAACACACTACTGTACTTGAAAAAACTAGGAAATCAATGAAAGACATTAGAATTAGTTGACAACGGCTCTAAAAAGGAGTTGAAAAGTTAAAGGGACCCAGCACAAGTTCCATGGATTGCAAAATACACAAAAAGGATGATCACAATTGGTTGTTATTAAAATGCTTAGTGGCGGCGTTAGATAATGGCTTGAAAGTTAGACATTTTAAACATAAAATATCTGTCATGACTGACTTTTGGGGCAAGAGTGGAACCCCCTGAGCCCACCCAAAAAAATGCATTTCAGGGCCAAAACCTGTTATGGCTCTTTTCTTGGTAACCACTGGACCAGGGGCTTTACCAGGACTATGGCAATATGTGGGTATGTGGCCTTATAAGGCAGGATTATTATAATGTTCATCACAACTTCCTGGGCTTTGAAACCTTGTGGGCATTAAAATGTTTGTCATGGTTTCTTGGTGGGAGTGTGGTTACTGTTATAACTGTACTGCTACAAAATGGTGGATTAACTGTCCCATACATGAAGGAGCCTAACTCTGAGACACTTGTTTTTAGTGTATTTTATGTCATCTAAACCACATAATAATCTCAATCAAAGTGAAATGTATATTTTAATGGCGGTGTGAAATATAATCAATAACAAGTCGTTGATCATCTTATAATGTATTATTTTGGCACCATTCCCTAGCACATTCCAGTGATCACCATAAGGATATCTGTAGCGTTACAATATTTTCCTATCATACATAGAGCATTTATCCTACGTGATGGAGCACTTGTATATTGCTCATCTTGACATGACTTGTAACGAGAGTCCTAAAATAATTTATTTCATTCCATAAATAATTGGGTTGAATGTAGCAGGGATTACACAGTTAATTAAACTAATGGCATTTTGGACATGGAGAGAATGCTTCATCCCAAACCTGTATATAAGTTAAGCTTATAGCCCACAGGCATAAGTCAACATGGCTACTATCAGGTGTGTAGCACAGGTTTGCAAGGCTTTGTGCGGGGCTTTTCCAGTTGCAATCTTCATTGCTATTTGGAGAATAGTCAGGTATGAGACAAGGACAATGAGTCCATCGGTCAGTGTAATAAGAATCCTCACCATTAGTCCAACCATCTTGGTGTTGGGGATGTCTCCACATGCGAGGTTCAGAAGAGCCATGTTCTCACAAGCAAAGTTCAGGATAATATTGGATCCACAAAAATTAACCCTAGAAGCAGAGATAACTATCAGAGACACGAGTATAATACTACGATGTAAACCAATGAAAGACCACAGGACTAGTAAGGGCTTAGTCATAATGTTGTGGTAGCGTAGAGGTCTTGAAATAGCCACATACCTGTCCAGTGCCAATAATAAGAGCACATTAGACTCATACGAACCTGTTAAATAAAATACATCTGTGTTAGGCAGCTAGCCAATGTAATCTGGTACAGTTCAAACATCAACCCCAAAATAAATTTTGGCATAATGGTGTCGTGAGTGTTCAAATTAAAAGGAACAGATATGATGAGCACATGAGTGAAGTTTCTTCTCTACCCAGATACTGTGGTTGATATTAGAATTATTAATCAAGATTAACACATATACAGAGGGAAATGGGATGGCCATGAGGTGTCTGGATTCCAAGATCCCAGGAAATCCATGGAGAAGGAAATCTGAGTTAGAGAAGCTTGAGTTTGGATCCATCATGGATAGTTTTTTTATGGTCTAGTATAAGAACTGAAGAAGCAAAACAGTATAGAATCACATATTATAATTGTCAAACTGTGATTTGTTGTCATGCTTGCGAGCCTCGGGAAACGAGGCGAGACATTTGCGGCCCAGAGGGCCGCAACTGCGAGCCTCGAGACTTGGGCTGGAAGAAGTTGAGGAACGCAGGACTTAGTGAATTTCTGGGGCAAAATAATCCAACCTTGGAAAAATACGAATTTAATGGCTGAACCGCGGAAATCGAAAAACAAACCAAAAAACATAAATATGTCTTAAATTAACTTACAAACTCACACACAGCAAGAGGGGAGAGCCAGGAAGCCTGTGAGTAAAGTTGCAAGTTAATTCAAAGCATATTTGTTATTTTTTAAAGATAAGCAATCGGCTAGGCAAGAAAAAAAATGGCGGCTAAAAAAAATTAAAAGTAGGCAAAACGAGGCCAACTCAACACCAGGAACATACGAGTTACAAAATAGACTATTAGGAAGGATGGAAAATGCTTCCAAGTCACATAAGACATAGACAATCGCCACCATTTTACAGCACTAACTTGCAAATAATATTACAAACGCCCGATTTAAAAAAAAATTCTGACCTTGGAATCTCAGGGGTAAAAGAATCCGACATCGGAAAAATAGGAATTTAACGGCCGAACCGCCGAAATCAAAAAACAAACAAAAAAACATAAAAATGTCTCAAATTAGCTTACAAACTCACACACAGGACTGAGGGAGAGCCAGGAAGCTTGTGAGTGAAGTTGCAAGTTAAAAAATGGCGGTTCAAAAAAATGAAAACGAAGCAAAATGAGGCCATAGAGCGCAACTCAACAACAGGAACGTAAGAGTTACAAAATAGACTTTTAGGAAGGACTGCTTGCGAGGCACATAAGACATAGACAATCGCCCCCATTTTACAACACTAACTTGCAAATAATAACATTACAATACTGAAATGGCGGTTTTCCCACCTAAACAAACAGTTTTGCCTTGAGCACGCAGCCTATATATACTACACACTTGCCACATTGCTGACACTTTCTCCTCAGGTGTACATTTTCTGCTGCCGTAAAAATCCAAAGAGATTGTTAGCTCTTCAGGATATTGATTGCTGGATATTAATTAAAAATAGGTAAAGTATATTACTTTAATAATTAATTAATTATTATTACAAAAAAAAATAAGGAATTAGTATTAAAAAAAGAATTATGCAAAATCTCATATTTTTCACTGCCCTTACTTTATGAATACATAAATGCTTTCTAATATATGTACAGTATTAATTGATTAATTAATTATTAACATACATTCATTTATTAATTATTAATTAGTATTCATTACAAAAAAAATCTATATTTTACACTGCACTTACATATCTGTATTACTGCTTATTAATGTACATTAATTTATTAATTAGTACTTAGTAATAATACTTATATATCTTTATTACTGCTCATTGGGTGACAGGGATAGGATGCTGAAAGCAGTTAAATATTTAAATCTGTTTAGTATGCTCTGAGACGTCCATTGGGGAAGGACTGTGGCACATTAATTAACAAATAATCTCAGTGAAAAAAGAGAAGCATTGCTCTTTCTAATACATTTATTCATTTGTCTATTAATTATTAATGTAGATTATTTTATTAATTATTAATTAGTAATATTTCCAACAAAAAATACAGTAAATAAAAAGTACATCTGTGTTCACATTTGAATGTCTAAAGCAAGTTAAAAAACACCTGCTTCCAGCTCATAGTTCCGAGAAAAACAGTTATTACACTGCATTCTGGGAAATTGAGCCAGGACACACAAATATGCCCACAAATGCCTTGCTCTTCATTTCATAGCCATTATCAGACATGGCTTCCTTTAAGCATATGCATGCTTTATTACACAGCTTTAATGCAAAGCCAAGGTTGGAATAAACACAAGCTGAGTATCCTATCCATGTACAGCTGTTTCAAGCTTACTGGCTATCATCAGCATGGAGCGGGATCTCAGCCTGTGTTGTGGAAATTATGAGTAGGTAGTTCACCACAACAATCATTTATAATATGGTGGGCAAAAGAGCGATAGAAGCCCTCCACCGTACAGTAGTACAGTAAATAAAAAGTACATATGTGTTCACAACAAAAAATATATACATATTTTACAGTGCACTAAAACATATGTAGATTTTCCACTGCACTTATATATCTGTATTACTGCGCATTGGCTCACAGGGATAGGACCCTCAAAGCAGTTAAACATTTACATCAGTTTATTATGCTCTGACACCTGCTACATTTCATATTTTATACTCCCTTTTTATATGAATACGTCAGTGCTTAGGCCTTTACATTTTGAATGTATGCCAATAAAACATGATACTTTCAATGATTAATGAATTACTCAAATCCAAACATTAAACATGCTTTTCATGTCATTTTACAGTTTGCTCATCTCTGTGAACTCTGGACCTGCATGAACACACAGTGTGAGCTCTGCTGCATTTCATCTGCAATTACATCACCATTACAGGTATATGATTTAATGATGCCCTTCTTTAGGGAAACAGGATTAAGTCTTTGTGTTTTGCATTGATGACAGTTATTGATTCATTAATATATATTAGTTAATTAATAAATTCTTAATTAATAATTTTAAACTCATTTTAGACTGACCTTATTTATGAATACATAGATGCTTAGCTATTTATGTTTGATTGTATGCCAATTAAACATCATGCATTGATTGATTACCGTATTTATCGGCGTATAACATGCACCTCAACCCTCCTCCTCAACCTCCCTCCACATCCTCAACCTCCCTCCTCATCCTCAACCCCCCATCCTCAACCCCCTCCTCAACCCCCTCCTCAACCCCCCTCCTCAACCTCCCTCCTCAACCCCCCTCCTCCTCAACCTAAACTCCCTCCTCATTCTAAACCCCCCTAAATACCTCCCCCTCTCCCTTTCCCCTCACTTACCTGCTTCTGCTCCTGCGTCCACTCCTTCTTGACCCGGGGCGCATGTGACGTCACATGCGCGCCACATCATTAGCATATACCTGGTGCCGGCACCCAGTATATGCTAATGGCGTGACGTCACATGCGCGCCGGGTCAAGAAGGAGCGGAGGCCGGAGCAGAAGAAGGTGAGGGGAAAGGGAGAGGGTGAAGTATTTAGGGGGGTTTAGAATTAGGAGGGGGTTTAGGTTGAGGAGGGGGGTTGAGGATGAGGAGGGGTAGGGAAAAAGACGCAGCGTATAACACGCACATCGGCGTATAACACGCACACATCATTTGCCCCCTATTTTCGGGGAGAAAAAGTGCGTGTTATACGCCGATAAATACGGTAATTAATTAATTGAATCAAAACAGTACAAATCCTTTTCAGGGCAATCTATAGTTTGCTCGTAGCTCTTTGTGTTTGGATATGAAATTTACATTTCAATGATGATCTTCTTTAGGAAAACATGATTAGCTATTGATTAATTAATTAAGGAATATTAATGTATTAATTATGAATTCATTAAAAATATATATATATTTTATACTAACCTTATTGATCAATATATATATATATATGCTTAGCTCTTTATGTTTTCATGTATGCCAATTAAAAAACACACATTGATTGATTACTTAATTAATTTAATAAAATAATAATCAATGCATTTCAGGTAATTTTACTGTTTCATTACTGCTCTTTAGGTTTTGCATTGATTACAGTTAAAAACAATATGTACAATAAAAAACACATTATATCTTACAGATTGGAAGAAATAAAAGGCCAAGAACATCACACAGTGGACAAGAACTTCATCCATTAATACTTCAGGTAAGTAAAAAAAAAAATCTTAGTAATGTTATGATCGCAGAAGAAAAGAAAGAACGGAAAAGAAGAATGGCAAGGGAACGGAAGCAAAGAGATATGCACAGTCGCTCGAGACTTAAGAGAAGAAGACAGACAGAGACTTGCCAAAAAAGAAAAATGAATGAAAAACGACAAACTGTATGACTGAGCTACAAAGAAAAGAAAAAGTAAAAAAAAATAATATCTGTGAAACATTGTCTAATGACAAATATTGCCTAATGAGACCAATGTTGATATACATGTCACCAATGTTGATATAGAACATTGTAGTGATATCTATTCTCAGGAAGCTCAGGATAGTCCTTTATTTACAGCACTAACAGTAGCCACTCATTTTTGTGGATTACTCAATGTGGTTTGTCAGTTTTATGGGGCCTATCATTTTCTCAAGGAAAGACCAACTGACAGACACACATTTCCAGAATATTTTTAAAAGTATAATGAGCAATCCAACATTTCCTAATTATAGTAATTAAATAAAAAAAAAACATCAGGTCTTATAACAGTGCAATTTTATTTGCTTCAATGTGCGCTATATTAGCACAAAATGTGCCAGGACATGGCCCTTACTGTTTTAAAGTACAAGGACAAATTTACCACTGGACTTCACATTTACACCCACAAGCAGGAGAGCAAAGGAAATTTGCACAATTATATGTGCTAGATACAATGGAAGCTTTTGAACAACGAAAGATGCTTCCTAAAAATAAATAATGTATATGCATAGTCTTTGAACAGCTGGATACCATTATGGCCAACAACCCATATAGTCAAGCATACAAAAAATTAGCAGAGGTTGAAAAAGAACAACAGGAACATGCTCAAATAAATCAATTGCCAATGCCAAGAGTAAATATGGTCCTGAAAAGAGATTGCAATACTGATCAAAAACATAATTTACCAACAGTAAATGAGGTTGCCATGGTCTTTAAAAATGAGGATGGTGAACCACCATTTGAGCGGGATATTAGAATATATCCAAGCAATGAAGAGCAACCTTTTATAAATATAAATATATTAAATTGTAATTTAGATCCAATGGCATAGCCCATTTTATTTCCAAATGGTTAGCCAGGATGGGAACCAAAATTGCAATTGTAAAGTTATCCCAATAGTAAAGTTCGTGTTAGAAACAATATTTCTATGCTGGAATATAAAGTGGCACAAACTGCTATTCGGGATCAATTTAATCCTATTTTATGTGGGGGGAAACTCACACAACAATGGATTTTTGATTCATATCTACAAGTTTAAGCATCTAATCTAAATTTTATCAAATTTCAACAACAAAAAGCTTTGCATCAATATTATGGATTGAGGGATTATGTCGCTGAATTGGCTACAAACAGAGACATTCCAGCTGGAAGAGCAATCATTTTGCCATCCTCTTTCCAAGGATCTCCTCACAATATGCGAGAAAGATACAATGATGCCATGGCTATTGTGATGGAAAACCTGATTTAATCATTACATTCACATGTAATCCACAATGGCCAGATCAAGGAAAATTTGAAAGATGGCCAAAATACTTCTGATCAACCAGATTTAGTGGCTAGAGTATTCAATATTAAACCAAATACATTAATACATGATATAACTAAAGCACGGTTATTTGTGAAATGTGGGGCTTTTGTTTATACCAATACATTTCAAAAAGAGGCCTGCCACATGCACATATACTTTTAATCCTACAATAAAAAGATAAATTAAATACTGCAGAAAGTGTGGATTCAGTGATTAGGGCTGATCTGCCGCATCCACAAAAATATTCCAAACTTTATGACATTGTTACACAACAAATGATTCATGGTCCATGTGGAGATATCAATCCAAATTCACCATGTATGAAAAATAAATTATGCACAAAATAGTTCCCAAAACAATTTCAAATGCAAACTTATGTTAATCGTGATGGATAGACTTTATATAAAAGAAGAGAAGGACAAACTGCTATTATTCGTGGCCAAACGGTCCATAACTAATATGTCGTTCCATACAATCCACATTTGCTGATGAACTACAATGCACACATAAATGTGGAAGCTTGCACTTCTATCAAATCCATAAAATATGTGTATAAATACATATACAAAGTATATGATGCAGCAACTGTTGTTGTGCAAGGTGCATAAAATGAACAAGACATGAACTTTCATGTTATTTATTTAGATGCTTGTATGTCAGTGCTCCAGAAGCAATGTGGCGTCTTCTGAAATTTGAGATGCATGATCGGTCACATGCTGTGTATCGATTAACTGTATATTTGCAACAAAGTAAATTTGTTTGCTTTACTGCAGGGAATGAAAGAAATACCATAGCCCAAAATTAACTTAGAGCAACAACACTTACTGCTTGGTTTCATTTAAATTGCAAGGGCACTGAGGTCAGACAATTTTTATACATTGAGATTCCATATCACTATGTATTCTTAAATGGCCAATGGCGACAACGAAAAAAGATACAAATAAAATTATCCCAAGAATTTTCTACCGTTAGTCCAAGAGACATTGAACATTTCAGATTAAGATTACTTCTTTTACATGTTCCTGGTGCACAAAGTTATGAACATTTACGCACAGTGAATGACATAGTTTATGATACTTTCCAATTAGCTGCAAGACATCAACATTTCCTGGCGATGATAAGGAATTGGAGAGATGCCTAGAAGAAGCATCACTATGTTAAATGCCAAAGCAAATCAGAGAACAATTTGCATTCATTTGCATCCTTTGCAATGTACCTGATGCATTAGCTTTGTGGGAAACATTTAAATTTAATATCTGTGAAGACGTTACAATGAGACCATTGTGCAATTAAAAGCATTAATAGAAATACAAGAAATCATTCTTTGTCATGGATTAAATTGTGCAAATTTGAATCTGCCTGATCCAGGATTTATAGATGAAATAAACTTTGAAGACTAAGACAATAAGCTTGAAAACCAAAAAACCCAAGAACAAATTGCAACTTTAAATACATTACAATTGCAAGCATTTAACACCATCACAAATGCAATAGATGATGACATGTTCAAAGAGCGTTATTTCTAGTTAGATGGCCCTGGTGGATCAGGAAAAACATTGCTATATAATTTATTGATGAGTTTCATTAGAGCACAGGGTGAAAAATCACTGCCATTTGCAACAACCTAAATTGCTGCACTTTTGTTAGAAGACGAGAGAACTGTGCATAGTGAATTTAAACTGCCAGTTCCATTTCTAGAAACATCAGTGTTGGATATTCGAATGAAGTCATTACAAGCCAAACATTTCAAACAAAGTAAATTTATTATAATAAATGAGGCAACAATGATGTCATGTCATGCTCTGCAATGTATTGATCGATTATTAAAAGAAGTAAAGGATAATGATTTGCCACTTGGGGGAAAGGTGATGTTGTTAGGAGGAGATTTTAGGCAAACATTACCTGTTGTGTCATATGGAAATAGGACTGGCATCATTGAAACATGTTTAAAGACAAGTAAACTCGAGATCTCAACGCCAATATGAATTCAATGATTGGCTAATTCAAATTGGAGAAGGAAAACATCCAAAAAGAACTAATCTACTTGATGATACCATTGAAATTCCATCAGAAATGATTTGCAAAGAATCACTTATATCGAAAATCTTTCTAAATACTATCAAAAACGGCGATTACTCAGACATTGCAAACAAAGTGATATTAACATAAAAAAATATTGATGCAATAAATCGAAATAAATGAATCAATGCTCTCCAAAATGAAACAATGCCCGCCAAAAAATGAATCAATGCACCCCAAAAAATATTATTACAGTGCAGATTCGGTTCTGGCTGATGACAAAGACAACGAATCAAATTATTTCATAGAATTTATCAATTCTTTAACTCCCTCTGGAATGCAAGCAAATATTTTGCAACTAGAAAAAGGAGCAATTGTCATGCTACTGAGAAATAGGAATCCCAAAAAAGGACTTTGTAATTGGACCAGATTAATTGAGCAGGATTTAAGAGAACATTTCATACATGCAGAAATTATGAATGGTACCTGTAGCGGAACCCATCACTGTTTTAAACTGTTTTATGATTATTATGGTTAAAATATGATCCTACTATATATATGTTGGTTGATGTTCTACAGAATATATTGGCTCAGAATATTAGCCAGACTTTTGCAGACCTAGGCTAATAGATAATCCTGTTACAGAGATTCAAGAGATAAGAAAGTTGTAAAGGATCCTTGCATTTTCCAAAGTGTTTTCATTCTCTGATAAGAACAAAGAAGAATGATCTAAATAATGTCTGATTGTATCCAAGTTGCCAGGGAGGTGTGACTCACCTATTGTCCTATATGTGTATTGTATGGGGGATATGTGCAATGTCTGTGTGTTATGTGTAAAAACATACTTTTACTAACTTTTGAACCCCTGGTCTGATTCATGCCATTTTTGTATATGTTGTTCCCCTGGGTGAGAGATATTGAACGGTGCTGGACTTAAAGGTGTACCCCCTGTATTTGGGGTACATCCAGAATGTGATTAAAATTGTGTCTGTTTTAATTGTGTTACCTGTTATCTGAGGGGAGGAGACGTGGGGGTTGAACCATGCATATAATTGGCTGTTGTGATAATTATGTGGGTGTAGCCCTTCAGAGGGCACCATTGCATAAAAGGAGATTCCCTGTCATTAAAAGTTAGTTCTTCTTGACCCTTCAAAACGTAGTCTCGTCGAGTTATTGGAGGAGATCGCTATCATACTGGGGATTGCTATGCTTTTGCATACTCCCTTGAGCTGTAACTACTGAACGCTTGTTCCTGTCGTACTATCCTTGGAGTCTGTGGTGGTTTTGGTGTCCGGTGCAGTGCTTGTAGGCCTCGACGCAAGCTAGGACGCATCCATCAACGGAGGTAATTTTTAATTCTGTGGGTATTTTTTAACAGGAACCTGTATTTCAAGATGCAACAATCCAGAGGAAATTAAAGTTTTGATTAAAAAAAAACAAAGTCAGGGTGATTTATTCGATGAGGGCCAAATTTTTACATTGGCTACTATGAGGTGCTGTAAAAAAGTAAAACAATACAACAGATGTACCAAAAAAAACAAAAGAGAAATACATGGATAAGTGCTTTTATCTCAAGGACAAATTCACACAAAAAAAGCCCAAATATCATAGAAAACAGTGGTTTGATTTCAAAGACGAACTTTAATGTCACTCAGACTCTTTCACATAGGAAACTCTATAAAATGGCAAAAAAAAAACATTTAGAGAACAGTTGTTTATACTCCAAGGACGAACTTTTATGTCTGGCGGACTCTTTTTAGAGGACCACTATTTCACATAGGAAACTCTATGTGCCATTTTCAATAACTACAACAATAACTAAAAACAAGTGAAAAAAAAACATTGACAAAGTAAAATGTCTTCTAAGTGACCTTTTGGCAGGATTGGCCCCACAAAACAGCTATGTTGTATTTTCTAACAATTCCAGTCTAAATATTATTATTACAAGTTAATATTTGAAATGTTAATATTGTATTTTACAAGGTGTGGAAAGTTATTTCATTGTATGTAATTAAGGGTTCATGTTAGTAGGAGGAAAATTAAAATGTATAATTAAATATAGAGTATTGATCCAGGGAGTGATCCGATTGCTAACTTAATCCATTTTTATATTAGTCATGCATTGATCACAATTTAAATGCTTCATATTGCATATTGTTAAAAAAGGATGGTTTATCAGTTGTTGAACTACAAGTTGCATGTTAAAAAAATAAACACATTTACTATAATTGTTGTACTTCTTCGAAGATAACTAAAATGGATTTATGAGGGATAGGTCATGTCAAACAAATCTAATTAGTTTCTATAAGGAGGTTAGTAGGAACCTGGATCAAGGCAACTCAGTGGATGTAGTCTTTTTGGATTTTTCCAAAGGCTTTTGATACAGTTCCACATGGGAGACTATTGTGCAAACTAAGAGATACAGGAGTTGCAGTAAATATCTGCTCATGGATTGAGAGCTGGTTAAAAGACAGGAAGCAAAGGGTTGTTGTAAATGGAACATACTCCGATTGGACTAATGTGGTAAGTGGGGTTCCTCAGGGTTCAGTATTAGGTCCTCTCCTTTTTAACATATTTAATAATGACTTAGAGGTAGGATTAGAGTGTGGTGTCTCCATTTTCGCTGATGACACGAAGTTGTGCAAGGTAATTAAATCAGATAATGATGTGCTTTGCCTCCAAAGTGATTTACATAAAATTGAGGAATGCGCATCTAAATGGCAGATGAGATTTAATAAGAATAAATGTAAAATTATGCATCTGGGAAGGAAAAATAGCCATGAAATGTTTAATCTTAATGAAGCAAATCTAGGTGTATCAGATAATGAAGGGCAATTGAATGAGGCCCTTGAACTCTGCTACAATTACGGAGCGATTCAATTGAACAAGTTACGGGCCAAAAGCCAAAACCATCCTCCTGTAAGTAGCATTTCAGAGCATAAACATGATCAATTAAGCAAAACCATAACTGCCCATTTAGAAACATCCAATAGTAAATGAGACTGTCATCATGACGTCAGAAAAACATGGAGGTTACATGTCAATCAATTAGTGTTTAGAAGTCCAATATGCGATCAGACTCGCAATCCGGCAATTTACAAAATAAAAAAAAATGAATGAAGGAAATGTTCTAGTCCATGTGGGTGACCTAATATGTATTAACTCATTGATTCCTTAGATTTATATAACACCGAAATGGCACATACAAAAATGTATTTTTTTTTTTACTTCAGATTTGTGAACTAATGTCTTTTTATTACTTTCCTCATTATTTGCAGTGCAGTATTGTTTTGGTACCCATAGGATTTTCTTCTACATTTGACATTTACGGATGTGAAAACATTTGCAGGATTGAGGAATTGTAGCAATTGAATAGCAATTTGCGATTGTAACTCTTGCGGTCTTGAAATATCAAAGGATTAGCTGGGTTGTAAGTTATTGTTGTAACAACCATATTGATTCCTGAAATCAATATAACACAGAAATAAAATGTAAAAAATTTAAAATAAATGATTGCAGATTTGTGATCTTGAGACTGTTGAATAAACAAGTAATATCTTAGGGAAACAAACCCATTAGTGCTTGACACTACAAATTCAAATGTGAGGACAACATTGGGTTAATCATAATCATATAGTATTAAATAATTTTTATTGGTGAAAAAACAACGTCGATTAAAAGAATTTAAAAGAAATTTAACAACACTGTGAAAAAATAGTTTCTTCAATGACTCTTGTAACCACTATTGTCACTCTGTTGTATAGTATTTTTAGAGTGTGGTTACAAGGAGAGTGTATAAAGGGGCAAATGCTCCCTGACTTAAGAGCTATAGAGAAATCCCATAGGTATATATATATATATACAATATTGATATAGATCGCTGGCAAATGATGTGGAGCACCTATTAGTGATAGAGTTATCTTGGTGTTCAAGAATATAAATGCTCAGCCTCATATGGGAGTGTCATAAAGTCTGATATAAATTCCAGTTACTGTATGCAGCAACGCTGCTTTCCCTTTGTGTATATATACACATACACAACTGACATGCTGTTTATAAAGCGTTAACTGTCTCCTCTTAACTAAGTTACTGAGGGTATTTGTCAGTTCAATAGATAGGCTATAATAGCCCAAATTATATGCCCTTAAAAGTGCCTCTGAGTTATTTATTATAGAGCGTTTGCGCCTCCATCAACTCTGAGTTTCGCGCTTCCTGATTACGGCGTGCGTGATGACGTCACGCAACGCTCGCCTGTTACCTAACATGTTTCTACGTTACAAAACGTCTTTGTCAAAGGATATCAATATTGTATATATATATATATATACCTATGGGATTTCTCTATAGCTCTTAAGTCAGGGAGCATTTGCCCCTTTATACACTCTGAGAAACTATCCTTGTAACCACACTCTAAAAATACTATACAACAGAGTGACAATAGTGGTTACAAGAGTCATTGAAGGAACTATTTTTTCACAGTGTTGTTACATTTCTTTTAAATTCTTTTAATCGACGTTGTTTTTTCACCAATAAAAATTCTTTCATACTATATGATTATGATTAACCCAATGTTGTCTTGAGACTGTTGTGCAATTGATTTTAATGTCTTTCATCGCTTTTCAGTATTTTTAAGTACAGTAGTGTGTGTTTATTTACTTTTGCAGTGTTACAAACAGGTGTTTAACACATTTGCAAGTCCTATCTAGTACTTGTAGACATTTTTATACATTTGCCATTTATGGGTTCGAAGGCAATTGCGGGCTTGTTGAATAATTGCAATTAAAAATGGATTTTGCATCTTTAGTACTGGTAACATTTACGGGCTTGAGACATCAAAGGAGGAGATAGGGCGGAGTTACATTTTTGACAACTGCAGTGTTTTTAAGGCTGTAACCCGCAAATGGATTGCGAGTAGCTAAAAGTAGCCAATTAAATCTCTGTAACTTTTATGAGCTACATTACGGGCTCCAGTAATTGCTATGTGGACAATTGAATAGGGGCCATATTTATCACTCACAAAAGACGAAGATAAAGATAACACATATAGCATATTATTCACATAATATATGGTCTAAAAAGTTCTTACATGTTCCATTTAATTTGTGGATGTCATCAAATTAGCATTTTCTGTAAAAATGTTGTTGAATTAGAGAGATATGTAAAATCAATATTATTATTGACTATCGAGTACTTGCGCTGGGCCGAAAAGTTGACTCTGAAACATTAGGTAGAAATCAACTTTAAAAGATCTAAAAATAAGATCCATCAATATGACTTTACACCAGTATGATGTCAATTTGTATATTCAAAGATGTTTTAGTTCATAAAAAAACGTATTTGTTATCATTAGTTAAGAAACAATTAGGTAGAATTCTACAGCTATATGTGAGCGTTAAATACATAATTTTCCATTTTATGTATTTTATGCCGACTTCTGGAATTTTTTTTATTTGTCTATGTTTTTATATGTTTTTGAATTTTATTATAATTTTGTTGGTTTGATAAATAACAATATTAAAACAAAGCTCTGACAAAGTTGGTGGAACAGTTTTCTTGTAATATAACAACTTTTTATATAATTACAACAAAGACAAACGAGTGTACACATTGTACGATTTCTAATAGCAAGACAGCTATGAATCCAAACAATAAACACAGTCTCACAGTGCCAGGTCTCATTGCTCTGGATTTATTTTGTTTCAGTGGTGGAGCTAGAGGCCGTGAATAACGGGCCCAGGTGCAAAATACTTTAGACATTCCCTAGCAGTTTCTCTTTACATAGATATAATTACATGGTAGATGCCTGTAAAGGGCTTCAACAAATAAAACTTTTTTTTTTTTTTTTCTACCCCTCCTTCCCCTTATAAAGTGAAAGTCCTCCTTTACACTAGACTACTGCCTCTAGCCTCTCATGGTGCTCCATTGTCTTGCACACTGCTCCACCATGGTTAGTCTACAAAAGTCTTTTAACATTCCTGTTAGGTAATGTTGCCAGTAAATTTATTCAAATTAATGTGATCTGGTTCCAAGACACATTGGATCATAGATCACCTTCAGCTTTTTAGATGTGACTCTATATCAATGTCAATTCTATGACATGATCAAATATTATTATATTTGGGGTGGTTTAAAGATTATTTATCAACTATCAAATATTCTTTTATTTCTCAAATATTCTCGATCAACCACAGCATGTTATTTCAGTTAAAAATAGCGATTTACATATTCATATTTTTGTATATAATTTATCAATGGGTTTATTTTATCTTATTAACTTCTTCTCTCTGAATCCATATTCATGGTAGTTTGATGAACATTGTTCAGCCTCTTAATCTTGACTTGACCATCAAGCCTCAACTTTTTCTTCCATAAACAAATCCTAATTTCTTTAACTCTTAAACCATAAATAACTGGGTTGACAGCAGCTGGAAACAGGAAGTAGATTGCACTGATTAGATTTTGTGTATCGAGTGACACCGAAGCACTGGCCCTGTATATCATGGAAGACAAAAAGCCACAGAAATAAATTAGCATGGCCACAATCATGTGTGTGCCACATGTGTGGAGAGCTTTGTGTCTGGATTTCCCAGTGGCGATATGGATTGCTGTGCTTAGGATTTTCAGGTAGGACACCAGAAAGATGCTTCCATCACTTGTAGTGACCAATATTCTCACAACCAGTCCTATGATGTGAGTTTTGGAGATGTCTCCACACCCAAGGTTCAGAAGGGACATGTTCTCACAAGCAAAGTTAAGGATGATGTTGGATTTGCAGAACTGAACCCTGGAGACAGATATGATTATTGGAGAAACAAGGATGACACATCGAACCAAACTAATAACATTTAGCTTGAGAAGTAAATGATTGGTCATAATATCATGGTAGCGCAGTGGGTTACAGATTGCTATGTACCTATCCAGGGCCATTATCAGGACCACACTGGACTCAGATATTACAGTTAGATAGATGACAAACATCTGCACCAGGCAGCCACCCAGATCTATCTGGTTCAGGCCGAAAGCCAAACCTACAATCCATTTTGGCATCACTGCGGTGGTGCAGGAGATGTTGATAATAAAGAGAAGAGATATGAGAAAGTACATGGGGGACTGGAGGCTCCTCTCCACCCAGATCTTGTACACGATGATAGAGTTACCAGTGAGGATTATAATATATATGGAAAGAAATGGGAGAACCAGGAGTTGTCTGGAGTTTGAGAACCCAGGAAAACCATACAAGATGAACACTGTGTAGGAGAAGCTTGAGCTCTGGTTTGAATTCATTGTTTCCATCGTGGTTTGTAATGGGGAGAAAATACCATGCCCTAAAAGAGAAATGATACACTATTAAAATGATTATCAATGGGTACAATAGTTTCACTAAGCGATATACCTCACATGCATTTGTGCTCATTGGCTGAAAAGCATATCTCATACAAGTGTCCAACGCTCATTGGCTGAGAGACACATCTCACAGAGCTGTTTTAGTGCTCATTGGCTGGGAAACATACCTAGTACAGCACTCACAGGATGACAGACATAGATCATACAGCTGTATTAGTGCTCATTGGGTGAGAGACACAACTCAAAGCAGAGGTCCCAGCTACAGTAAGATATCAATAAAAACATGAAGATTTGTAATTGTAAATTATTTGGAAAAAAATACTGTAATGAACCACATTTGGTACCTAATTACTCTATGATTGATAACTGTCTGGCTTAACAGCTTCCTTTTGTCTGTGGCTTCCATCTTAAACAACCTAACTCTATTGATACCTCAGAAGCCATAGGCGAAAGGAACCCATTAGTGCAGTAATGAGCTGGTGTGAGGATTCTAAGCTGGGTGACAGCCAAAATGTAGTAAATTTAAAGCTATTTATCTATAGCTAAATTACATTTTTAATAACTTCCATTTGAAATTATTTGTTTGCTTAGTGGTATCTTATTATCCTACTATAATTATGACTTCTGCTATCTCCTATATTCTCTTTTAGTTGTAAAATAAATAGTATCCCTCTGTCAAATATATGTTGTTGATAAACTCAATTTTTAATCAATAAATCACCAAATATGATATCACTTTCTTATTCTTTTTTTTTTATATATATTTTTTATTAAGAATACAAGGTTAATTCCATAACACAAGTGTTTAAAAATAAAACATTTGTAACATAACGAGAAAACTTAATAAATGACAACACATACATATAACCTTTTAAACCTAACTTGGAAATTTTTGTTAATTCTGTTTTAAGTTAAGCTGAAAGCATGTTACACGTATGTGTATGTGTTAAATTAAACCGTAAAGGCTGATAGCTTATAAGAACACACAGAAAAGAGGGTAAGAGAGCCCCATGATGAGCGCCTTTTGGCCCTCATGGCTTGCCTCACAATGAGCGCCTTTGGCTAGGCTCTCACCATGTGTACTTTTTAGGCGTCGCGTTTGAGAGTTACTGTGTTGGGTTGTGTTACTGGCTTGGGTTAAGTTTTACTGGCTTCCGTTAAGTTTTACTGCTTAGGACTGTTTTTTATGTCCTACACACTAGTTTTATGTCCTTCATGCTAGTTTTTTCCCAACAATTTTTTTTCTCGCTTAGGCGATTTTCGTTCGTGAAAAATGGCAAATATGGCTCAAACTAACTTGCAACCTCACTCACAGGCTCCCTGCTCTTCCCCTGTGCTGTATGTGAGTGTGTAAGTTAATTTGAGGCATATTTGTTGTTATTTCATGTTATTGTCATGTCTGGGTTTAGGTCCTAACTCGTACGGTCATAAGTCCCGCTTGCGCCTGTGGCGATCATTGAGAGCCCTACAATGAGCGCCTTTGGGACTCATTGTAGCCTGTCCTCGCCTCACTTTCCAAGGCTCACAGAGCAATGAGCGCCTTTGGCGCTCATTGCAGCCTAAGTCCTGCGGGGGTCGACTGCTCGCCTCGCTTTGCGAGGCTCGTCAAGCGTGACAAACCCGCAAACGTGACCAATGATCTTGGTCCACAACTATGTATACTGTAAAGGGTGGTATAAGACAGCTATGGTCTCTATGGTGAATTTACAGTCACAGTCAAGATATTGTGTATCTCTCTCATGCATTGTAGTGCTGCACTTGTGTCATGTTTAGTGACACCAGAATAAATCATTCCACTATGGTTCTTATGACGAAAAGCCTGATATACTGATAAAAGCTTACACAAAGTGTCTATTTACACGAAAAACTCTGACTGGATAGAGAACTATTTGTCTCTCCTAGGAACGTATTCAATCCAGCTCCATTCACTTTATTTACTGGCCATATGAAACAGGTAATTATCTGTAACCAACTCCATTACCTATTCAACTCCTTGCGGAGGAGACTCATGGAGGAAACTTCAATCTTGTTGATTGGTGTTGCTGAAGGATGACCCCATCACCTATGCAACCCCTTGTAGGAGGAGACTCAGGTAGGAGACTTCAGACTTGTCAGTTGGTGTTGATCAAGGAGGACCCTATTACTTATGAAACCCCCTGTAGGAGGAGACTCAAGGAGGGGACTTCAGTCTTGCCAGTTGGTGTTGATCAAGGAGGACCCTATTACTTATGAAACCCCCTGTAGGAGGAGACTCAAGGAGGGGAGTTTAGTCTTGCCAGTTGGTGTTGATCAAGCAGGGCCCCAATACCGATTCAAATCCTTATGGCGGAGCTCCAGTTCTATAACAGCAAGAATTAAAATATTTACTTTCAAAAACTAAGGCCACCATTTAATTCAAAGCCTGCAATTATCTTCATGCAGCTCGTATGTCTGCGGGCTAGCAATTTGCTACAATTACAGATGTATTTAATTGCTCAAGCCTGTAATTACAGGGTCGAAGGCTAAAACAGTAAACCATGAACCCATATGTAGCATTTCAGGACATGATCATGATCCAGTAAGCAAGCCCGCAAGTTACAATTTAGACACAGCCAATAGTAAATGAGACCTTCATCATGACATCAGTAAAACATGGAATTTAGACTAAAATTAATTAATATTAATCTGCAATCGGACTTGCAATCTAGAATGTGGAAATCAATACAAATCAATAAATTAACTGTTCTAGTCCATGTCAGTGGCCTGATATGTATTAATTCCTTCATTCCTGGGATCAATATAACACAAAAATAAATCGTAAAAAAAATGTGTTTATTGCAGATTTGCGAGCTTGAGACTTTTGTGCAATTCATTCTAATGTCTTTCATCGCTTTCCCAGCATTTTTAAATACAACAGTGTTTGTTTGTTTGCTTTTGCAGTGTTACAAATAGGCGTTTAACCCCCTTGTGGGTCCTTTCTAGCATTTGTAGAATTGTTTGATACAATTGCCGGGTTTGAAGGCAATTGTAGGCTTGTTGAATTGTTTTAATTATTATTATTATCTTTTATTTGTATCGCGCCAACATATTCCGTTGCGCTGTACAGGGGAGAAGAACAAGGTAACATACAATATACAATAATGACAACAAGCAGAACCTTTTTTGAGCTTCAAGTCTTGTAAGATGTGCTTTTTCCCAAAGTACCCCACAAGATTAGACACTCGCCACTTACAATCTAAAGGTAATGGAAGAGGCAGAGAGCTGGGAAGAGATTAGGAAGGAAGTGAGAGGTACATAGGAAGGAAGTTGTGAAAATAAAGAGGTTAGGTTATCCATTAGTTAGAGAGGGAAAATACGTGATATAAAGTGATTGGCGCTATTATGTAATGTGGTATCTGTCCCTATAATTTTGCGCCTTTAGCACTGGTAACAATTGCGGGCTTGAAACATTGAAGGAGGAGAAAGGGGGAGTTACCTTTTTGACAACCGCAGGGATTTTGAGGCTGTAACTTGCACATTGATTGCCGGTAGCTAAAAGAGGAAAATGAAATATCAATAACTTTTATGGGTTTCAATAATTACAATTTGGCCAATTGAATGGGCGCCAAAGCCTCTTCATGATTATTCTTAAAAATGTCACCAACTTTGCCACATTTTCATATGTCTGCCTGGTGGTGCACAACCATTTTGTTGGGTTCCATGTTCCTTTAAATGATGGCTTGATCTACAATCAAATACACTGTCTGAAGCTTTGCTGAAGTCTCTCCACTACCTGTAGGCCTCAGTCTCTCCTCTCTCACTCTCTCTGGAACTACAATCAAATACACTGTCTGAAGCTGTGCTGAAGGTATCTAAAGACACTGTGGAGCCATTTCTAATGAGATAGAAACTTTCACTAAGCAAATCTATACCTATGCATTTGTCTGAAACCCCCCTTACCTTGCCTGCTCCCCCACCCCCAAAGCTTGGTTTTATTGCTTATTATCTGTGAAATAACATTTGCCCATCCTTCTCATATTCTGTTGCAGTCTCTCCACTACCTGTAGGCCTCAGTCTCTCCTCTCTCACTCTCTCTGGAACTACAATCACTTCCCATCCCCCCCCCTGCCCCTCACCCACCTGCCCCTTGTTTCTCTTGATTTATTGAGTCACTCAAATTTCTTTTAGCTGATCAATTAGCAACACCTAACTATACCTAATTAATCTATTACACAATGTTTGCTCATGCCTGTTCCTTCCTCATTACCTCCTACCTTTTCCTCAAACTCCTCTTCTCAACTTTTCCACATCATGTCTCCAACATAACCATCCCACCTTCCAGGCTCTCCTCTCCCCTTTTATGCTCCCATGAGCTACTCTCATTCCTCCATTCGCTATCTACTCCCCCTTCTAAAGCTCATAAGCAGAAACACACTCTAAATCTCAATACCTCTCCCTCTCTCTCATTCTTCTGTTGGCTTCTTGGGACATACCTCCTAACACAGGCCCCTCACCTCCCACTCGCAGATTATACTATCTGACCACTAGGGGCAGATAAGATATTGCATACTAGGATCACTTACCAAATTACTTTCTCAGGTGCTTTCCTTTTCCTTCTTTATGAAAAAACATTCTAACTTTGCATACCTTCCTACCTAATGAAACTTCACTTTCTTTCTGACCCTTGCTATTTATTATCTGCCTCTTCCATCCACTTTAGATTGTAAGTAAAGAGTTTTCAATCTTGTAGAGTGCTTTGGGAAAAAAACACTTTCTACAAAGATTCTAAGCTCAAAACAGGGTCCTCCGTTTTTTGCAGTTTGTTAATATTATATTTTTCCTTGTTCTTTTTTTTGTATAGCGCTTATGTTGGCTCGTTACAAATAAAAGTAATAATAATAATAATAATAATAATAATAATGGCTTGATAGAGTATCCTGAGAACTGGAGCTGATCGACATTGTTTTAAATCAAGATGAATATTATGAATATTAGTAATCTCCATATTTTGGTTTTTAATGCAGCATTTGATAACATTTTAATTTTGGTGTATTAAATCATAACATTTATATTTATCTCTATATAGTTTACCCACTTAAAAAGCTTGTCTTAAAGGAATACTGCAGTCATATATTTAAAATATACTACTTTGAAAAACTATATGTGATAATGTGTAAATAAAAATACAAATTTATTACATTGTGTATACAATTGTTCTGTAAGGTACCATTTTGTTTTCTACTGATCTGCTTCCCAAGGTTGAAGGAAGCCTTGAAAGAGCAACTAGTTTATAGGGGAGAACTTAAATGTGTGAAACCTCATTACAAGGGTACACACACCTGAGGAAATAGAGGGCAGGATCAGAACCGAAGACAAATGGAAGCCAGACGTAGCAAAATTGCACATAAAAGTGAAAAATGAACATGTTGTGTATATTTTTGTTGTTTTATAATAATAGTTTGTTCTTTATCCAGTTTAGTTATTTAAAATACCAGACAGAAAACATACCCCCTGGGGCAGGATAGTGGATGTGTATCCCAGACACACCTGGATCCTTCGCTACTCTTGTTCCTAGCGGCTTAATGACTCATTTGCATGTCCCCATCCAGTCTCCCAGAGTTCAGTGCATAAACTGTATTTCTTGAGACTCTGAGTAGGGGATACACTTTTTTAAACTAATTTTTAGATGTCCAGATGTGCACACAATGTACTTTTATATATACTTCTATCAGTCTTTTGCCCACCATAAGTTAAGTGATGATATATCTACAACATCATTTAGTGTATGGTGAGGACAAGAGCGATAGAAGCCTCCACTGTACAGAACACAGTAAATAAATAGCACATTTATGTTCACAATTGAACGTCTAAAAATTAGTTAAATACTCACTTCCTGCTCAGAATTCCAAGAAATACAGTTGTTGTACGGCACTCTGGGAAACTGGGTGGGGACATGCAAATGAGTCTACAATGTATTTTCGATCCTTAATCAAAACAAAAAAATATATATGCATAGCTCCATTCATGCATTTGTATCTTTGTGCAATAACAATAAATTAGGCCCAAATTTATCAGAGAGCGAATCACTTTGGCCTATTGCTCCACCTCAGATCACCTCAATCCACCTCTAGTGTCCAGCACTGAAATCAGCGGCATATTCATATTCATCAGTAGTGAGCATAATCATATCTATGTGGCGTATTAAACGTGGTAAAGGATAACAAATGTGATGGAGGTGTGCAGTACATAGAGTATCTAGAAATGATTTTCAATGGGAGGCATATTAGATAATAGGAAAGGGCCATTGTAAGTGTAAATATACATGTGTATATCATTTTATGTATACATTTTATATATGTATAGTATTTGAATAGTCATAGAACAGTGATAATAATAATAATAATAAACATATATATTAATATTAACAAAACTAATTGATAAAACTATAGCAATAATATAATAATAATAATAATATGTAATATTATAATATATTATGTGTATATATATATATATATATATATATATATATATATATATATATATATATATATGAATAATTAGAGTATTGCAAAATATAGTGATACCTTTTTTATTGGACATATATAGCAACAAACTTTCTGGAGATAAACTTCTCTTTATCAAGTCAAAAAGCAATGCTCCTTTTGGCTTGATAAAGAGAGGTTTATCTCTCGAAAGCTAGTAATATTATTATATTTATCATTATTAAAGGGCCATTTACCTCACTATAAGTGCTCTTCATTGTATGAGAGAGTTCATGATTCTATGTTAAAGTGCTCCATGGTTTTAAAAAAATAAATAAACTAAGAACAGTTAAAAATTTGCTGTCTTAAGTTTGTTTACAGACACACTGCAGACTTCCCCATGATTTACATCATCTGCCGGGAACGGCCATTTCAAGCTCCATGAACAGAAATAATGTTCTCTTTCAGGAATGTAAATAGCCATATGTTAACCCACAAATATCATATTTGTGAGTTTCTAGCATCCATTTCCCTGCACAGATGAATTTGGGAAGGGTTATCCCTTGTTTTGCTTCTGCTCTCTGCACAGAGCTCTTGCTCTCAGTCTGCCTGAAGGCATGCCTAATTCTCATGTAAACAGAACTTCATTTATGATTCTTTTCTGCAAAAAAGGCACGTATTTCCAAAATTCAAAAAGTATTTCAGGAGTACATTACAGTGTTGTGCTCCTAGTTGTGTTGAATTAACTGACCCTTTAATGTTATTATTACTACTATCATTATTCACATAATTTAAAAAAAAAAATTACATTTTAAAATATTATTTTTCATATTATTCACATTGCTCTATTTCATTACAACAGCTTAAGAAAATAAATTGTGTAAATGTGACCACTGATGGTTGTGTAAGTTGCTCCCCACCCTTTTGCTGCATTGTTTTGTATGGTATTGAATGGTGTCGGCGTCATAGCTATTTGATAAATACCGTTATGCGTATAGGGCGTGGTATTGCGTTCTGTAATGGATGGTATATTCCAATATGCTGCTTGGCAAATCTGGGCTTTAGGCGTTTATCCCTTTTATAAAGCAAATAAGTCATGGTGCTCACTCCAACCCCAACCCAGAACTGGGACCTAACACTGCTCCCAAAATAAATAGGTTGAAAATAACACAAGGTAACAATGTGAATATTATCCAAATGATATCAATATAACCTGATGCAGAATAGTATGATTTGTATCTGACTGGTCCAAGTGGTTTTTGGACTGGTTGGTCACTTTTGACGTCCATCTTTGAGATGCAGATTGATATTACATGATACTCTACATGTTGATGTCGTTTTCCATACAATACATCAATAATAGGTCTATAATGGAGACTAGTGGTAGTGGTATGTTTAAAGTGTTAGACTCTCCACTTTCCTCTTTGTCAGAGACAGATAACTCCACCTGTAATATATCAGTGATCCCAGGACCATTTATGGAGAAACACTTTTTGGCTTTATACAAATATTTTGCCCATTAGCAAATTTAGCTATTCAAAAAGCATTATTTAATAAAAAAATCCTTTAACCGCAGTGGTCCTTTAAGAATAAAGATAATAATGATAGTTATTAGGGTTCAGTCACAAAATACACTGAGGATATAACTCTGCGGATGAGCCACATTATACAAAAGATCTGTGCTGAAAACATTCACTGCTCTGCTGCTCTAGTCATTTTTGCTTTAGTACAATGCATGTGATGTATGGCGGATGTACGTACCTGCAGTGTATAAAGCCAGGATGCGCTGCTGCTCCTATAGATG
The DNA here is from genome assembly GCA_027410445.1 of Discoglossus pictus. Classification (NCBI taxonomy): domain Eukaryota; kingdom Metazoa; phylum Chordata; class Amphibia; order Anura; family Alytidae; genus Discoglossus; species Discoglossus pictus. Next base: position 1,013,511 of record JAPZIH010000658.1, read on the forward strand.
CTATTTATTTATCTTGCGTCGGTCCCTAGTGCATCTACTAATTAACATGGAAGTAGCTGCTTTGGGGACTGGCCATAAGGACGTGTGAAAGGCGTAGATTCACTAAGCTGTGCAGGGGATGCTGAGCACTTCTATAGGGCTGTAATGACATAGGACGTCGATGCATGTGAAGATTAGTGAATATTGGGGAAAGGCTCCAAAAGTACAAAATTACAGTATGACTGGGCAAAAATGTCTAATATAGCTTAATTTTGTCAATAAACTTAGTATTTGATGGAATATAAAGCTTGAGGAGAGGTTTAGAAGAGTTATAGGCATTGGAAATAGACCAGTTATTTAGGCCTCTCCATGAACAAATATCAGAAATCTTTAAAACTTCTCTATGACAAGAGTGAGAACATAATGCCTGCGTAATGCGGCACTTTCTGCACGTTTTTGTATGAAATAGTCATAATAATGTGTATCTAAAGATTTAATATTGTGCAAAGTCAGGATTCCAAGATAAAGATTTTATATGTTTATAAGTTTAGTTCAGAAAGTGCAAAAAAATAATGTAAAACAAATATACACATAACGGTACTGTGACATGAGGATGAATTAGTCTAATGTGAAATATATAGTGGCATTGAAGCTATTTCTGTTGGAGCTATTTATCCAAAAGAGGGGTGAATTTACTAAACATTTTCTCACCTGACGTGAAGAGGAGCTGAGAAAAGTTGGTTTCTCCATAGTAAATAGTGCATAATAAATCAAGACATGCCTTGGAGATGCTTAGTAAATTCCACTTTTAACATTTATCACACTTGGTGGGTAGTGGGGTATTTAGTGTTTTACCTCGGCTTGTCTCCACTTTCAGCCCCACTTTATGATTATACCCAAATAACCAATCTTCTCAGAATACCATAATATCACTAGTATTGAGCATTTATTTAATGAAATAACCGAGAAAATTGGTTAAAGCGCCACAATGGTATTTTTTTAAATTAAACTTGATAATATGAAAAATGCTTTAGAAAATAAATAAATAAATAAAAAACAATGAAGAAGTCTGTAATAAAGTACTGTGGTACCAGCTTCTCATTCTTCCTCATAGGGGTCTTAGTCCAGTTTTCCCCAAGGTAATGCCATTCCCAGGCCAGCATAAGATGGACATGGCACATCTGGCACTTATTTCCAGCCTGGGGCTACCTCTGTGATAGCCATCATTCATTTGTGCAGTCCAGTGAATACTCCTTGTGTCTGTCTGTTGTGGACATTGTGCGGCTAACGCTTGTTGGTATCTATGACATTGGAATATATTTTTTATATGTAATTTTGTAATTCATATGCTGTAATCCTAGTTGGCAAATTGTTAGCAAGGACTTTTCCTAGAGGCCCATTGTGAATCTAACACAATGGGGCATTCAGTATTGAAGACCTCCTACTTAGTGGTTATGTTACCTGGCCTTCCTAGCTTGATTACATTACCTAGGGACCTATTTGTACTCCCATGTATATAAGTCCCTGTATGTTTCAATAAATTGCATTACCTTTTTCAAAGTATACAAGCATGTCAGCTGTATTTCTGAGGGGTGTGAAATAGCTTTTTTAAACACTTTGTTCCAGCCCAGCTATCAAGAAATCCTACATCTACATTCCAGAACTGCATTCCTGCTCTCCACAGAAGTAAGTCTCCCTAGCACTGTTACACTGAAACCTGCAGAGGAGAGGAGCTAACCGATGGGATCCATCATTGGCCTATCCAACTCATACCTCTATATGAAAGTGTTATAAAATTATTTAATCTTTTTAAATTTTACTTTAAACTTTTACTTTTGTTATCCAAAAGCATTTTCAACTATTAGAAGGTTTGTGATAAAATAGTTTCCAGATTTGTGACAGCATTGGTTGAAGGGTTAATTACTATACAGATTTAAGCATGGCTACAACTGCATTGGATCACATATGCCAGTGGTTCTTAATCATCTCCTCAAGACCCACCAGACAGGCCATGATTTCATTTTAACACTGAATACAGATAAAGCAATTAGAGTCTACTGAACACTAATCGCTCCTCTTCGTTTCACACATTATAAAACTGAAATCATGGCCTGACATATATGACCAGTTTAGTCCTGCAGTTAATAAAGCTCTTGATTTAATTTTTACCACCATTTTCATAGATCATGTTTTTCCCTACTTGTCCATATTTCTTATTAGGCAAAAAAGCAACTGCATAGAGGGGATACTCATTTACATAATAATGTATTTTAATGTCAGCTTATTTATGTTTAACACATAGCCCATGCTTTCTATAGGCATGTTCTATAGCCATGAGATCATGCTCTTTGTTCGAAGGTGGTTCTGAATTGGCAGGTTAGCAATGTGCTGCGCTATAGTAAAAGAAACAGGCCAGGGGAGGGCATAGGCCACGTCACTGTGTCTACGCCACCCATCACTAGCACGAGGTATAAGTTATTATACTACCTGTGCCTTATACTGCCTGCCTACCACCAAACTCTCCTTTCTCCATAATCACTAACTGGCTTCTCTCAACCACACATGATACTCCTGTTCCTCTTATTTATGGGTCTCTAGAATGTCTAACTAAGATCCTACCTTCTTATTTCTAGTTCTTAAGTAACGTCTTACCTTTGGATTGTGGGATTATGTGCCTTAAGTGGGTGACACTTACATGTATATTTTACAACAGGACCTCATTTATGTGCGCAAGTCCGTGAGAGCTTGCATTCTACGCATTCAAGAGCCTCTTTAAAAGGGGTCAATATATTACTATTATATATATACGAGCGACTTGCCCGTCAAAAATGGCGGGGCAATAAAATTGTAAGACAGGTAATGCTGTTTGGCACAGACATTAATTTTTTGGGTGGTTTGAGATCCTTTGGCGCTCATTGCGAGGCTGTTGGTTGTTGTACTTTTTTTCTGTCATTGTTTGGTCTGTTCTGCTTTTTGCGCTTATTGCAAGGCTTTGTGTGCTATGAGCAGCGTTGGCGCTCGTTGTGAGACGCGTTGTGAATGTCTTTTGTGTTTATTGCGGTGGTGTTTTTTTTTGTGTATATGTATTTTGTATGCTAATTAAATAATTAATAAATTAAAAAATTAATATACTTTACCTATTTGTAAGTAATATATGCAGGAAGCATTGTGTTGAAGAGCTGACAATCTGTTTTAATGTTCCTGCAGCATACAATGTCGTTTTGCAGTGTTGTGGAGCTGAGGTGTAAGTGTCAGCAATGTGTGCAGTGTGTAGTGTAAATAGGCTGCGTGCTCTAGGGTAAGCCGTTAGGGTAGCTGTGTACTTCCGCATTGTGTAAGTTAGTGTTGTAAAATGGCGGCTAACGTTTATATGGTACTCGGCTGTGTATGATGTAGTGTCCTTGCTAAAAGTGTATCTTGTACCTCGTACAGCTTTTTTGAAAATCTGTAGGTGTTTGGTGGTGTTTTGCGGCTTAAGGGTCCTGTAGCCTCCTTTTCGTTTTTTTTCGGCTGCCATTTTTTCTTTTGCTTAGGGGATTTTTGTGTGTCTAATTTGGACATAAATTGAGGTGTAACTTCACTTGCAGAGGCCCTCTTGTTGTGGGTAAGCTTTTTATGTCATTTTTGTGTGTATTTATTGTTTTTTTTATGTTTTCAGGTGCACGTGGTTCGGTTGTTACGGTCGTATTTTTGCGAGTTCGTAATGTTTTTTTTTTCTAAGTCCCTCTGCTCGTATTTTTTTTTTGCAAGTCCGTATTTAGTGATTGCGTGTTATATGTATTTTTTCAAAGTCAAAGGCGAGGGTCCGCATTTGAGGCCTGCAACGAGCCTTTGGCTCATTGCAGCTGACGTTGGAGCCCCCACCTTCCACAAATGCGGTCCCTCGCTTCGCGAGTTCGCAAAGCGTGACGACGATTCGTGGTTTGACAACTGTTATATGTGATTGTGGTTGGTCTGACAAGATCAGTGTTTTTTTTAATAGTTGGTCCTAGGAACAGTACTGGTTCATGAAACCTTAGCTTATGGTCTTTAGTGATGATAAGAGTCTAAACAATTATATATACACCATCACCATTAGAAAGACTATAGAGGGACTTAACTGCAGCTTAACTTTAATTAAATTGGTGTGACTCTAGATGATAATTTAGCCTCAAAGCTAGTCCCCATTAGCATTAGAAGGTGACCAATCAGCCCCAAGACCAAACAGATCACGATGCTAATGTGCCCATCATAGCCCGTGTTAACACCACATGCAGCTTCCCAGCTCATGGTGCTCCCCATGTTCGGGGCATGTAACCTGAGGCTATAGAGAAAAGCCAACACTTCCTAATTTACTAAACCCACATCCTGCTTTATCCGATGCTGATATTCCTCACCTCGTGTTTCATTCCTGTGTTAGCAGTATATTTTATATTCAATTAAAATAATATAACTGCTATTCATCCATTAATATATATTCATCCATATATTATATGCTGCTAGGTGTTATATTTAGCAGCGTATGCTATATATAAATAGGTGAATATTAGTTTTATTATTTTATTTAAATGCAGGGGGTGGCTGGTGCATAGGGGCAAAGGGGCAGGCGCCCACTCCCCAAAATGTATCAATCAGTTTAATATTGTATTTTAAGTGCATATAGATAATACAATTTAATTATATCTGTATATCAGCTTTCATATGATTTTGTTGAACATATGTATCTGTCACTTTAAATTACTCCCTTTGTGTGCCTTCCCCCTTGCCTAGTCACATCTCTCCCCAGTGTGGCTACTTTGTGAGCATCAGACTGTAACGCTCAAATTCAGTGTATAGATTATTCAGTGTTCAATGAAATGTATCAATTTACTTGATTGGCAGCTTGCAGCATTAACCAATCAGTGCTGCAGGCTGTGTGGTTGCTATGAACATCCCCCCTGACTGTTCCCTCTGAGTGCCACCAAGCCTATAGAGGCTTAATGTTATGATATGACATCAGGAAGGCTTTAATAATACAATTATCTCAAGCACTCCCCACTCTGTTCCCACTCTTTTTACTGACTGATCTCCCCTGCTGATCTCATCAACCAAGTAAGGTTGCCCAGGCAGTGGTACTCAGATTAGAACCCAGGTCAAAAGCTGTGGAAGAGCAGAGCTCTAACCCAATGCACCACCAGCAACAGCCCAATTTTTATATATATATACTTTTGACTTGCCCGTCAAAAATGACGGGGCAATAAAATTTGAAGCCATCAAATGCTGTTTGACACACAATGTACACTCAGGCCTTCGGCGCTCATCGCGAGCCTCTTGTCTCATCTACTTTTGCTCCTCTGAGCACCTTCGGCACTCATTATAAAGAGAGATATATATTCATCTATATTTACCTAATCAATAATGAATTAATTATTTCATGAATAAATCAATATACTTTACCTATTTGTAATTAATATATACAGCAATCAATAGCCTGAAGAGCTAACAATCTGTTTGTATTTTCCGGCAGCATACAATGTACAGTGAGTGTTGGTGCCCTGATGATAAAGTGTAATCAATGTTCCAACTGTGCATTAGAAACAGGCTGCGTGCCCGAGGGAAAGCCGCTGGTGTAGTTGTGTAAATCGCCATTGTAGATTCGTAATGTTATTAATGTGTTGCCCGGCTCGCGAGCATTTTCCATAATTTGTAGTAGTGTATTTTGTATTTTGTTTGTTGCTGTTTTGCGCGGTCCAGGGTCTTGTAGCCTCATTTAAAAAAATTTCAGCTGTCTTTTTTTTCTCTCGATTTTCGTGTGGTGAAAGTCGTTCGAAATCGCGTTCCACCTCAATCCCAGACGACGTCCTGGCTGTCCCCCTGTGCTGGGGGTGATGTTTTAATTGTATTTATTTGTATTTTGTTTGTGTTTTTTGGTTTTTCACGGTTCGGCCATTAACCTTGCATTTTTGCTTGGTCGTATTTTTTTTTTAAATCCTGCGTCTCGTAAAGCGCCATCGTAAAGCGCTATGCGTTTGGCAGTGTTTTGCGCGGTCCTGGGTCGTGTAGCCTCGTTCTCGTTTTTTTCGCCGGACATTTTTTTTCTCGCTTAGGCGATTTTCGTGTGATGAAAGTCGTCGAAATCGTCTTAAATTCGCGTTCCACCTCACTCCCAGACATCCTGCCTGTTCCCCCGTGCTGTGGTTGATATTTTTGTTGTATTTATTTGGATTTTCTTTGTGTTTTTTTACAAGGTCAGAAAAGTAGAGGGGGAGAAAGGCTTGCAATGAGCGCCTTTGGCGCTCATTGCCAGGCCCGTAATGAGCGACAAAGGCGCTCATCGCAAGGCCAGTAAATTAGAGGTGGGGAGAAGTAGAAGGGGGGGAGAGGCTCGCAATGAGCGCCAAAGGCACTGATTGCGAAGCAATGGTCCCGCTTGATATACTTTAATGTGTGTTTTTAAGGTACGGTTGGGGCCTATATGGTCCCGCTTGGTGTAATGTGTGTTTTAAAGGTACGGTTGGGTCCTATATGGTCCCGCTTGGTATTTTAAGGTTTTAAAGGTCCGGTTGGAGCCTCTATGGTCCCGCTTGGTGTTATGTGGGTTTTTAAGGTCTGGTTGGAGCCTATATAGTCCCACTTAGTATTTAAAGGTTTTTTAGGTACGGTTTTGGTCTATATAGTCCCACTTAATATTTTAAGGATTTAAGATCCGGTTGGGGCCTATATGGTCCCGCTTGGTGTAATGTGGGGTTTTAAGGTCCGGTTTGGGCATATATAGTCCCGCTTTGTATTTTACGGTTTTAAAGGTCCGGTTGGGGCCTATATGGTCCCGCTTAGTATTTTAAGGATTTTTAGATCCGGTTTGGGCATATATAGTTCTGCTTTGTATTTTAAGGTTTTAAAGATCCGGTTGGGGCCTATATGGTCCCACTTGGTTTAATGTGGGGTTTTAAGGTCCGGTTGGGGAATATAGAGACAGGTCCATAAATACTGGGACATCGACACAATTCTAATCTTTTTGTCTCTAAACACCACAATGGATTTGAAATCAAACTAACAAGATGTGCTTTACCTGCAGACTTTCAGCTTTAATTTGAGGGTATTTACATCCAAATCAGGTGAACGGTGTAGGAATCACAGCAGTTTGTATATGTGCCTCCCACTTTTTAAGGGATCAAAAGTAATGGGACAGATTAACAGTCACAAAACAAACTTTCACTTTTTAATACTTGGTTGCAAATCCTTTGCAGTCAATTACAGCCTGAAGTCTGGAACGCATAGACATCACCAGACGCTGGGTTTCATCCCTGGTGATGCTCTGCCAGACCTCTATTGCAACTGTCTTCAGTTCCTGCTTGTTCTTGGGGCATTTTCCCTTCAGTTTTGCCTTCAGCAAGTGAAATGCTTGCTCAATCGGATTCAGATCAGGTGATTGACTTGGCCATTGCATAACATTCCACTTCTTTCCCTTAAAAAACTCTTTGGTTGCTTTTGCAGTATGCTTCGGGTCATTGTCCATCTGCACTGTGAAGCGCCGTCCAATGAGTTCTGAAGCATTTGGCTGAATATGAGCAGATAATATTGCCCGAAACACTTCAGAATTCATCCTGCTGCTTTTGTCAGCAGTCACATCATCAATAAATACAAGAGAACCAGTTCCATTGGCAGCCATACATGCCCACGCCATGACACTACCACCACCATGCTTCACTGATGAGGTGGTATGCTTTGGATCATGAGCAGTTCCTTTCCGTCTCCATACTCTTCTCTTCCCATCACTCTGGTACAAGTTGATCTTAGTCTCATCTGTCCATAGGATGTTGTTCCAGAACTGTGAAGGCTTTTTTAGGTGTTGTTTGGAAAACTCTAATCTGGCCTTCCTGTTTTTGAGGCTCACCAATGGTTTACATCTTGTGGTGAACCCTCTGTATTTACTCTGGTGAAGTCTTCTCTTGATTGTTGACTTTGACACACATACACCTACCTCCTGGAGAGTGTTCTTGATCTGGCCAACTGTTGTGAAGGGTGTTTTCTTCACCAGGGAAATAATTCTTCGGTCATCCAGCACAGTTGTTTTCAGTGGTCTTCCGGGCCTTTTGGTGTTGCTGAACTCACCGGTGCATTCTTTCTTTTTAAGTATGTTCCAAACAGTTGATTTGGCCACACCTAATGTTTTTGCTATCTCTCTGATGGGTTCGTTTTGTTTTTTCAGCCTAATGATGGCTTGCTTCACTGATAGTGACAGCTCTTTGGATCTCATATTGAGAGTTAACAGCAACAAATGCAAATAGCACACTTGAAATGAGCACTAGAGCTTGTATCTGCTCTTTGTAAATGGGATAATGAGGGAATAACACACACCTGGCCATGAAACAGCTGAGCAGCCAATTGTCCCATTACTTTTGATCCCTTAAAAAGTGGGAGGCACATATACATACTGTTGTAATTCCTACACCGTTCACCTGATTTGGATGTAAATACCCTCAAATTAAAGCTGAAAATCTGCAGTTAAAGCACATCTTGTTTGTTTAATTTCAAATCCATTGTGGTGGTGTATAGAGCCAAAAAGATTAGAATGTTGTCGATGTCCCAATATTTATGGACCTGACTGTATGGTCCAGCTTGGTGTAATGTGGTTTTTAAGGTCCGGTTTGGGCATATATAGTCCTGCTTTGTATTTTAAGGTTTTAAAGGTCCGGTTGGGGCCTATATGGTCCCACTTGGTGTAATGTGGTTTTTAAAGGTCCGGTGGGGGCCTATATGGTCCCACTTGGTGTAATGTGGGTTTTTAAGGTCTGGTTGGGGCCCATATAGTCCCTCTTCGTATTTTAAGGTTTTTTTAGGTATGGTTTTGGCCTATATAGTCCTGCTTGGTATTTTAAGGTTTTAAAGGTCTGTTTGGGGCTATATGGTCCCGCTTCGTGTAATGTGGGTTTTTAAGGTCTGGGGCCTATATAGTCCTGCTTAGTATTTAACGTTTTTTTTTTTAGGAACGGTTTTGGCCTATATGGTCCTGCTTGGTATTTTAAGGTACGGTTAAGGCATATATGGTCTTGCTTTGTGTAATGTGGGTTTTTAAAGTCCGGTTTGGGCCTATATAGTACTGCTTGGTATTTTAAGGTTTTAAAGGTCTGGTTGGGGCCTACATGGTTCCGCTTGGTGTAATGTGGGATTTAAAGGTCCGTTGGGGCCTATGTAGTCCTGCTTGGTATTTTTAGATTTTTTAGGTACGGCTTCGGCCTATTTAGTCCAGATTGGTGTAATGTGGGTTTTTAAGGTCTGGTTGTGGCCTATATAGTCCCACTTGACATACTAGGGTTTTTTTTTGTTTTGTTACAATTGTGGCCTATATAGTCTCACTTTGTATAATATAGTTTTTTTTAGGTATGGTTGGGGCCTAGATAATTTTGCTTGGTTTTATAAGTGTTTTTAAGTACTGTTGGGGTCTTGCACTCTCTGATTTGTTTGCTTGTTTTATATCACCCCCAGGTCCAAACACTCCGCGGCTGCAGACTGTTTTAGACTACTACTCTTGAAGACACCCCAAGAAGGAGAGTCAGCTGCTGGTGAGTGTCATTGCATTCATGCAGAAGAGAAATGTTATTATTTGCCTGAATCCCAAGATTTTAGAATATTTGAACAGTATTAAAAAATCAGTAGGTGGAGTCTATTTCAATGGGCGGGGCAAGTATAAGGTTATTGGGCAGGGCATATAATCTCAATATGAAAACAGGAGGAGGAGTTTAAAAATGGGTGGGGTCTATGTAAAACCAAAATACTTGGTATACTTTTATAACAGTTTATAATGTATCTGTTAAAGTTAGTTCTTCATTTACCTCTAAGTAATGATACACAAGCACTTTCATATATGTCTATATAAAAAGTCTACTTTCACAATTGTATATTTCTTCATCTTTTATTCCAACGAATACATTTGAATTGATCAGGGCGATGGATTTTTTCCTATATAATTTATTATTGGAGGAATTACTAGTTTCCAGTTTAACATTTAAAATAAACTAAACCCCCCTGTATGGAAGTCGTAACGTATTCTGGGCTTTATTTGTTGTCCTTGCGTGAACAGAAATCAAGAACAGGTAAAAAAAGACTATTCCATGGAAATATGTGCTAGAATTTAAATTGTTACTCAAAGAGTTCGACAAAGAAGTAACAGCTATATTGCACCTATACAGGACCAATGAGAGGTGTGTGTGTTTTTAAATCTCAATATATTAAAATGTGCGCCCCACAAGCCGATACCATTGCTAGGACACAAAGTGTTAATAATGAGATGATTTAATACAGGTAATATAAACCCTGAGGTGCACCTGGCCGGGGCTCAGTGGCCGTACACACAAAGCAATCCCAGCCTCAGGTTACCTCTCAGGTGGTAATATAATGCCATCTACACCCTATTCTTTATCTTATTAATTACAGTAAAATGATCTCAATTGCAGATTAATCCATTAAATTCTGGAATTTCTGAATAAAATGTACTTTTAAAATAATTCATGTTTTTCATTCAAAATTGTACATATTAAAGTATCTGAAGTACAATATTATTATGAAGTTATAAAGAATTACTCTGCACTGTTACTGTATTATACTACAGTATTATTATACAGCTCTGCTATGCTATTCATCAGTATTCTATAAATTACCAGGTTTCCAGTATTATTATTATTATTATTATCTTTATTTATATAGCGCCGACATATTCAGTAGCGCTGTATAGGGGTTGACTACAGGCAAAAAATCTAACGTAACACCTTATAAAGAATGGAGGGCCCTGTTTTTGAGCATAAAATCAAATGTACATAGTGCTTGTTTCCAAGGCACTGACACAAGATTGAAAACTCGCAAACTTACAATCTATATCTATACTACTCTGCAGCATCATTATATATTTTGCAGCATTATTACACACTCCTATCATTTTATTGTACAGCTCTATAGCATTTCTATTATACAGTATTATGATGCCAGGCGTTAGAACAAAAGCATTGAATTAAAATATATGTAAATAAGGAAGAGTAATTTTCCTAATTCATATTTTGTGCTTCTGGTTATTTATTAGCATAATTTATCTAATTAATTTGGCACGGTATTGCGATATACGATCACACAACTTCATTTCACAAACGTAATTTCAGTGTTAGATAAGCAATTTCACAAGAATTAATCACATATAATAGTTGTCAAACTATGAATCGTCGTCACGCGAAGCGAGGGGCCGCATTTGAGGAAGGTGGAGGTTCCACCGTAGGCTGCAATGAGCTCCACGGCGCCTCACATGCGATTACAAACACCCACACAAGCGGCACTTTTACAAAATAGATCTAACACGCAATCACTAAATACGGACTAACATAAAAAGATACGAACCGCGGGTCTTAGAACGCAAAATTTACGGACTTAGCTAAAAAAAATATGAGGCGCAGGACATTACGAACTCGCAAAAATACGACATTAGCGTCCGAACCGCACGCAGCTGAAAACATTAAAAACACAATAAATACACACAAAAAATACATTAAATGCTTACCCACAGCAAGGGAGCGCACCCAGGACCTCTGCAAGTGAAGTTACACCTCAATTTAAGGCCAAATTACTGAGTTTAGACACACGAAAATCCCCTAAGCGAGAGAAAAAATGGCCGCAGGAAAAAAAAGAAAACAAGGCTACAGGACCCTAAAGCCGCAAAACACCACCAAGCACATACGGTTTTTCAAAAAAATGTACGAGGTACAACATACACCATTAGCAAGGACACAAAATCATCCACAGCCGCGTACCACATACACAATCTCCGCCATTTGACAAGACTAACTTACACAATGCGGAAGTACACAGCTACCCTAACGGCTTCCCCTCGAGCACGCAGCCTATTTACACTATACACTGCGCACATTGCTGACACTTACACCTCAGCTCCACAACACTGCAAACCGACATTATATGCTGCAACAACATCAAAACAGATTGTCAGCTCTTCAGCACAATGCTTCCTGCATATATTACTTCCAAATAGGTAAAGTATATTAATTTATTAATTTGTTAATGATTTAATTACCATACAAAAATACATATACACAAAAAAAAACACTCTTGCAATAAACACAAAAGCCATGACAACGAGCGCCAACGTTGCTCATAGCACACAAAGCCTTGCAAAAAGAGCAAAAAGCAGATCACCGCCAACAAAACAATAACCGCAAAAGCGCCTCTCAGAAAAAAAAATACAACAACCAACAGCCTTGCAATGAGCGCCGAAGGATCTCAGACCACCAAAAAAAATTTCATGTCCGTGCCAAACAGCATTACCTGCCTTACAATTTTATTGCCCCATCATTTTTGACGGTCAAGTCGCTAGTATAAAAATATTAATTACAATCAATTAAGACTGAGAGCAACTAATAAAAGCACAGCCACAGATTGAAATACATCCAGGTATTGTGTAGTTACTGCATTGTTGTTGTTCAGTTGCTCCGTTGTGTCTGACTCTCTGTGACCCTTTAGACCAAAGCATGCCAGACACAATTGTGATGTCCCTGGCTGTCCTTATCCAGAGGGTTATCTTGTCAAAGATACTGGAGTGGGTTGCCATTTTATTCTCCAGTTGACAACAATTTGTTTGACCTTTCGTGGGTGACCCTACATGGCATAGGTCATTGAATTACATAAGCACCTGCACCACAACAAATTAGCAAAACAGAAGGGACCTTACTGCATACTCAGTCCATTTAGTTAGGCTCTTAAAATACTAGCTTATGTACCTAGTAAAGGTCTATGAGCATCTTGTCCATCACTTGTTAGTTCAAAAACCTCTGTCCTTTCAACAGCTGACATTATTTCTGGAACAGCCATGTTGATGGGAGTTCTGTTCATCTGGTAGTTTACATACGTAGCCAATTTTTTAGAAAATCTTGCAACATATACATTCAGACATTACTAATGACATCATTCTCACATGAGAGGGGTAAAGCAAGAGAATTCACAGCCCCTGGATAATTAGCATACCTACCAGATGAAAGGAACTCCTACCAACATGACTGCCACACAAACAATGTGATGAGGTTTGCTACTTACACACAGGCTTTTGAATTATGAAATAGCGGATTAGATGCTTACAACCCTTTCCTCCTTAATCACACTAACCCTTTAAGACAATTACTATGTTTGTGGCTGTTAAATATAGTCCTTTTTAAACTGAATTCTAACCGTATATCCTGACCAGTTAACTGGTATAAATCTCCAAATACTCTGGAAACATATAATTGAAAAGGTTTATTAATATACAACAGTTAGTTCCACTAGTAGATAATTCTACTACCTAGCAAGCCCATTTGGCCCAGTTATACACATCATAGCCACACCATGAAGATTGTCCCAGCTAATCAAATCTTTCATCAGAGAATCACCCCTGGATGTGATTCTTCATTTCACCTTTGCACAACCTCTTGTCTCTTTTCAGTTTATTCCCATGCTTTGTGTCCATTATACAATTTCACCCTTGAGGCTTTTAGTACTGACCATTTGTTGTTTGATCACCAGCAGGTGTTATCCGGGAAAGTTATCCTTCCTGTTCCTTATGACAGATAACATCACAGATAACTGGACATCCACAAGCAAGACATTCAAGCATATTAACCTCTTCATTACAGCTCCAAAATTGGTTAATTAATCATATATTTATAACAGTGGCTGTGCATACCCTGTGCTGTACAAATAACGCTGAACAACAAAATTACATTTTTTCCTTCACATTTTCAAGAAGGAGCTGCATCAGGACCTGGAAAAGAATGCAATTAGTAAGTGACTCTGTCCCAAGCAATGAATAGGAAATAAGGACATTTCCTGTTATCTCCCCAACAGCAATGGCGGCCATCGGACGCTGTGTGCACCACTATTTTTTATGTAAAGCTTATCATCTGCCACTACCTTACCCTAACCCCTAAATCTGATACTCACACTAAGAAGAAATTGAACAAAATCTTGGCGAACAACTGTTGTGCCACCTAGTGAGATCGGAAGATCACAGGAAAGATCTGGAAATAGTTTTAATGCATCATGTTTCCTCACTATGTCTCAAGTACAGAAGAAGTATTAGGTGTCCAAAAAATTTTAAGATAACGTTCTGCTCCTATTTCTCTGAGCTCATGAGCCAAAACCAGTACTTTGTCTCATGCAGAATGCTAATGTGCACTTTTCAACTGTAATTGTTGCCATGGCAACCCACATCACTTCACTTCAATATTCTCCCCCATCAAAGCTGTTGTCAAAGATTTATGTTAAAATATTTTTATTGAACAAAAAGCACATTTGTTGTTAAACGTACCTATAATGTGCTGTTGATGATTCTCTGTTGTACTTTGCATTTTGGCCAACCATTATACTGAAATTCCATTTTCCCTGGTGACCCTTACCAGGGGCCCTTATGGCATATACTGATGAAAGCTTTCTTCATGATCATCACTGATAGCACCAAAGTTTCCAAATGCAAGTTCAATTATGTTGATTTATTACACCCCATTACTTTGCACACCCCAAGGATCTCAATGACCAGTTTGTTGTAGTCTTACAGTTTCTTACAAGGTTCATGGTTATTTTTTTAAATGAGGGAAAAGAAGAGGAACAACTATGACCTAGGGAGTGCCTGATAATGCTTTTTCTTATTACCTTCTTTCTTAGAAACGATAATAATCAAAGTGAAGTGGCTAGTATGCCTTTAAACTAGTTCATAAAATATCATTGGAATAACTTAATATCCAGAAAAATACCCAAATGGATTTAAAAAAGTTACACACAGGCTGATAAAAAATACTTAGCGTTAAATCAACTATGTCAAAAAAGAGCTTATGGGTCTGACCATTATTCCCTGTCACTGTATAGCGGACTTTAATGGGATCTACTGTTTGTTCTCTAAATTCTATTTAAGTATTAGTTTGAATCTTGCTGCTCTAGAAAATAAGATGAATGTGAAGTCTCTCAATTGATAATTCTAATAATTTAAAGAATAGCGATCGTGCCGCTAGGTCATTAAACAACAAGTGCTGACATCATCAACAGAAGGCGCCCATGTTATTGGTCTGACTCGTGTTTTTGCACCTAGGCTTCTACGGAGGCCAAGACAAGTGTGGATTCAAAGCATCTTTTAAAGGTAAGTGATTGATATTAGTGTTAACCTTTTCTTTGCTTTTTTTCTCTACAGGGACAAACTGATCTAAACAGAAGATTCTGGAACAATTCTAATTGGAGAATGTGCATAAAACAGAATTAATTAAACAATATGAACATCATAGAGTATTCATATAAGGATCATGCATTATAACTGATTAATTGAATTCTTAGGTGGAATCTCAATGAAATAGATTCGGGGGGGGGAGTTTGGGCTTTTGGAAATACACAATTAATTGCCTAATTGGGGAAAAGTTTTTTTAAACAAAGAATAATCAAATAAGTAATATAAGATATGTATATAATATGTTTGAAAATAATAAAACTGTACGTACATAAAATTTTAGCCTAATATTTTAATAAGCTAAATAAAAACAATCATAATTTATTAATGAGAACCTAGATACAACTTAAAAGTGAAAAATTGTGAAAATGTGGAATGGAAGAAATGATAGATATAACATATACAATAGAAAACATAATGTGAACATCAAAAAGGAGTTGGCGTGTCACAGGTTGCATGAACATAATAAGGGTAACGTACACAGTGTGTTTGCAATCTAATAAATATATGCAAACAGAGCAGGCTAATTTTAGAATTAATATAACAAATCACCTTAATATAATTAAAATCCAATATATTTTAATTTGATTTTAATTAGATATATATGTTCACGTTATGTTTTCTGTTGTATATGATATAAGAACAAGATACAAGAACAAGCAGACCAGTGATCTCTTACTACCATCCATAAACAATCAACCTACTTTCAAGTAGTACTGTATTATTGCGTTATATGCGATTATTAAAATTGAGAATATCTGAAACTCAAAAACCATGGGTGCTAGACAATGCTTGATTGCATTTCTAAACCCAGCATAGGAAATTCTGTAAGAAACAATACAAATTTATATGTAAAGGTATAGGGACTCCAGACGTGGACCCCTTGCTCACTGTGCCTTAGGGAGTACAGCTGCACCTCACTGACGAGGCCCAAATAAGGTCGAAACGCGTTTGGGGTTTCTCCTGTTCAGGGTAGAATTGCCTGGTATTTCAGGGCTGGGTCACTCTAGTGAGTGGGACCAGACTGATATACTAGATGTTTCTGTGATTTAGTATATAAGCTATTTTATGGCCTGTGTATACAATGAGCTGTATCACCCAGAATTATTCTGGCTCCTACACCCTGAATGTAACTTCACCTCACCGATAGCTTTTCATCAGATTAAACAGCCACAAACAGAGCATTGAAATCCCAGCATTCAGGAAAAGAACATCATTCTACCACTTATGTCTTAACAAGAAGATCCTTTATTGAACAGCATATTTATAGGGAAAATACAATAACTAATATATAAGCACAAAGTAATTAAACAGTGGTGCCAGCATAGCACTGCATGGTCTTTTAACATGAATTTAATTATTATAGTAAGCTATTAACTAAAAATATAGGTCATCCCGTATTGCAGCACAGTGGAACAACCACCTTTATAGTATAGTGAATATACCCAGGGCTGAACATTGACTATGGACATCCATTTGGGACTTCCATGTGGAGTATAATATGTAGTTTGTGTGAGTGGTCCTAATGAAGACTTAATGACCCTCCCCAGCTCAAAGTACAAGGATGTGGGGGGAAGGGGCCTGACAGATAGATAGATAGATAGATAGATAGATGCGTGGATAGATAGATCGATAGATAGATAGATAGATAGATAGATAGATAGATCGATCAATAGATCAATTGATAGATAAATGGATAGATAGATAGGTAGATAGATTGATAGCTAGATAGACACATAGATAGATAGATAGATAGATAGATAGATAGATAGATAGATAGATAGATAGATAGATAGATAGGTAGATAGATAGATAGATAGATAGATAGATAGATAGATAGATAGATAGACAGACAGACAGACAGATAGATAGATAGATAGATAGAGAGAGAGAGAGAGAGAGAGAGAGATAGATAGATAGATAGATAGATAGATAGATAGACAGATAGACAGACAGACAGATACATAGATAGATAGATAGATAGATAGATAGATAGATAGATAGATAAATAGATAGATAGATAGATAGATAGATAGATAGATAGATAGATAGATAGATAGATAGATAGATAGGTAGATAGATAGATAGACAGACAGACAGACAGATAGACACACAGACAGACAGATACATAGATAGATAGATAGATAGATAGATAGATAGATAGATAGATAGATAGATAGATAGATAGATAGATAGATAGTTAGATAGATAGATAGATAGATAGATAGATAGATAGATAGATAGATAGATAGATAGAAATTTGGGCTCGTATAGTGTACAGGTACAGGGTATCTGTGATGACAGCTTTCATGGGGAGAATCTTCAAGTGAAGTGCTGTAGTGTTGTGGTTGCTATGGTAACAGTGATAGTTGAAAAGTGAACATTGGCTTTCTGCATGAAACGTAGTGCTGAGTTGATTTGTGAGCTCAGAGGAACGGGAGCAAAACATTATACTAACATTATGGATACCTAATACTTCTATACTTATTGCTATGTGCTTGAGACAAAGTGAGGAAAGAAGATGCATTAAAACCATTTCCTATTCAGTGCTTGGGACAGTCACTTACTAAATGCCATCACTTCTACATCTTTCAAGTATATTTTTAGGATACAATGGTCAGACCCATTTGGATCACACTGTATCCCTACATTTTTTTTTAGCATAAGGCCTTGGTTTGCACTTTATCCCATTAGAGCACATTGCTTGACACAGCCATATGTGAATCTGGGGTCTCCCTATGCTAAGCCGAATGGGAGAATTTGCTCTCAAGAGACCAGAAGCACAGACGTGACATAAGTGCCTTGCCATAATGTCTTTTTCCGGATCCAACTTACTTCTACGATGCTCTATTTTCTCACTGACCTTCAGTTAATCCCCTACACTAAAACCTTGGGGGTTCTTGATTGAGATCTTATCACTTGGATAGCAAATCTCAAATCTCTACATATGGTTTCCTGTCTTTATGGGTCATTATTCTGTCTCTCTTTTAATCAGACTCTATTATAACTAATACCTTCCCACAGTTGTAGACTAAAGGGAGACCATACCTATGTCTGAAGCGCTCCGGCATGCCCCACCCATTACTAAACGCCTTATAATGACGTAGTAATAATGACACAAGAGATTGAATGACGCCATCATTTATTTATAATAGTCCAATAATAAATAATGAGCGAGAAACAATTGTAATATTTTTATTTATATACAACTTTGCTTCCAAAAAATACTTTACAGTTAAATGATTGTGTTTCAACCAAACAGAATAGAGTATTAGATTAATACGAGCACTGAAGAAAAGAAACTGAATTTATAAATAAGAAACCGAAGACTTGAAACATTCTAGAGAGAAGGATGGACATGTACTTAGCAAGCGATGTGGCGCTTCAGGAACTTTACTATGTTCTTCAGATGAAGTAATGAGGATTTTATTATGGCTGATGTTGGTTTGTCAGGACCGAGTCCTTATAATTTAACAACTATTGGGATCTATTATAATAAGATGGGCATCACTATGAGTACCTACCTACCAACATTTAGCAGCTCATGGAAACAGGCAATCTTGCCCTCCGCTCCATGTGATCAATATTTTATAAATAATTTTTACTACCCTTGTACACTGGATACACAAAACTTGTTTTGTTTCATAATGGAAAAATGGCCATGATGCTTTGTCAACTGCATCGTAGCCTCTTACAAATGAAAGCTAATGCTAAGATGTTAGTGGGAAGGATTGGTTATTTCTTATGGTCAGGATTTCGGGGAATGGTCCAAATACAGAATTAGACACATACAGCAACAGGGAAATAAAGGGACCTCCGTTTATTGAGCTACACCTTGTTATAAAGTAATATCTTGTGGGACTTTAGGTCTTTCCTTTGCCAGGCATAACATGAACACCGTCACTATAACTATATATAAAATAAATACTGAGAATCTATGGCTAGCCCCAGTTCTGGTTCAAACAAACCCAGAAGTTTACATTTAGGGCCATCTCCTCTGATGGTCTGTGAGCCCTCTGAAAACTTTGCTTTATTCTAATGAATAGCTCTATAGCTTTGTACCAGTGGCCACCTTTTATTTCGGAGTATTGCACCAGCAAATGTGATGGTGTGTCATATGCTAGTAAGGAACATTATTTTGGACAATACATATTCTCCTATGTATCGTTTTTTTGTTTCTTCCTTCCAAAAGACCTCACCAAGCAGACTCTGATCTCTTTCACTTTAAGACCATAAATAAATGGGTCGATGGTTGATGGAAATAGAAAATAAACAGCACTGGTCATATTTTGAACATCAACTGAAACATAAGCCTCAACCCTGTATATCACGGCAGAAAACATACCACAGGTGTAAATCATGAAGGCCACGGTCAGGTGTGTGCCACACGTGTTCAGGGCTTTGCTTCGGCCCTTTCCCATCACAATTATTGCTGTATAGAGAACGTTCATGTAGGAACAACAAAGGATGCTTATATCCCCAACCGTGATGAAGATCCTTATAGCCAATCCAATAACACGTGCCCTAGACGTGTCTCCACAGCCAAGTTTCAGAAGAACTACATTCTCACAAGCAAAGTTGAGGATTAAATTGGAACTACAGAACTGGACCTGATACACTAATATAACTGTAGGAGTAATAAGAATGATGCAACGAGCCAAGCTAATAAGAATTAAGTAAATAAGGAACTGATTTGTCATAATATCATGGTAGCGCAATGGTCGGCAGATGGCTACATACCGGTCAAAGGCCATTATGAGGACAACTGTAGACTCAAAAGTGAGAGCTGCATAAATGAAGAACATTTGCATCAGGCACCCACCCAGGGCTATCTGGTTCAGGCCAAATGCTAAACCTAGAATAAATTTTGGCATGAATGAGGTGGAACAAGTGATATTGACAACAAAGAGAAGAGAGATGAGAAAGTACATGGGGGACTGGAGACTCTTCTCCACCCAGATCCTGTGGATGATGGTAACATTAACAGTCAGGATTACCACATATATGGAGAGAAATGGCACAATCAGAAAACGTCTGGAGTACGGGAACCCAGGGAATCCAAAGAGAATGAACACTGTGTGAGAGAAACTTCCATTGACGTTGGCTTCCATCATTGGGAGTAAACAGGGATTAGGAAGCTGTAGGAAGATAAAAGGCAAATCTGAGTTAGTATATGTATTTGTTACAGACAATAATTACCTAATATTGGAGAGTTTCTCCGTAACTGAATCTGAGCTTTGTGGGGGTTCCCCTGACTGGAATTATTCCTTTTATTATTTGGTAATGGGCTTCTTTATAATACATTGGTGGAATCCATTTATTGATGTTTTGGTTATAAGAACATAACTGGATTCAAACATCATCTTTTCCCATATGTTTAATTAAGTTAGTTGCTACATTTTTCAGCTCTTTTTTAGGTTTATATAAAATATATATCAATATAAATCTATATCTATCTCTCTATCTATATACCACATATACAAGTTCTCAGTGGTGCAACCTTGTCAAAATCCGTTGGTAACGCAACGTTAAAACTGACGCCCTCTAGAAGCGAGGGCCGCGGGTGGGGCCGTGCAAAGAGCGCCAAAGGCACTCACTGCGCTGGTGGAGATGAGCACTGTATGCGCTCATCCCTACAACCCCATAGAGCTTAGGCAGGGAGCACCGAAGGCACTCACTGCACTGGTGGAGATGAGCACCATAGGTGCTCATCCCTACGACCCCGCACCACTTTACCATCATACCTACAACCTGCGGGACCACACATCAACACAAATCCCAAATACACGATTCACAGTGCAATACCCGTAGCACATTGAAAAAATCGTCTCTAAAAAAATACGGCCTGTAACACTTAGAAAAGGAAACCGCCACTTAGAAAAAAAATATATGAGCCAGAAAAATACGAATTTAACGGCCCACCCATGCACAGCGAAAGACTAAAATAAAAAAAACACATACACAGCAAGGGGGGACAGCCAGGACGTCTGGGAATGAGGTTACACATCAATTTAAAGCCAATTTAAAGACTTTCGCCACTTGAAAATCCCCTGAGCTAGAGAAAAAATGGCCACCGGAAAAAACGAAAACGATGCTACCCGACCCCTAAGCACCAAAACACTGCCAAGCACATACGACTTTTACACAGAACCATACAATCTACTAAATACATTTATTAGGGAGGACGCTAAATGCTCCACACCCACCTAACACATAGACAACCGCAGCCATTTTACACTAATTGCAACCTAATAACATTACCATTACAAAATGCGTAACTACACAGCTAAACAAACGGTTTCCCCTCACGCACGCAGCCTATTCACACTACACACTGCACACATTGCTGACACTTACACCTTGGCTCACCAACAGTGCAAATCTACATTGTATGCTGCAGGAACATCAAAACAGATTGTCAGCTCTTCAGCACAATGCTTCCTGCATATATTAATCACAAATAGGTAAAGTATATTCAGTTATGATTTTATTAATTAATTTATTATCATGAAAATATCCATACACAGAGAAAACCAAATATGACAGGATCACAATAAACGCTAAAGGCACTCAGCGCGCGCCTCACAAGGAGCGCCAACGGTGTTTAGTGGAGCACAACTACACCAGGGGAGAGGCTTGCAATGAGCACCAAAAGGCCAGGAGCGCAAACCTTGCAATGAGCACCAAAGGAGCTCTCATAACTAAACATACACCCACCAAGAGGCTCGCAATGAGTGCCGAAGGTACTCACACAACCAAAATACTTAAATTGTGTAGCAAAACAGCATTACCTGCCTTACAATTCTATTTCCTTTTTTTCTATTTAATTTATCTAATTAGTTTTTTGATGGGCAAGTCGCTAGTATATATATATATATATATCACTCAGTTTATATATATATATATATATATAAATATATATATATATAGTATATAAATATATATATATATACTACTACAACATAATTTTGCTCATGGTTTAGCACTGCACTCTGCGAAACCGGTGTGGGGCATTCAAATGAGTCCAGTATGCATTTTCACTCTTTAATCTCTTTAATCAAAATACCATTTTATAAGGCTAAAAGTTTAACTTATTTTAACATTTATTCTCTCTCTCTTTCTCTCTCTCGCTCTCTCTACTGATATATATATATAAAGAGAGAGAGAGAGAGTGAGACAGAGAGAAATGAACAGACACAGGTTTAAAGGTCTACTGTAGTTTAAGAAAAATGACACTTGTTTGTGACGTAGG